>WNWK01001621.1:67500-155000 GCA_009830355.1 Cherax destructor | reverse complement strand
CCAACAATGGCCAGTTTTTTTATGCATATTTAAATTTTAAGTAAAAGCCTTGAAAAACGAAATTCTTTATTCCTCGAGTCGTTTATTTATACTATTTATTTTTCCATTATTTTTGATCAGGTGGAAGGCGTTCCTCTGACTATATATATTATATATATATATATATATATATATATATATATATATATATATATATATATATATATATATATAGTCAGAGGAACGCCTTCACCTGATCAAAAATAATGGAAAAATAAATAGTATAAATAAACGACTCGAGGAATAAAGAATTTCGTTTTTCAAGGCTTTTACTTAAAATTTAAATATGCATATATATATATATATATATATATATATATATATATATAATAATGTCATGCCGAATAGGTAAATTTGATCTGTTAGCAAGAACTCATTTAAAATTAAATCCTTCATAAAATTTTCTCTTATACGTTTAAAGATATAATTTTCATTTATGTTAATGTAAAAATGAATTTTGTACCAAAAGAACCTTAGAAAACTTTCCTAACCTTATTATAACAAGCGCAATTAAATTTAGCCTAATCCAACTAAATATATTTTAGATTAGTTTATAATGATTTAGTTCAGAATGATTTTGGGGAAATTTTCGCTTGCTTTATTCGGCAAGAAGAGCGTTGTTAAAGATAAAAATAGCAAGTTTTTACCTATTCGGCAATATATATATATATATATATATATATATATATATATATATATATATATATATATATATATATATATATATATATATAATCGCCTGTATTAGACAAACACAGATAGAAGGGGACCGCCTTGGGAAAAGTAGATATTTCCGCTGGCACATGCAAGCATAAAAATAAATCACAAACATCTATAACAAAATAAAAGACGGGATTTATGCGAGTGACAACGTACACAAACACCATCGATTGATCTCTACTCACGCATGAACGCACACACGAACATAAGTGTACTGCTGCAGGCAGACCTACCGGCCAACTTATTTTTAAAGTTCCGAAAATTGTCAGTTTGGATGACTACTTGGCAGTTTCTTCCACTGACCAATCACTATTGCCAAGCCAGAAGTTACATACAACCCCCTTTTCAAATCTAAGTTTCTCCAACTTCAATGCATTATTTCATATTTTTTGTTGGCAAGTTATCCTCAGTAATCCATTTAGATATACCTTATGTGTGCCTGTCTATCGCTTGTGAGCTGCACTCATATCCTCCCCTCTTGAGTGCACCTTCCTGGCTCTTTATCTATTTTCGTACGTTTAATTTTATTCCTGTTTGTTCTACAATATATTTACTTTCACACTGCAGTATGGAGACCAGAATTGTGCCGCATAACCCAAATTACATCTCCAAACGGATATACAGAACAGTAGAATTGCTTTTGGATTCCCGTTGCTTGTAATTCTTGATATAAATCCAAGCAGTGTTAGCATTATTGCTGAGGCAAGGCTGTCTTGGATCCATATTTCTAGCTGGAGTTGGAGACACACAAGCTTAAACTGGAGAATATTTGTACGATATTTAGCCTAGACAACAGGCTTCGTCAAGTCAGATTTGATCAAATCTGTTGTTCAGGTGGAACGTCATCTAAATAAAGTTTCCAGTTGATGCTTGAGTCTTTATCAACTAGAACTTGGAGATGTAGTAAGTAGAAATCTTGAAAATGTAGATGTAAGAATACCATCTACTGTTACAAAAACTCATCACATCTCCTAACTCCTTTCTACACACACACACACACACACACACACACACACGAAAAAAACACTGCACTATACAAGAAATTCTCAGTATATTCCCCGTCCCTTGAAGGAGGTCAGCCTAGCAGGGCTTCCCGAATATGATAAACCCAACAGAAGCCACTGAAGATAATGATGCAATAAAAAAGAATAAATTATCTTAATATTCATATTTCAGGGTAAGACGCTATTCTTCTCGTTAATGTGATATGCTAGTAATTTACGAGCCAGTTATATATTCACATGAAGGATTTCTTCCTTTCGTGTAATTCAAATATGGAGCAAGTGTGCTCTAAAGTTCCTCAAAGAGCTGGGCGAAAAGCTAGTCACAGAAACTGAGGATCATAGAGCGGCCAACTTCCTCTTTCAGAGGCTCAGTGTTGCGATCCAGAAGGGAAATGCCTGCAGCATTCTGGGCATGCGGCCCACCGCCGGGGAGCTGGACGAAGTATTCGAGATGTAGGCTCTGAGATGTTATTTATGTTATAGTCCCCATTGTATTTTTATCAATGTATTGTGTCTTTAAATAAAGTCCACATAGAATATAGGGGGTGGTAGGAGAAGACAATATTCAAACAGCTCCGGGGAGAACCTTGAGTTTTCCCTGAAGTAAGTTTATTCTTTTCTGAGGATGAGGATCCCCAACACAGTTCACGAGGTGCTCTCTGCCTCTTCTGTTTCTGCTGTCACTATGTTAGTCACCTCTGTATTCGACTGAAGAAGCCTACTGTGTAGGCGAAACGTTCATAAAGATATCTGAACTGTTGGACACGTATCTTATCTATTAACACCTCCAAGAAAATAATTGCAATGCTATTACTACTATTTCCGCTACTACTTCTAATAATGATGATAATAATAAAATATAATAATAATAATGAGTATTTTGTTCATGTAATATAATAAAACATTTCCAAGTTAGTGAAGGGTTCTTGATCCAAGAAATTAGAGCCACTCTCATCTTCGAATCAAACTTAATTCCCTCCCATTCCGCAGAGCTGTATGACCCTTACGGGTTTAACGCTTCGTTATGGTTTCAATACTAAATATATTCTTTTTTTTTTTTTTTTTTTGCTTTCTCATTTAATACTGATAAAAACACACAGGGTAATTTAAAAATGTGGGTTTTTAATATTTTTTTTTTCATCCTCCTCCAGGGGGACCATAATACATGAAGGGTTTAATAGTTCGGGTGAATAGAATTCTATTCAAATTCTGTCCGCTTAAAATATGAGAGTGGGAAATATTACGCAGAATGTTGGTCAGGTGTGACGTTAAGTGTGTTGGTCAAGTGTAGGGTGTCCCTGGGGGGTCCCTGGTGGGTCCTCGGGGTGTCCCTGGTGTGTCTCTGGTGGGTCCTCGGGGTGTCCCTGGTGTGTGTCTGGTGGGTCCCTTGGGGGGTCCCTGGGGTGTCCCTGGTGGGTCCTCGGGGTGTGTCTGGACTGTCCCTGGACTATCCCTGGAGTATCCCCTGGGTGGACATCCCAGTTTTAGTTGCAATACTCTTCCATCCCACCATCATTCCTCTCCCTCCCATGATCTTTTCCACTGCATAACCCGTATTTTCCGGCAATCATCTCCTCTTTTACTACTCCCTCCCTCCACTCTTTGCATCATCTTCCTCTGCCACCACCTCCTCCTCCTACTATCCCTTGTACCACCCTTTCCACCATCCTCTTGCACCATTCCCTTGCACCATCCCCTTGCACCACCCCCTTGCATCCTCCCCTTGCACCATCCCTTTGTACCACTCCCTTGCACCATCACCTTGCACCATTCCTTTGCACCACCACCTTGCACCATCCCTTTGCACCACCACCTTGCACCATTCCCTTGCACCATCACCTTGTACCACCCCTTGCACCATCATTTTGTACCACCCCCTTGCACCATCCCCTTGCACCGGGGTTTTGAATGTCGAGTTGGGCATGATTGATGGCCTCCCGCTGCCTGCAATAGGGTGAAAAAATATGGAAATTTGGGGACATAATTTTGAGATATCAATGAAAAAATTCACCAAGCGTATTTATCCCCTGCCGATAGTATATTATCTCTCGTGAATAGCATATACCGCTCTGGCGTGCGATATTCCTCTCCAAAGGGAAAATATCCCTCCTCTTGTGGTGGAAACACCTTCCTAATCTTATGGATCTTGTATACTTTGGGATGAATGTGTCTCGCTTGGAAGGATCTCTTGCACCTGGGGAGGATGTCGCTCATTTTGGGAGGATGCTTATCACATTTCGAAGGATATCTAATTATAGGGAAGGTGGATGGGTCTCTCTCTCTCTTTCTCTCTCTCTCATAATGGCACCACATCAGACATATTGGATTGATTATTGATTGCCATCACGACAGATTAAGAGGCAAAAATAAAATAAGCGAAGGATAAATGTGCACATCCCACAACAGAACGAGTTAAAAGCAGAATAGGCAAAAATCGGAGTGAGACAGTAAACACGCCTGAACGAAGCTCAGAATATCAATCTCCTGGAATGAGATACGATAACCAAGCATGAGAGATGGTCGGTCCAGGCCCAACTAGTGGATCTGCCTATGCCATCTTGCCCAAAGTGAGGCATTCCACCAGCAAGTGCCACACAGGTTGACCTGGCGTACTGTCGACAAGTGTGAATACAGACATACAAGTGTGAGGACAAAGACACAAGTGTAAAGACAAAGACAAAAGTATTAGGATAACGGCACAAGTATGAAGATAAGAGGATAAGTTGCAGAACAAGATTTTCCTGGGACAACGTTTTCCTCTATGGAAAAAGACACTGATGTAAAGCTCAGAACATTTATTAATGGAACGTTTCGCAATAGTGACTTCTTCAGTCCTTGGATTGAAGAAGACCCTCGTAGCGAAACGTTTCCGTGAATCAATGTCCTGAACTGTACATAAGTTTCTTTATCAACATCATGTCGGTATCAGCGGTACCATTCACTTCCAGTTTCGCTCTGCGCAGAACCCCATAATTATGACAACTTGATGAATATCCACATAGAGCGACGCTTTATCCCGATAAAAGCTGGTGTTGAAACTTGTCTTTGTCTTCATAATCACCACACGTTTATGAGAGCCTCTGGAGTTTATTAGTACAATTTTATCAACGAACAGTCATGTAACCACGACTTAAGTCGAGTGTGATCTAGCCTCATTCCAGCGAGCGTAGTCTCCCTATGTACTATTATTTAAGGACAGTACTACGGACGTCTCCTTCCTGTTACCGTCCGGAGTTTGATAGGGCCATCAGCAGTATGACAACAATGCTGGCCCCCAAAGAGAGAGAACCATCAACCGAAATACAATGGGATATTGCAGAATTGGTTCCTCTTTGGCCCTCTCGTTAAAAAGGAACACATAGACATGTGCCGAGATCCAACAAAAAGGCTTTATCACAGCCACGCCGTTTAATTAGAATGAACCATTTGAAAATCTTCAACATCAAAGGAGGCGTGGAGTCGAAAGAATCCAGGGCATGGAGAACGCTTCAGGGATGGCTAAAAAGAGTAAAATGCGATTTCCCCCCTGTTTTAAAAAGAACAAAGGGATTGAAATAAAGTTCTGAGGTAAAGATAGATGTTGTTCCAGGAAGAACAGCGATTAATGTTGGGAAAGACAGTCCCACACCCACTCCCTGCATCACACTCGAAATTTGCCAGGAAATCTGAAAAGCCGCTGTGAAGGAAGGAATCTTTCATAGATAACAGAAATAGGTTACATTCTGAGGTGGCAGTCTTTGTAGCAGCATTCTTGGATTCTGCCCGGCACACCACGCAGTAGCCTTTTAGAATACTTCCCAGCACATCCCACAGCAGCGTGTTATGATGCTTCCCAGCACACCACAGCAGCGTGTTATGATGCTTCCCAGCACACCACAGCAGCGTGTTAAGATGCTTCCCAGCACACCACAGTAGCGTGTTATGATGCTTCCCAGCACACCACAGTAGCGTGTTATGATGCTTCCCAGCACACCACAGTAGCGTGTTATGATGCTTCCCAGCACACCACAGTAGCGTGTTAAGATGCTTCCCAGCACACCACAGCAGCGTGTTATGATGCTTCCCAGCACACCACAGCAGCGTGTTATGATGCTTCCCAGCACACCACAGCAGCGTGTTATGATGCTTCCCAGCACACCACAGTAGCGTGTTATGATGCTTCCCAGCACACCACAGTAGCGTGTTATGATGCTTCCCAGCACACCACAGTAGCGTGTTAAGATGCTTCCCAGCACACCACAGCAGCGTGTTAAGATGCTTCCCAGCACACCACAGTAGCGTGTTAAGATGCTTCCCAGCACACCACAGTAGCGTGTTAAGATGCTTCCCAGCACACCACAGCAGCGTGTTAAGATGCTTCCCAGCACACCACAGCAGCGTGCTGGGAAGTGTCCAGCAACAAACAGCCTCATTTAACTTCCAAGATGTCATTTTCGGAAAAGATATTGAACAAACCGGAAGATATTGATGTAAGAAACATTCAGAAGCTCGTTTGCCTGAAATGATCGTGGAAAAGGAGAGAGAGTTGTTATTGTCAACTACTGACAAATAATAATTCAAAATACAAATGAAAATGCTTGGAAAAAGTAATTTACACACTGTGACAATAGGTGTCCTGTGGCTCGGTTGGGAGCGCACTCGATTCTCGCCATTGGTGGAATCGTTGGGTATGTTCTTTACACCTGCTGCTGTCCCTGTTCACCTAGCAGTAAGTAGGTACCTGGGTATTAGTCGACGGTTGTGGGTGGTAGTATACTTTAAATAGGGCTGGGCTAAAATAAGTTGTGGTAGGATTTTTTTTTCCTTTTATCCTGTGGTAGGATGTGTAAAAAAAATAGCAACTTATGCGCAACCACTAGGAGGCTAGGACTATGTAAGAAGTCTAAATCCCATGAGAATCCATCGTCTTAACTTGCAAGACAATTGCCTCTCGCTGGTTTTTGAACGTTCACCATAACGGGGAAGATTACACCCATTTTGTGTTATACATAGTGTATCTTTATTTCGCAAGCCAAACTGCACGACAACAACCTATAAAAAAGAACATAACGAACCAGAAGAGTAATAGGAGGAATACAACAGCGATAAAAGATGGTGTATCATATTCGCAGTTTCCCCCGACTGGATCAAGAAGGCGACTAGACACCAGCATACTCACCCGGAAAAGACATGTCACGGCCCAGAACCGTTCCTTACATGTTGGCCAAAAAGCATCAAGGAGCAAGTGAAGCTCTTCCCAGCTTACCAGTAACCCACGGCAAATCAATTAGAATAACGCAGATAAATCTGCTTGGAGCGCTCTCTGGGAGGGGGTCCAACAGTTCATCCTTTTCCCCTAGCAGTAAACAGGTACCAAGGTGTTAATCGTCTAGCTTTCAGTGGGTTGCATCCTAGGTGATGGTGCATCATGGTTGCAGCTTTAAAGGGAAGATGAGAGGCGCTAACAGCTCTTAGATTGACAAGAAAAACTAAAATAATCAGAGAATCCTTTTTTTTCAATTATTAAAAAAATATCACATAATACTGATATCTATAATCAAAAGTTTGAGTACTTCCAGCAAGACTGAAGCTTTTCTACCCATTAAAATTTTTTTGCCCACTATATGACTGTCAGCAGAACTGGAGTTACTAACACACTTACATACCAATTATTATTATTATTATTATTATTACTACCCTCGGTCATTATATTTCCCTGTAGGAGAGTAGGGACAGCTGAAGTGTAAGGAAATTTACATCTTTCTCCAGGCCCAGAATCGAGCCCGGGACTGTCAGATCTAGTTATAAGAGGGAAAAAAAAGGGTAATCATATCAATCCACGGATCTGTATTTTATAGATAGTGAACCACTCTTGTAGATGTTGTTTTTCTGCTCTACAGCACTGTAGTCAGGGTCTTTGTCCGGCTTGAAAGCGAAGCCCCGCCAAGTATGGTACGACAGACACTTAGAGCAAGCTTTATTTTCACAATGTTTCGCTTAAAGGTGAGAGAAACGTTATCAAGAACGAGGGACTGAACACATTTTCAGGTAGAGAGGCTGGCCACCTCAAATTTCCTCTGCACGTTTTCCACTGTCTATTCTCTGTTGATAAAGCCACTAGAGGGCGAAACGTCTCCACAAAAAAAGACGCTTGTCTGTTTTGTGGAGAAAATACTCGCCTAAGAACGAAACGCTGGCCAATAAACGATTAGTTCCTTTTGAGTGTTTATTTAACCCAGACTCTCGACTCGCCAGCGTTCACAATAAAAATAAATAATACAGCTGTATTACTTCAAACAATAACAAAGACAGATATGAGAATAAACAAACACCTGTACTTGCTAACAAGTCAACTCGCCAATTTGTACATTCCAGACATTCCCGACGGTGCAGCTTCTGGAGATTCCAGATATTTAGTCGAGACAATCAGGGGTAAAAAAAAGGAATCAAGTCTCATCTAAACTTGGCAAACTAACATTGATTAAAAGAAATCTTACTAACGCAAGTAAATGGCCCAAGTTCCGCGAGAGACAAAATGAACAATTAATTAGCGAAGTTCAGCTTTTTATCCTCCTGGAACAGAATTTTATATTTTAATTTATATATATATTATATATATATATTCGCAAATTCATGCGCGCGCACACACAGGTGTGTGTGTGTGTGTGTGTGTGTCTCGCGTCCGGCGTATTCTTATTAAATATATGTGAAGTTTTAAACCCGTGTGGGTCATTCAGCGAGAAGTGTTCTGAGGCTCGACCCTACGTTCACCGGCCACGACACAGACACGTTACTCTCGCAGAAAGGCTTCGATCAGCAAAATAATATTGAGAAAACTTGGGAGTTTAATGTTAGCCAGTGAGATCATGCCAAGTGACGTTTATTGAGAAATACATTAGGTTCCTGGGCGGCTGGAGTACCTGGGGGGCGGGGTGATGCTGGTGTCCGAAGGGGTGATGCTGGTGTACGGAGAGGTGATGCTGGTGTTCGGTGGGGGTAATGGTGTACGGGGGTGATGCTGGTGTACAGGGGTGATGCTGGTGTACAGGGGTGATGCTGGTGTACGGGGGGTGATGCTGGTGTACAGGGGTGATGCTGGTGTAAGGGGGGTGATGCTGGTGTAAGGGGGGTGATGCTGGTGTACAGGGGGTGATGCTGGTGTACAGGGGGTGATGCTGGTGTACAGGGGGTGATGCTGGTGTACACGGGGTGGTGTACGGGGGGTGATGCTGGTATACGGAGAGGTAATGCTGGTATACTTGGGTGGAATCTGGTGTACGGGGGTCTACCCCCGTGTACAAAGGTTGAGGCTGCAGAGTGTACGAAGATAGAGGCTACCCGGTGTACTGAGTACTTACAGTAGATAGGTAAGAATAACCCTTTGTTGCATTTAAAGATAGGTAAGTTTTTCCTCACTACTTCAAGGTCGTGTGTGTGTGTGTGTGTGTGTGTACTCACCTATTTTTTGGTTGCAAGCTTCGAGTTACAGCTCTTGGCCCATCCTTTACAGCTCCTGGCCCCATGTGTGTGTGTACGTCACTTCACCTGACAACTAACAGTGGCTGCTCAGGACTGGAGTTATTCATTAAGGGCAGATGGTGCCGAGTGACATTAAACTATACCAAACTAATTTCCTGCCCAGCCCCGGTCTCTGCATATTTCAGGGCAACAGTCAATTCTACCGAGTCTTCATTTTGTCGAAATACGAAATAATATTATTTTATTTTTGTGTGTGTCTGGTTGAATGTACATAATTCAAAAACAAATCAATAAAAATTGGTTAAATATATAAAATAATCGTAAGCATAAAAATATAAAAAATATAATTATTTTCTTAATATTTTTATGCTTACGATTATTTTACATATTAAGCCAATTTTTATTGATTTGCTTTTGAATTATATATATATTCAACCAATTTTTATTGATTTATTTTTTAATATATATATATATATATATATATATATATATATAT
Source organism: Cherax destructor (assembly GCA_009830355.1). NCBI lineage: Eukaryota > Metazoa > Arthropoda > Malacostraca > Decapoda > Parastacidae > Cherax > Cherax destructor. The sequence continues at coordinate 145,283 of WNWK01001621.1, read as the reverse complement.
ATATATATATATATATATAATATATATATATATATATATATATATATATATATATGTCGTGCCGATTAGGTAAAACTTGCTATTTTGGCTTAAATAGCAACGCTCTTCTTGCCATATAAGACAAGCGAAAATTTGTGTACGCAATAATTTCGCAAAAATCATTCTGAACCTAACGAAAAAAATATATTTCATTGTGTTTGTTTATTATTAAATTAATGTTAACGTATCTAAAATATATTTAGTTGGGTTAGGCTAAATTAAATTGCGCTTGTTGTAATAAGGTTAGGTAGGTTTTCAAAGTTTCTTTTGGTACATAATTATAATTTTTTACATTAACATAAATGAAAAAAAAATATCATTAAACGTATAAGAGAAATTTTTAGAAAGGACTTAATTTTAAATGAGTTCTTGCTAATTGACCAGTTTTACCTAATCGGCACGACATATATATATATATTCAACCAATTTTTATTGATTTATTTTTGAATTATATATATATTCAACCAATTTTTATTTAGTTGTTGAAACACATTATATTTTTATTTTTTTTAAAAAGTTCCGCAAGTCGAAGAAACTTAAAAATGGACGTGACATTATAAAGTAATTTTGCTGGGAATACGAAACAGCTTTGGAGATAACAAAGGTGAAAAACCCAAAGGAGCAAATGAACTTGTCTGTTAAGAGTGAAAGTGGTGAGATGTTGGATAAGGCGGCGGTGGTACTAGAGAGATTGGGGGGGGGAGAGGTATTAAAGAGATGGAGGGAGCATTCTGAGAAGCTGCTGAGTGCAGATGAGGTAATGAAGGCAGGAATTCCATGCACGGGGCAAGGAGGAACTGGATGCTTGAACGGAAGAGCCGGAAATGAGTAAAGCAGTGTGCAGGGGGGGGGGGCAAAAGTGGAAAAGTAGCGACGATTGATGGCATTAAGACTGAAACGCAGAGAGCAGCCGAGGACAGTGCTAGACTGATCCGTGCATTAGTCTCGTGCGTGAATAAAAGAAGGCATGACACCTAAGGACTGGCAGAGAGCACGTACGGTTCCTACGAATAATGAAAAGTGGGACAAGTGTAAGAATTATGGAGAAATAAGTTTGCTGAATATCATATTTTTTTTTAATAACGTAAAAATAAAAAGGAACTCTTGCTGGAAATGTATTAAATAAATGGCAAGTTACTGAAATCTAAAAAAGAGATTTTAAAAGCAGAATGAAGCTCAGATTAAAGTTAGTAGGAGAGTAAAAAAAAATGGTTTAATAATAGTGGACATTAAGGAGAATGAAATCACAGAGGCTGTTAATGTGTACATCGTCGGGGTTGTAGAAGAAGTCGAAGTGAATAACCTAATATATGAAAGTAGAAATGTTGAAGAATCTACATAAAAAAATATTATTTTTATGATTATTATTATTATTTACATTCGTGGGGGTGTTTGCTTGCAGAAATGAGGATTAATGCGCATACATTGTATAGTTAGTAAATAATGGAGTCAGGGTGGACAACACCATGTAAATATGTAAAAATTATTCTAGCAGGGTACCCGTAGTATAATGAATTCCATGGAAATAATGTTATTGTGAGTATGTGCACCCAGTGTGTCTTGTAAAGCCTGTATAAAGGCAAGGGCAGTATCGCCCTTCTGAGTTAAATGTCGCACCTTAGAAAATGCTACTGTCAGTCATTGTTTGCAGATGTGAGGATGTTACAGCGCTCATGGATGTGCAGTCAAGTTGATGTCTGGCCCTGTGGACAACCTGTATATAGAAGACTCTAGTTCCTGTGTCAGCATTGGCTTGTTCTGTCCTCCGTCCAGCTGTTCGGGCAGGCCGATTTTCTCTTCCCCGACTCTCGAAGTGGGAGAGTTTTTCCGGCCCGCACCGGCAATGTTCAGACCGTATATGTAAATGTCAGGTGACCGGAAGCCAGTTTCCCCTGGGTAACTTTGTTTGCTCGTTTACACCTTCGTGCCCGCCGGTATTGTCGTGTCGAGACGACACGCGGTAGGTGGCCGAGGGGATGTAAACAGCCTATTCAGAGGCTCTTTCAAACTGCGAGGCACTACGGTGCTGCCATCTATAGGCCTATCAAGGTCGGGCTGGCCAGCCATGTTTCTTCCTCACTCTGGCGGCCTACTTCACTGAAACAGGACCTACCCAGCTGGGTTCCGGTCTCCTCACATGCCCTCTGTACCCCGTGTACACTTGCCCTATTCGACAATAAAGCCAAGCCTAGTCTACGGCCGTATCACTTCACCTACGCTACCATTCTACTACCAGTGTTCCCACGAGTTAGTCAAGATAAGTGATTACAGGGGGAGGGACACTAAACTCGTACGGATCATATAACGCCTGCGTGATTGGGAGGTATTCTGGCTCATCCTAAGGAAAGAGATTACAGGTCCAGTTCCTTAGATCAAGAGCCCACCCCCTCGCCGGTATCAAGGCCCTCCCTTGAAGCGAATAAAAAGAGAGAAGTTTGCCCACTGACGGGATTGAAAATAAAGCTGAAGAACACAACACAGAGTTTATAGCGGCCGACGTTTCAGTATGAGGGCGAAACATATATATATATATATATATATATATATATATATATATATATATATATATATATATATATAGTGTGTGTGTGTGTGTGTGTGTGATTGAAGAACAACAAATTTTAGACAGGCTAAATTGCTTCATTGATTTGGGTGGAAAAATCAGAATTTACGTTACATGTTAATTCACGTGGTCTTCTGATGACCCTGTGAACCACAAGTGTTGCTGACTGTTGGCCGGATGAACCACAAGTGTTGCTGACTGTTGGCCAGATGAACCACAAGTGTTGCTGACTGTTGGCCGGATGAACCACAAGTGTTGCTGACTGTTGGACGGATGAACCACAAGTGTTGCTGACTGTTGGCCAGATGAACCACAAGTGTTGCTGACTGTTGGACGAATGAACCACAAGTGTTGCTGACTGTTGGCCGGATGAACCACAAGTGTTTGCATGACTGTTGGCCGGATGAACCACAAGTGTTGCTGACTGTTGGCCGGATGAACCACAAGTGTTGCTGACTGTTGGCCGGATGAACCACAAGTGTTGCTGACTGTTGGCCGGATGAACCACAAGTGTTGCTGACTGTTGGCCGGATGAACCAGCAAGTGTTGCTGACTGTTGGCCGGATGAACCACAAGTGTTGCTGACTGTTGGACGGATGGACCACAAGTGTTGCTGACTTTTGGCCGGATGAACCACAAGTGTTACTGACTGTTGGCCGGATGAACCACAAGTGTTGCTGACTGTTGGCCGGATGAACCACAAGTGTTGCTGACTGTTGGCCGGATGAACCACAAGTGTTGCTGACTGTTGGCCGGATGAACCACAAGTGTTGCTGACTGTTGGCCGGATGAACCACAAGTGTTGCTGACTGTTGGACGGATGAACCACAAGTGTTGCTGACTGTTGGCCGGATGAACCACAAGTGTTGCTGACTGTTGGCCGGATGAACCACAAGTGTTGCTGACTGTTGGCCGGATGAACCACAAGTGTTGCTGACTGTTGGCCGGATGAACCACAAGTGTTGCTGACTGTTGGACGGATGAACCACAAGTGTTACTGACTGTTGGACGGATGAACCACAAGTGTTACTGACTGTTGGCCGGATGAACCACATGTGTTACTGACTGTTGGCCGGATGAACCACAAGTGTTGCTGACTGTTGGACGGATGAACCACAAGTGTTACTGACTGTTGGCCGGATGAACCACAAGTGTTGCTGACTGTTGGCCGGATGAACCACAAGTGTTGCTGACTGGCATTAGAGGTCAGGATGGATGTTCTTCCTGATTTTAGAAGTACGGACGAGGGAACTTCCCGATTAACGATTTCGGGAGGGTACCACCAGCTATTTTACTGCGTCCGTCACAGTGGCGTCAATATATCGAGAGAAACATCAACCTGGCGAAGAGCTCCTCAGCAAGCATCGAACTTCCCACACGTTGTGGCGGTGATCGATGTGGCTCCCGGGAATTTTTAGATATCGGGGTCGAGGACTAAGATACCCATCAGGCTGGTGGAGCCCAGGGATTAAGTTCACCACAGAGGCCAAAACTCTGCAGCCAACAAATGGGGTTCCCGTCCTTGGGGCTCAGAGCCAAGGTTCCTCTACTCATTTTAACACATTATCTTCTGGTGTGGTGTTGAGGCACTCCCTCTACCCTCCACACAGGTCTCCCGTCGTCTCCATTCTCCCTTTCTCCTCCGTCACCTGCATCATTCCCCCTTCTACCCCTTCCTTTCCCCTCCCCCTCTTTCATCTTCCCCTTTCACCTTGGGAGATGGTAATTCCCAGGTAACAGTAACTCCAGCGATGCTTGAACGAAACCTTTGAAGCTGCCGTAGCTGGTGAATTTTTGATGGAAGACGATGATATCCTCATTACACTACCGAAGTCTCAGCTTAGGCATGTCAGATTTCAACACTAACTCATCCTATGTGATGGAATATGACAACTAAAATATTTATAGCTTTGGAAGTAAATGGTATAAATACCGACACAATGGAAAACTAAAAATAAACAGTATAATGTGATCTTTTACTGACAACGTTTCGCCCACACAGTGGGCTTTATTTGTTTGTGACTTGATAAAGCCCACTCTGTGGGCGAAACGTTGTCAATAAAGGATAACATACTGCTTATGTGTTTATTTTTCCATCTATAGCTTTTGTAACTATCATTAGAATAGGGTAACAGCACATTGATGATCATGTAGTATATATAATCGTGCCGAATAGGTAAAACTGGTCAATTAACAAAAACTCATTTAAAATTAAGTCCTTTCTAAAATTTTCTCTTATACTTTTAAAGATATATTTTTTGTCATTTATATTAATGTAAAAATTAATAATTTTGTACCAAAAGAACCTTAGAAAACTTACCTAACCTTACTATAAAAAGCGCAATTTAATTTAGCCTAATCCAACTAAATATATTTTAGATAAGTTTACAATAATTTAATAATAAACAAACACAATGAAATATATTTTTTCGTTAGGTTCAGAATGAGTTTTGTGAAATTATTTCATACACAAATTTTCGCTAACTTATTCGGCAAGAGCGCTGCTATTTAAGCCAAAATCGCAAGTTTTATCTATTCGGCACGACATATATATGTATGTCTCATGCCGTTGTATAATCAACGATTTTTAAATGGTTGTAAATGGTTCGGTGATAGGAGTAAACTCTGGTAAAGGACACTTGTGTACAATTCGGGACATTTATTAAGGGAAACGTCTCGCCACTAGTGGCTTTATTGGTCCTAATGAGTGATGAAATCGCTCGTGGAGAAACGTTTCATTTAAAAATATATGTCCCGTACTGTGCACGCGTGTACTTGTCCATAATCTTTTAATCGCTTTTTCAATCTCGTGAGTCCTAAGACAAGTCAAAACATAAATACGATTAGTTCAATATACAAGTTTCAGCGATAAGAATATATAATTTAAAAATCGTTGAATATACAACGTCGGTAGTTTTCCATGAAGTTTTTTTTATCGATGTATGTAAATTACGCCATTTAGAGTAAGGTTAATTTTGAATTAACGTAACTTTTAATTAAACGTTAGAAATGAAAAAAAAAAAGTCTATACGGGGAGTATGTTTTTTCGTCATAACAGCGGTCAGGGAGACTATTATCATTACTGTATTGATGGGGAAGCGCTAAACCTGTAGAGGAATGAAAGACAAGGTCTTAGAAGCCTTCTTACCCGGGATGCGACCCACAGCAGCAGGAGGCAACTAACAACTGGGTGCCTGTTTGCTGGGGTACCTGTTTACGATGGTTCTTATTTACTAAGGTGCCTGTTTACTAAGGTGCATGTTTACTAAGGTGCATGTTTACTAAGGTGCCTGTTTACTAAGGTGCCTGTTTACTAAGGTGCCTGTTTACTAAGGTACCTGTTTACTAAGGTACCTGTTTACTAAGGTACCTGTTTATCAGGAAAACTATTGACGAGGGTACTTGTTTACGAGGGTATTTGTGTACTAAGTACCCTCTTCCTTCTCCTATCCCTTTTTACATTAAAAACTCAAATTCTTTATTCCCCCTCCCATTTTTTTCTCTCTTTCTCTAATAATATTTCCTTATCTCCTTCACTTTCGTCCATCAATGTCTCGGACAAATTAATACCATTCCTATCCCCATCACCCCACTACTAGCCCTGTTACCAGCACCACTACCAATCCTATTACCAACACTGCTGCCTCACCACCACCATCTTCATCTCCAACACCACTGCCAAAATACTCACCACCACCACCACCACCACCACCACCTGAGGCTCCATACAAGAACATCTGTTAATGACTCGTGTCAGTTATAGTCAGTGAGGCTGGACCAGTTGTGACGGACGTGGTAAGAGTTTGGCCTCCATAAGAGGTACTGGAGCCAGGTGGTGAAACTTCCAGTGGTTCACCAAATGAGGGAAAAGATGATGAACTAACATGAGGTTCACCAAACAGAGAGGTTGGTAACTCGACCAGTTACTCTCGCTCACAGGAAAACACATCAACAAACGACCCTCTGGTAGAGGCCAAAGGAGCAGACCTTCCCTCGGTCCGCCACTACCAGCGAGACCTGGTAATTATATCCATCAGCCCAGATTTGTAAATTGGGGGATAGGAGGGGGAGAGGCAACGAGGGCTAATAGATGGAGGAGAGAGGGAGGGATGGAAGGAGAGTGTGAGGCGAAGAGAAAGATAGAAAAAATAATTAGAAAAACAGTTGACAGAGGTCTGAGCTTGAGAGATACAAGACGTAACTTTCTCAGATCGCGCAGCGACTGAAACACAAGTTATTACGATTAGTCAATCTAACAGAGTTCGGTGTTTAACAGGGGAAAAAAATTCCCGCCTCACCATATAAATTGGCTAAAATTAAGCTAGAGGGAAAATAATTAATTATTATATCTTCCTCGATTAAGCCTTCCTTTCTTTTCCCCCTCTCCTTTCACCCTCTTCCCTTCTTTCGTTCCTCCTCCATGTTGAATATGCATTTTTAAGAACTCGGTTACAAAAAAAATATACGGGAATATGCAGCGGGATGTGTGTTTGGGGTCATACACTGAACACGTTCCGCCCAGGTTATAAAAAGTACGTTAAACATCCAGATAATTGGTCAGCACCCAAAATATGACTCAAAGTTGTTGTTGTTGTTGTTGTTGTTTTTTACACCCCTTCCTTCCTTCCTTCCTTCCACTCCCAGTGTTTTATTGGCTGCTTCGTCGTGTCACCTGAGATGAGTTTAGGTTGTCAAGAAAAGCTTCCAGGTATTGTCTGTTGCTGGACCAGTGTGACGATGCTGTTAAATTGACCCTTACTTTCTTTCTTTTTTTCTCTCTCTCTCTCTCTCTCTCTTTTACACAGGGTTCTACAAGGTTAGGTTAAGGTTTCTAACTTTATTTGCAGGTTAAGAGCTGTTACCTACATCAGCTCATTTGAAAGCATTTTTTTATTGTTATGAAATATTAAAATATGGAACAGGATGAAGTTGAAGCCATCTGTGAGCCAGCGATTTGATTTAATCAACTGACTTTATTGTGTTGATATCATTATCTCATTTCGTTAATCTCTCTCTCTCTCTCTCTTTCCTTCATCTTCGGCTCTTCTTTCTCTTTCCTTCATCTTCGGCTCTTCCTTCTCTTTCCTTCATCTTCGGCTCTTCCTTCTCTTTCCTTCATCTTCGGCTCTTCCTTCTCTTTCCTTCATCTTCGGCTCTTCCTTCTCTTTCCTTCATCTTCGGCTCTTCCTTCTCTTTCCTTCATCTTCGGCTCTTCCTTCTCTTTCCTTCATCTTCGGCTCTTCCTTCTCTTTCCTTCATCTTCGGCTCTTCCTTCTCTTTCCTTCATCTTCGGCTCTTCCTTCTCTTTCCTTCATCTTCGGCTCTTCCTTCTCTTTCCTTCATCTTCAGCTCTTCCTTCTCTTTCCTTCATCTTCGGCTCTTCCTTCTCTTTCCTTCATCTTCGGCTCTTCCTTCTCTTTCCTTCATCTTCGGCTCTTCCTTCTCTTTCCTTCATCTTCGGCTCTTCCTTCTCTTTCCTTCATCTTCGGCTCTTCCTTCTCTTTCCTTCATCTTCGGCTCTTCCTTCTCTTTCCTTCATCTTCGGCTCTTCCTTCTCTTTCCTTCATCTTCGGCTCTTCCTTCTCTTTCCTTCATCTTCGGCTCTTCCTTCTCTTTCCTTCATCTTCGGCTCTTCCTTCTCTTTCCTTCATCTTCGGCTCTTCCTTCTCTTTCCTTCATCTTCGGCTCTTCCTTCTCTTTCCTTCATCTTCGGCTCTTCCTTCTCTTTCATCTTCATCTTCCTTCTTCCTTCTCTTTTCCTTTCCATCTTCGGCTCTTCCTTCTCTTTCCTTCATCTTCGGCTCTTCCTTCTCTTTCCTTCATCTTCGGCTCTTCCTTCTCTTTCCTTCATCTTCGGCTCTTCCTTCTCTTTCCTTCATCTTCGGCTCTTCCTTCTCTTTCCTTCATCTTCGGCTCTTCCTTCTCTTTCCTTCATCTTCGGCTCTTCCTTCTCTTTCCTTCATCTTCGGCTCTTCCTTCTCTTTCCTTCATCTTCGGCTCTTCCTTCTCTTTCCTTCATCTTTCGGTCTCTTCCTTCTCTTTCCTTCATCTTCGGCTCTTCCTTCTCTTTCCTTCATCTTCGGCTCTTCCTTCTCTTTCCTTCATCTTCGGCTCTTCCTTCTCTTTCCTTCATCTTCGGCTCTTCCTTCTCTTTCCTTCATCTTCGGCTCTTCCTTCTCTTTCCTTCATCTTCGGCTCTTCCTTCTCTTTCCTTCATCTTCGGCTCTTCCTTCTCTTTCCTTCATCTTCGGCTCTTCCTTCTCTTTCCTTCATCTTCGGCTCTTCCTTCTCTTTCCTTCATCTTCGCATCTTCCTTCCTTCTTTCCTTCATCTTCGGCTCTTCCTTCTCTTTCCTTCATCTTCGGCTCTTCCTTCTCTTTCCTTCATCTTCGGCTCTTCCTTCTCTTTCCTTCATCTTCGGCTCTTCCTTCTCTTTCCTTCATCTTCGGCTCTTCCTTCTCTTTCCTTCATCTTCGGCTCTTCCTTCTCTTTCCTTCATCTTCGGCTCTTCCTTCTCTTTCCTTCATCTTCGGCTCTTCCTTCTCTTTCCTTCATCTTCGGCTCTTCCTTCTCTTTCCTTCATCTTCGGCTCTTCCTTCTCTTTCCTTCATCTTCGGCTCTTCCTTCTCTTTCCTTCATCTTCGGCTCTTCCTTCTCTTTCCTTCATCTTCGGCTCTTCCTTCTCTTTCCTTCATCTTCGGCTCTTCCTTCTCTTTCCTTCATCTTCGGCTCTTCCTTCTCTTTCCTTCATCTTCGGCTCTTCCTTCTCTTTCCTTCATCTTCGGCTCTTCCTTCTCTTTCCTTCATCTTCGGCTCTTCCTTCTCTTTCCTTCATCTTCGGCTCTTCCTTCTCTTTCCTTCATCTTCGGCTCTTCCTTCTCTTTCCTTCATCTTCGGCTCTTCCTTCTCTTTCCTTCATCTTCGGCTCTTCCTTCTCTTTCCTTCATCTTCGGCTCTTCTCTTCTCTTCTTCCTTCATCTTCGGCTCTTCCTTCTCTTTCCTTCATCTTCGGCTCTTCCTTCTTTCCTTCATCTTCGGCTCTTCCTTCTTCTATCTTCGGCTCTTCCTTCTCTTTCCTTCATCTTCGGCTCTTCCTTCTCTTTCCTTCATCTTCGGCTCTTCCTTCTCTTTCCTTCATCTTCGGCTCTTCCTTCTCTTTCCTTCATCTTCGGCTCTTCCTTCTCTTTCCTTCATCTTCGGCTCTTCCTTCTCTTTCTATCTTCGGCTCTTCCTTCTCTTTCCTTCATCTTCGGCTCTTCCTTCTCTTTCCTTCATCTTCGGCTCTTCCTTCTCTTTCCTTCATCTTCGGCTCTTCCTTCTCTTCTTCATCTTCGGCTTTCCTTCTTCCTTCATCTTCGGCTCTTCCTTCTCTTTCCTTCGTCTTCGGCTCTTCCTTCTCTTTCCTCCATTTCCTCTCCTCTCTTCTTCATTCTCTCCTCATCTTCTTACCCTTCTCCGTTTTCTTTTCCCCTCTTCCTCAATTCCTCCGCTTCCTCCCACTATTCTTTTTCGATTCCTTTCGCCCCTTTTTTTCCCACTTCCTCCTCTTTATTATTTCTCTTTCTCCTCCTAATCCCCCTCTTTCTCCTCCTCACTCTCTTCCTCCTCATAACCAGCATAATGCTGCCACCTCCGTCTTCTGTGTTCTTCTGGAATATTTATCCAGCCCCCTGGCCCCTGGCCCTCTCCTCTTTATCATATTTTCCCTTCTCCTCTCTCCGCCTTTTCCTCCTCCCCCTGACTTTATTATAGTTCGTGGGACACACCTGTCCCTTTCGGCCTTTGTGCCCTCTGCCTCTTCTCCTTTCTTAACTTTTGCTTTACCTTTTCTTTTAAGAGGTAAAAGCGTTCTCTCTCTCTCTCTCTCTCTCTCTCTCTAAGTTTTTGGCTATTAGTTCACAATGTTCTTAGTGTATTTTTATTCCTTATTGCAACTCTCTTTTCGCTTTTCAGTAATTCATCTTTATTTTGGAGTGCTTTCGTGGTTATTATTCTTTGTTGATTTTATCCCTGAAATTTTCTCTTTAATTAGAATAAATCAGACGAAGATCAACCACTGTACTTGTTTGATGTTTGCTTGTTTATGTCTGTGTGTGCGTGCAGGTGTGTGTCTGGATGTATGTGTGTATGCCTGTCTATATGTACATGTTACTGTAAGTGTTTATTTGTGTCTGTATATCTATGTTTACGTAACTGCGTGTATGTATGTATGTATGCATGTATGTATGTATGTATGCATGCATGCATGCATGCATACATACCTTACCTTTGATATACCTTTGAAGAGTTTCGAGAGTTTATCTACTCTCTGAGCCCGGCCATGGGCCAGACTCGTCTGTTGCTTGCCTGGTCAACCAGGCTGTTGCTGCTGGAGGCCCGCTGCATGCAGTGTATCCATGAACGACTTGCACATGAGTTATAAATGTTTATTCCTTGGGTAGCATTGAAAATGGGTTGGGTTAGTGGGTTTGGTTTTGAGAAGGAGGTGCTTAGTATGGTCCAATATGCCTCCTGAGGTGTTCCTCCTTTCTTATGTATCCATCCCCCGCGTCTTTTAATACGGCTCTTCTACTTTCTTCATGTATACTCCTCAATCTTACTTCCTTTACTGCCTCCTGTTCCATCCCCGTCTTCTCTTACTTCCCCAATTCCGCTTCTTTCACACCTCATTTACCCTAGCCTCCCTCCCATCCCTTCTCTTTCCTAGCCCCTGGCCGTGGCGTGTCTGAGGGGAGCCAGGGGGGGGGGAGGGTGTCAGACACGCAGGGTCCTGGCATCCGACAAATGCCTGACGTTACAGCGGTGACCGTGAAGGATGAGGCGCTACCTTACTGGGGTCACTTCCTTGGTCGGTGTCTTGATGACCTCGCCATCCATCGTCTATCTCTTCACTCACCGCCCTTGCCTTCACCCACTTGCCCTAGCCTTCTCTCACCTCTGTTACTCTCTTTCAATCGTTTTCTCCCTATTGAATATTCTCTTTCCTCCGTCTTCTGTGTCCCTCTCTCACCTCTGCTCCTCTCTGGTCGTCGCTTTCAATCCTTTCCCCTCCCCCCCTCTGTTGTATATTCTCTTTCCTTCGTCTTGTGTATCATCTTCAATTTTTGCCACTTTCTCTCTCTCTCTCTCTCTCTTTCCCCAGCCTTCCACTATTCTTGTTCTCTCACTTTTCAATATGCCTTTCAATTCCCTTGTTCTCCATAGATCATCCTAACAGGTAATAAATCCCAAGTAATAGTGTCTCCAGCTACTGCTGGAACGAAGCGTTAATAGCTGAAACCCATAATGTAAGACTTGGCGATATCCTCACCACCGTAGTGAAGTCTTCGAGCTAAGGCTGACAGACTTCATGACTTGATGTATGCAATCCATCCTGTGTGATGAGGTATGGCGAGGAAACATAGCTAGCTTTTGTTCCCAAGGTGGAACAATCAGCGAGAGTAGGGCAGCAATACATTGTTGATGTGCCCTATTTTGTAAAATAGTTGTTTCTCACACGTTTCTCTTCTCCCTCTACCGTTCCACCTTCGCCCTCCCTCTCTTGCCGTTTGTCTCGACGGGAAGCCTCGGAAATTTGTTTTAAAACTTCTCTTCGTTTTCATTAAGGGGGAACACCGTGAGTGAGGTGTACCTCACTCGTCAATACACTGCGCTAATCCTCATGACTGATCAAATATCTGCAGCTAGAGAATTACTTTTAATTGTGTCTGAGAAATCACGAAGGTACTTAAAAATAAATTATCTTTCAGAGTGAGTGAGTGTGTGTATACTGCGGGTCCGTGGTTCGATTCCCGGCACGGATGGAAACGTTGGACATGTTACTTTACACCTGTTGCCCCTATTCACCTAGCAGTAAGCAGGAACCTGGTTGTTAGTCTACCGTTGTGGGTCACATCCTGGGGGTAGTAGTAGACCGTAAATATAAAGCACAACTGCTAGATCTACACAGTCACACCCTATATGACCATCGTCTCCTCCAGTAAGCACTGGCCCATGAGATTATTTTTTTAAATGCTCTACAATCCTCATCCACGATGGGACCCAACAGTTAGTGTTGACTGGATCACCACAGCTGTGTTGAATCTGGCTTAGCGGACATAACACTGTTTACTCTGACTCCCCCTTCTCATGTGGAGAATCCAGGTTCGGCAGTTCAAGTCTTTCCCCTAATTTAAAATAAAATAGTGGAAACAAAAGCCTGCTATGTTTGCCCCTGCCATTTTCCATCACGCAGGATGGGTCTCATACACAGTGTCGAGGACATCGTCAAGTCTGAGGAAGGGAAAGCTGGTTTTTCCTCGCCCCTTCGAGACCTCACACGAGGTGGATGAAATGTCAAAGTTCCCTGATTTTGGCCACGGGCTCGACGAATTACTTCTTTCCCCTCTTACCGTCTCTGGAGAGGAAAAAAAACAGGAATGGGAGTAATGCATTAGACTTCCCTCCGTCTTACGGGATGGAGAGATTTCCTGTATGAGGTACAGTACAGTTTTCTCTTCCACTTACCACACCGCCGCTTATCCACCCTCGGTGCAACCTTTCCTTCCTAACAAAAATAAAGTGTCTCTTGCTAGGTAAAAGGCCACAGGTGTAACTAACTGTGGGATTTTATTGTGGCAACGTTTCGCTCTATCAAGCCGTTACGACAAAACTCTCGGAGAGCGAAATGCTGCCACAATAAGATATCACCTGTGTCTTTTTATCTAACATTTTGTCGGTAATTCTACCATTATTAATAATATTCCTTACACAGGAAACTCCAGACATAAGTCGTTAGCTGAGCAAAATCTTTGAGATCCAATTGTGATCATTTCTGTATTCGACTGAAGCAGCCTACTGTATAGGCGAAACACCTCAGAAATACAGATACCAAAGTGTTGCGGCAAATTGTCTGCAGATATTGTTAGGTTCTGGACCAACCAGGAGAGTAGTACTCACAATTATGAGGCTCAGGAGCCTGGACCTGATGTCCGGAAGTAGAAGACTCAGACACTTGTGCAACATTTGGGAATGTTTACCGAGGAAGCGTTTCGCCACACAGTGGCTTCATCAGTCCAATACAAAGAAGAATGGTGGAAAAAGAGGAGGAGTTTGAGGTAATCAGTCCCTCAGCAGTCCATCAATGATGGACTAAACATTTCCAAATGTTGCACAAGTGTGTTTATCTTTATCCTGTCGATTTTCTAAACCATTTATCATATCTGGAAGTAACATGTGATAGGGTCTACGAACTGGAAGCGACAGACACTAATCTGGAAAACTGACAACATAACACCTATTCAAAGGTATGAATGGGAGAAACAAAACAGAGACAATCACATCATTACAATTCTCAGTAAATGAGAAATTAATATTACACATTAAGGAATGCTCATCAAGGCAGAGGTCTCATATCCGAGACTCTCTGCTTTGATTACCATTCCTTAAAAAGCTGAATACACAAAAGAATGCTAGTCTCTCCAGTGGTCAATATCATGACTGAACGCTTCGACTGGGACCTTCATAAAGGTCTCATAACGCTTGGGAAACGGAGACCATCAGGTAAAGTTCAGTTTGTTTGGCAAAGAATCCTTCACCAGCACGAAGGCACGACCCTCCCCAACCCCTTGAAGGAAAGACGACCCAAAGTGTCGTGGCATCCCAAGCTAAGCTTATATTTCAATAGATTTTCTGGTCAGTGTTAAAGAAAGATGCTGTGTCATGTTCAGCGCTGGGTTTTCAATTATTTGAAGAATTATATTCATTTCTTTACAGATTTTATAAGTCGTTGAGTTGCTGTACATAGCTCGGTATATCGTCTGTAAAATTAATTAGAAGGAGCAGGTGTGGGTGCAGAGAAACCAAGCCAATAAAAGACTGCTTCCAAAATAAAAATTAAAATGCTTGAAGCTTGTGGAATTCTCGGGGAGAGTATAAAAATCTTAGACTTGTTGATTGATTTAAAAAATATACATTTAAGAGAAGTGTCGGCCTGGGAATCGAAAAATACAGTCTAGAATTATGTTAGGTATACATATGTACACACATTAGCAAGGTATCTTACTCAAGGAAAAGGATCTTGGGGTAAGTATAATACCGAGCACATTTCCTGAGGCGCACATCAACCAGATAACTGCTGCAGCATATGGGCGCCTGGCGAACCTGAGAATAGCGTTCCGATACCTCAGTAAGGAATCGTTCAAGACTCTGTACACCGTGTACGTCAGGTCCATACTGGAGTATGCAGCACCAGTTTGGAACCCACACCTGGTCAAGCACGTCAATAAATTAGAGAAGGTGCAAAGGTTTGCAACAAGACTACTTCCAGAGCTAAGGGAAATGTCCTACGAAGAAAGTTTAAGAGAAATCGGCCTGACGACACTAGAGAACAGGAGGGTTAGTGGAGACATGATAACGACATACAAAATACTGCAAGACATTGACAGGGTGGACAGAGACAGGATGTTACAGAGATGGGACACAGAAACAAGGGGTCACTGTTGAAAGTTGAAGACTCAGATGAGTCAAAGGGATGTTAGGAAGTATTTCTTTAGTCATAGAGTTGTCAGGAAGTGGAATAGTTTGGCTAATGACGTATTGGAGGCAGGAACCATACATAGTTTTATGATGAGGTTCAATAAAGCTCATGGAGCAGGGAGAGGACCTATTAGCGATCAGTGAAGAGGCAGGGCCAGGAGCTATGACTCGACCACAAATAGGTGAGTGTACACACACACACACACACACACACACACACACACACAGGGAGCGATAAAGCAGGAGGGGGCAGCTCATTCATCAAGTGCGTCACAAATTCGATAATTAGCGCTCACGCTGATTACTAATCGAATGGAAGAGCAACACTGTCCTTCGATCACCTCATTAGCACTAACTGCTTCAGGCAACGTTAACAGCCCCGTCACCACAGCAGCAGGAACTGCTGTGGTGGCATTGACAACTGCTACCACAATGGTCACGGCTGCTACCACTCTGGTGGTAGAGGCGGCTGGTGTCAATGTGGAGACACAGTGCCACACAGTCTGCTTTAAACACACTATTCCCTCTTTTATTTTACCCATTAAACGAGGCCTGCCACATGCTCTGGCTGACGTATAAGCGTAAAACTTGAGTAAATTATAATTGAGCAGCAGCAAGATACTCGCGCCTTGTACTCACAATTTTTCCCAGTGATATTTTTTTTTATAGTAAATATCAAATTACATTTTCCAAGTTGACATATTAATGTAAGTCTATTTTATTTTACGTGCAACTTTGAAGCAGATTCATGCATCGTGTTGCCCTCATAAGATTCCTCAACTAATTGCTGGTTATTTGATATATATATATATATATATATATATATATATATGTATATATATATATATATATATATATATATATATATATATATATATATATATATCACAAATAGACTGAACGCAACGATTCCAGACTGAGGGACTGATTACCTCAAACTACTCCTCTTTACACCGTTCTTCTTTGTATTGGGCTGATGAAGCCTTTGGGTGGCGAAACGTTTCCTCAATAAAGATTCTCATTCATCAACTTGTCAGTTTTCTAAACTATTTATCAAGCAAAGATCCCCCCCCCCCCCCCCCCCCCCCCCCCCCCCCCCCCCCCCCCCCCCCCCCCCCCCCCCCCCACATTTCAAGTTGACATATTAATGTAAGCTATTTGGATTTTACGGCAACTTTGAATGGGCAGATTCAACATCGTTCTCAAAGATTCCTCAACTAATTGCTGGATTTGAATATAATATATATACTATATATATATATAATGATATATATATATATCACAAATGCAGACTGAACCAGGTTCAGACTGAGGACTGATTACCAAACTAGCCTCCTTTACACGTCTTCTGTTGTATTGGACTGATGAAGCCTTGGTGGCCGGTCTCAGAAGAGATTCTCATCAAACTTTCAGTTTCTAAACTATTTATCAAGCTGAGGTACACTCGCACCCTCCCCGGGATGCGACCCACAACAATCTTCTAACTCCCAGGTACCTATTTATTAGGTGAACAGGGACAACAGGTGCAAGAAAACATTGCCCACATATCTATCAGCGTTAAGCCTTCCAAGCAAATTATTCTTGATTATTAATTAATAGTAATGAGCGTGAGAAAATTACTGTTACATGCATAGTTAATCGGTGATTCCGCAGTGGGTCATATAACACCTGGGAGAATGGGGAGAGAGGGTTATCAGGTTAGGTCCTTGGGAAGTGGAGGGTTGTTCCAGCTCCTTAGATCAAGAGCCAACTGAATCACAAGATCAATAAATGCAGACGATACACACACACACACTTTAAGAAGAGGTACGATAAAAGCTCTTGGAGCAAGAAGAGAGAGTGGGCCTAGTAACGACTAGAGAAGAGGCGGGGCCAGGAGCTACGGATCGGCCTCTGCAACCACAAATAGGTGTGCGCACGCACGCAAACGAGTGCGCGCACACACACATACAAACACACACAATCTTGTAAGTCGCACTTTCAGGAGTTGGCTAATTATGCACATAACTGTTGCACTAATAATTAAAGCTGTTGATAATTATACGCCTGACACCATTTAATAGCCCGTGTGTTAAACTGCATTTGCAAATTATCACAGCTGTAAATAACTGATTTTTATCATTTTAAAATAATCACAAGTGTAAATACTGTTGGCTGTAAATTCTGAAACACACTGCTGTAAATGATAAAATATCACATTGATCCATCTGACAGTAGTGTCAGGCAGACACAACACAGG
Organism: Cherax destructor; assembly: GCA_009830355.1. Taxonomy (NCBI): domain Eukaryota; kingdom Metazoa; phylum Arthropoda; class Malacostraca; order Decapoda; family Parastacidae; genus Cherax; species Cherax destructor. The sequence goes on along the minus strand of WNWK01001621.1, from coordinate 127,926 downwards.
CTGATAGTATAGCTGACAGAGGGCCTGACAAATAGAAAGATAGCAAAGCACGTTGATAAACAAACGGGAAGATAGCAATTCAGCTAAGCCTTAAAACGGGGAAAATGGTTAAGGAGTTTGGGAGAAAATTCTAGGGAATTCGAGAGAGACAGAAGAAGCAGACTAGACGAGTACAAAACACCGGGAAAGTGCTAAATAATTAAAGAAATTAAAGAAATGTCAAATTATGATGCCACACAGTATCAACAAGTTGATGAATCAGACGGATTGATCACGTTCAAACTTTTACTACCACCACTACTGTCTCCAGTCTTATATTCACCTGAATTCGACTGAAGAAGCCTGTTGTGTAGGCGAAGCGCTTCAGCAATAAAGATACCCAAGTGTTGCGTGTTGTCTGATTCACAAATGGTAAGACATAATGATACAGAGGGACACCACATTACACTCACCATTCGCTTCATTTTCCTGCCGGGTTTCACTCTCCTAACTTCCTTGATGACACCAGTCACTGAAGCTTTCTCTTGTCTAACACAGCATCACATTGTTTTCTGGGTATAAGGGATGTCTGCAACTCTGCGGATAAACAACTGTTGGACATGACCTACTTTCACTAGAGGGGCCCCTCTCATTTTTGAACTCATCTTCTGCTGCTACATCTCACCTCTGGCTGCAGTATATACTTTAGGTCTGTATTCTCACTACACATGCATATTAGGGGAAAAATTTACCATTTCATGGATATTAAGGGTTAAAATCCACTCTTACATGAATGCAAGGGGGTTTAAATCTAGTCTCACATGAATGTTAGGTGGTTAAATCCACTCTCTGATGAATATCGGGGGGCTTAAATACATTTTCACATAATTTATGTGGGTGCGAAAGTACGTATGTTGTAGCTTCCTTGACGTCAAATTAAGAGGTGGGAGTTACAATGAACTATCAAAAGTTGTGTTCTTCCTTGATCGAAGAATAAAAAAAATGGGTTAGGTAGCATTTACCACACAGCCTCTCCTCCATTGTTAATAAAGCCTTGATAGGGAAATACTTTAACTTGGCTGCCATCCTCTTACTTATTTATGCTGCGACTTTGGGTCAGAATTCTCGTTTGTAGTCAGTTATTCAATGGTGTGTGTGTGTGTGTGTGTGTGTGTGTGTGTGTGTGTGTGTGTGTACGACAGAGAAAGACAGACAGACAGAGAATTGCAATTATTTGTTTGAGTTTGGTGTCGAAGAGATCATAGCTCGTCCCTCATCATAACTTTCTACCAATATTCGCAAAATTGCCCTGTTATATCTACTTAAGTACTGAGTCTGCTTTCACTCCACCACTCTAAGCTTCGTTACTTCTTTTCTAATCTTTATTTGAAGAAGGGTTGGCGGATTAGAGTACACTACTTCCATCCTTACTTTGTCCTTGATTCATCCCTAGTAACAAACCCTACTTTATTCTTCACGCCCATCAACTCAGTTACAAGTTTGAACGCGCTCGTCTGGAATTTCCCAAGTTTCACTTTGCGTTTTATTAGACAAGAGTTCCTTACAAGTGCTGCATACTCAACATTACTCAGCATACTTGAGGCAGAGATTATATACATATTTTTTTTTTTTGCGAATGACACTCCTACGTTTGCAAGACTAGACTGAGCTTCTGATGTTCGTGTAATGGTTTATCCTACACGTTTGTGTGTGATGGTTTATCCTACACGTTTGTGTGTGATGGTTTATCCTACACGTTTGTGTGTGATGGTTTATCCTACACGTTTGTGTGTGATGGTTTATCCTACACGTTTGTGTGTGATGGTTTATCCTACACGTTTGTGTGTGATGGTTTATCCTACACGTTTGTGTGTGATGGTTTATCCTACACGTTTGTGTGTGATGGTTTATCCTACACGTTTGTGTGTGATGGTTTATCCTACACGTTTGTGTGTAATGGTTTATCCTACACGTTTGTGTGTAATGGTTTATCCTACACGTTTGTGTGTAATGGTTTATCCTACACGTTTGTGTGTAATGGTTTATCCTACACGTTTGTGTGTAATGGTTTATCCTACACGTTTGTGTGTAATGGTTTATCCTACACGTTTGTGTGTAATGGTTTATCCTACACGTTTGTGTGTAATGGTTTATCCTACACGTTTGTGTGTAATGGTTTATCCTACACGTTTGTGTGTAATGGTTTATCCTACACGTTTGTGTGTAATGGTTTATCCTACACGTTTGTGTGTAATGGTTTATCCTACACGTTTGTGTGTAATGGTTTATCCTACACGTTTGTGTGTAATGGTTTATCCTACACGTTTGTGTGTAATGGTTTATCCTACACGTTTGTGTGTAATGGTTTATCCTACACGTTTGTGTGTAATGGTTTATCCTACACGTTTGTGTGTAATGGTTTATCCTACACGTTTGTGTGTAATGGTTTATCCTACACGTTTGTGTGTAATGGTTTATCCTACACGTTTGTGTGTAATGGTTTATCCTACACGTTTGTGTGTAATGGTTTATCCTACACGTTTGTGTGTAATGGTTTATCCTACACGTTTGTGTGTAATGGTTTATCCTACACGTTTGTGTGTAATGGTTTATCCTACACGTTTGTGTGTAATGGTTTATCCTACACGTTTGTGTGTAATGGTTTATCCTACACGTTTGTGTGTAATGGTTTATCCTACACGTTTGTGTGTAATGGTTTATCCTACATGTTTGTGTGTAATGGTTTATCCTACACGTTTGTGTGTAATGGTTTATCCTACACGTTTGTGTGTAATGGTTTATCCTACACGTTTGTGTGTTATGGTTTATCCTACACGTTTGTGTGTTATGGTTTATCCTACACATTTGTGTGTAATGGTTTATCCTACACGTTTGTGTGTAATGGTTTATCCTACACGTTTGTGTGTAATGGTTTATCCTACACGTTTGTGTGTAATGGTTTATCCTACACGTTTGTGTGTAATGGTTTATCCTACACGTTTGTGTGTAATGGTTTATCCTACACGTTTGTGTGTAATGGTTTATCTTACACGTTTGTGTGTAATGGTTTATCCTACACGTTTGTGTGTAATGGTTTATCCTACATGTTTTTAGATTAATCGTTTCCGTCATCCTTCCAACTCATAAAACAACTGTATTCAGATGTCAGTCTCCTTCCCGTCTCCTGGCTTCATAACTTTTGTTTTTAATGGGGCGATGGGGGGGGGGAGGTTGCAGCCCACTAACCATTTATTCAATCAATCTTGACGTCTGTTCAGGTCTCCCAACAGCCTGTGCCGCATCCTCCCCCGTTTGTGTTCTGATCCTCACTCAGACATCGTCCCTAGACAAGGATACGTAGCTCACTCCTGTTTTCAGGTCCCTGATATACACTAGCACCACTACACAGGCAATAGTGACTTGAGGGCTATCTTATTTTTAATATAAAACTTCATTCCTATCTCAGAGATAACTAAGGACAGTGGTTCTTTAATTTAATGTATTCATAACTCCTTACATTTAAGTAAATAACGGTCCAGGTCCCTACATTAGAGAGAAAATGTTCACTATATAATATATACGTATATATATATATATATATATATATATATATATATATATATATATATATATATATATATATATATATATATATATATATTATATAATCATACATACATAAGGATTATATGCAAAATTCAAATTAAATTTTCAGATTAACGCCGACGTAAGCTGCTTTAATCCCCTATAATGCAGCGGAATCTGATTAGAATCCCTTGAAACACAGTCTGGAAGGGGTCTCACTCCTCAATTATGCTCCAGGAATGGAATTTGATCCCCAGTAATAGCAGCGCAGTGAATTTTTTTTTTGTGGGTGCTGCCTATAACTCTGAAAGTAATTATTTGAGCTTGTTTTTAACCCTTAAATCAGCTCGTGAGCCCTCATACAACTCGCAGAGCGATCATCGGAATGATGATCATCAGAGTGTGTTCCCAGGAGAATGATCCTCAGCATGTTTATATATATATATATATATATTACACATATCTAGGTAGTAGGTTGATAGACAGCAACCACCCAGGGAGGTACTACCGTCCTGCTAAGTGAGTGAAAAACTGAAGCCTGTAATTGTTTTACATGATGGTAGGATTGCTGGTGCTTTTTTTTTTATCTCATAAACCTGCAAGATTTCAGGTACGTCTTGCTACTTCTACTTACACTTAGGTCACACTACAAATGCATGTACAAGCATATATATCCACATCCCTCTGAGTTTTCTTCCATTTTCGTACTAGTTCTTGTTTATTTCCTCTTATCTCCCTAGGGATGTAGAACAGAATTCTTCCTCCGTAAGCCATGTGTGTCGTAAGAGGCGACTAAATGCCGGGAGCAAGGGGCTAGTAACCCCTTCTGTTTACATTACTAAAGTTAAAATGAGAAACTTTTTCATTTTTTGGGAGCCACCCTACCTCAGAGGGATACGGCTTGTTTGTTGAGTGTGTGTGTGTGTGTATATATATATATATATATATATATATATATATATATATATATATATATATATATATAATATATATATATATATATAATTTAAACTTCACACACGAGTGAAGAAAGGATGCAGACAGACAGACAGACCCCCCTACATTCGTACATTCAGTACATACTTCCTGAGTGTCTTCCACTTGTAGTTTAACCTCAGAGTGGCTCCTCAAGGCTCGCGTTACTCGTCTCGGTGGCTGCTCCGCCGTGACCTCCAGCGTCACCGCCATCATTTACACCTATTTGCATATCCTTTGTGTGTGCTAATTGAACTCACATTGCCACTGTCATGCTCCTCTCCGGGGGAAGGCTTGGCTTGTTATCAAGACATTTTCTTTCTTTTTCCATATCATTTAGAGTCAATTACCAGTGAAATATTACTCAGGTAGAGACTATTACACGCGTTTCCTTGTACAAACTTTCCCAAGTCATTATAACTATGCTGTGACGAAAACTATTTTTTATGCACTGTTTTATTTACTAAGAATTTTACACGTTTCATATTTTTTAAATGTTGATTATTTGTTTACAATTTTACATTTTGTTACGAAGCTGCCTTATTGTTCATCGTTGATTTTTCTTATACAATGTTAAATTTACAGGCTAAGAACTATTGTTATTCCTCAGCTCATTCCGATGCCTAACTCTGTATGGGGCTGTCACACCCAACATTCACCTATACACAGTGATACCTATTTAGTGTCTAATGCCTATTTAGTGCTTAGTGCCTATTTAGTTTCTATTTAGTGTATTTAGTGCCTATTTACTACCTATTTATTGTATGTAATGCATATTTAGTATATTTAGTGCCTATTTAGTACCTATTCAGTGTATTTAGTGCTAGGTGTACAGAGGCAACAGGTGTAGCAGCATTTGCCCATGCATCTCTACTGACCAATTTTGCCTGTATCTTCTGAATGCGATACTAATATAAATTATTTTCATAGTCCTCCAGCAGCAATATATTCTTGTCAGGAGTATGTTTTCTGTGGTAATTATACTCTTGGGAAGATTCCGGTGTTGGCTGATATATTGGAAGATACTGCCATGGGTCTCATGCACGATAGGAAGGACCGTGTGAGTATAATATGGAAAAGGGAAGCTGTGGAGAAAATTCTCCAAAGGAGGATGGGGGGTATGCGCCCTTTCTACCCTTGTTAAGGGCCTCACCCTTTCCGCCCTTAGAAAGGGGCCAGACGAGGCAAGTCTGGTTGCGAAAAACAAATTAACTCATTCCAGATGTACTGACCACAGTGTGTCACGTGTTGTCTGACCAAGTAGCAGCGAGTGTATATGTGACTTAATAGACATTTGAGATAAATGTAACTCTTGCCGTTACAGGAAAATTATGGTAAACTGCTGTATTAGTTTCTACACTTAAACAATACAATCATGTGTTCCAGTGATCAAAGTATTTAGAGAACACAAACATTTTTATTGCCACTTGTAGCAGCATGTAGCAATTGTTGAAATTGTGCTGATATCAGCATGCCAAGCACCACGAGGCACCACGAGGCACCACGAGGCTGCACGAGTTAGATTGAATTTGGCCTCCGAACGGGTCATACGGCGACGAAGGGTTTAACCTAACAAAGACATTAGTCGTACGCATCCGTTATTCTAATTTAATCTCCACTAACGTCGGGAAATCGGATAAGAACTCTGTTCCAGCGCGTTTAGTGAATAGTATAACATCGCGGTATATTCAGAAGTGTGCGCAGCTTCTTATTACTGCTAAAAGACAAACGTAGAGACAATCGCAAGTGAACTCCATCGAAACAAGACGGTGACTCATCAGCGGCATTCTACAATCAAGACAGCATTTCCGCCGTATATGGAGGAGTCAACCACATCGCTCACGTTACACGAGCAAGGTATGTTTTTATGTTCTTGTCAGGCAGGGGACTGCGCAGTTCTTGTATGTCAAGAACATCAAAATTTACCTATTGACGGCAGTTATGCGTGGACTTTTAAGTCCAAACACGTGAGTGTTACGTTAGTCTCAAGTTAATGACTGACGATATGAGCATACGCTCCTTTGGGGCAATATTTATAACCACGTGTAATTTTTACCATACAGCCCTGTGGGGAATGAGGCCATAGATGTATCCTCTGTGAAGGTGTTGGGGATGGCTGCGACATCTTGGATTCATAAATAAGCTAAGTATTAGCAACACATACAGTCCATGTTATCGTAGGAGCACATTCCTCCACAGAAACTGCAGTCAAGCTAACTCTTGAGCGAGTCTCTAGTTGTGTTAGCCTTCTCTCTCTCTCTCTCTCTCTCTCTCTCTCTCTCTCTCTCTCTCTCATCATTACGGAAGAGTGTCTTTTGCTTTATTTTTTAATCCTTGATTTAGACACCAAGAAAATACACGATAGACCTTCGTCTAGCTATAAGTAGATAGTTCTCAGCAGTCAGCCTCGGAGTGGACTTCGAAAGTCCTCTGCTGACTTTCAGATGTACTCCCACGTACTGTCTCTCTCTTTGTCTCTGTCTCTCTCTCTTTCTCCCTTCCCATTATTACCACCTCAGCAATACACCACCTGCCTGCCTCCCCCGGACACCTTCATCACTCACTTGGTAATTGACCAAACACTGCAGTATTACCAACATCCCTCACACCACACTTTTAAATCATAGCAAAAAAAAAAAAAAGAAATCTAAATTTCTTGGCGACGGGAGACGCACTGCATTAATTTATTCTCTCCCGTGTCAGTTATCCTTCTTATCGTTATTATAGCCAAAATTATGAAAATCATTTGAGATGCATAAAGCCTATGTGGGAGGCCTTACATCACCTAGGAACGAGAGAAAATCAGTTTTGATTCGAGCAAAGGAAGATAACTTTCAGGTGGAAATCCCGGTAACAAAGTGGGAATCCCGGTAATAATTAAGTGGGAATCCCGGTAATAATTAAGTGGGAATCCCGGTAATAATTAAGTGGGAATCCCGGTAATAATTAAGTGGGAATCCCGGTAATAATTAAGTGGGAATCCCGGTAATAATTAAGTGGGAATCCCGGTAATAATTAAGTGGGAATCCCGGTAATAATTAAGTGGGAATCCCGGTAATAATTAAGTGGGAATCCCGGTAATAATTAAGTGGGAATCCCGGTAATAATTAAGTGGGAATCCCGGTAATAATTAAGTGGAATCCGGTAATAATTAAGTGGAATCCCGGTAATAATTAAGTGGGAATCCCGGTAATAATTAAGTGGGAATCCCGGTAATAATTAAGGGGAATCCGGTAATAATTAAGTGGGAATCCCGGTAATAATTAAGTGGGAATCCCGGTAATAATTAAGTGGGAATCCCGGTAATAATTAAGTGGGAATCCCGGTAATAATTAAGTGGGAATCCCGGTAATAATTAAGTGGGAATCCCGGTAATAATTAAGTGGGAATCCCGGTAATAATTAAGTGGGAATCCCGGTAATAATTAAAGGGGAATCCCGGTAATAATTAAAGGGGAATCCCGGTAATAAAAAAATTAGTTTTAACTTCAACAACGATGGGGAACTCTCTAGGAAAAGTGTGATGGAGTGTATGAGGATGTAATAGGGAAGACTGTATGAAGAATGGAGTGTATAAGGAAGGTGTATGAGGAAGGTTAATGAAAAATGTGTACACGGAAGGTGTATGAGGGAGGTGTGTATGAGGGAGGTGTGTATGAGGGAGGTGTGTATGAGGAAAGGTGTGTATGAAGGAGTGAACAAGGGAGGGGTGTATGGAGATACACAATACCAACTAAATTTTGATAGGCAATACATTTTAGATAAGTCAAATGTGTAAAACAAACCATGGAACGGGTGGGGTTTGAATGCAGTTGCGTAATTACCATTTCGTGAGTCCCATGTGTGTTTCAGTAATGCTTTCTTCAAATAAACGAAATATTAATATGTTTATCGAACATAAACATAGACAAGATCAAATCAATATTGCAAAAAAAAAAATCACAACTTTCATGGTTAAAAAATTTCTCTTAACTACCGTAGCCCCAGGAAAAGTAGCCAATAAATAAATAATAAATAAATCTCTAAATTATTTTTTTTGTCAGCCTAAAAATTAAGAGTATTTTAATATATTATTATATTTTCGAGATCCCGCTTTAACATTTGTCAATTGATTAAGATTTCAAATTTGACAATATTTACATATACGAGGCACTCACAGGCTTGGATTCAAAATATAGCAACGAAGTACACCTGACATACGGACGAGGTGATATTGGGGTTCTGGCTAGTACTGGGGTGTTAATGGGTTGGTAACTGGTACTAGAGGGCAAGTGAAGGAGGGCTGAAGGGGAGGGAATGAGGGGGGAAGGGTGAAGGGGAGCGGGAAGGAGAGGGGGAGGTGGAGAAGGTAGTCATAGTGTACACACATCTTCACGAGTCAATAACGTCAGGTGCAGCCGACCTGACGGGAGTTACAGGATGGTGGGGGGGTAGTTTAATATAGTGGTGGTGTACGTTAAGGTGGTGGTGGGTAGTGGTGATGGTAGCTCCGTTGGTATGGTGGTCTGGTGGTGGCAGTTCCGATGGTGGCGTTTATGGTGGCTGTTGATCTGTATGGAGTGCATTTTTAACCACTTCCTCACCCAGTCCCTGCTACATCCTGACCACCATTAAGAACATATTTCTAAACCTCCCTCTGGCTCCTGCCTGTTCTTTTCCGCCCTATTGAGTTCTTGAGTCACGGCTCCCCTGGTCTTTATATTCTCTGAGTAGTAAGACTAAGCTTTTGTTAACTCTGAAGACCAGCTCTCTCAGCTCCATGACCAGTCTAGCAAGCCGCCGGACTTTCTTCGTTTTCTGTGTTTTCTCGATCGGTTGTGGGCAGCAGGCTGGTGCTACATCCTGAATAACACTTTGGGGTTATTTTTTTTTATTAACACATAGGCCGTTTCCCACCAAGGCAGGGTGGCCCGAAAAGGAAAAAACTTTCATCATTCACTCCATCACTGTCTTGCCAGAGGCGCGCTTACACTACAGTTATAAAACTGCAACATTAACACCCCTCCTTCAGAGTGCTGCCACTGTACTTCCCATCTCCAGGAATCAAGTCCGGCCTGCCGGTTTCCCCGAATCCCTTCATAAATGTTACCTTGCTCACACTCCAACAGCACGTCAAGTTCTAAAAAACATTTGTTTCCATTTGCTCCTATCTAACACGCTCACGCACGCTTGCTGGAAGTCCAAGCCCCTCGCACACAAAACCTCCTTTACTCCCCCCCTCCAACCTTTCCTAGGCCGACCCCTACCCCGCCTTCCCTCCACTACAGATTTGTACACTCTCGAAGTCATTCTATTTCGTTCCTTCCTCTCTACTTCGGGGGTTATCCTACGTTAAATCTACGTAGTGAACTGTTGTTGTATGTCTACAGCATCTTTGTACAACTGTGCAACACTGTATTGTCCATAAAATATTTTTTTTGTCTTTCCTGAAGATCATCTTAATAAAGCTTTATCCTTAAAGCTTAATAATGCTTATTTTTACATATATTTGAGAACTGAATTTTTTTGAAGTTCTTGGATGTATTTATTAGTATATTTAGGCGAGTTTTAAGTCACTGGCGCTATCCAGTTGTTCTCCTAAGGTGAGTAACTCTGTACAGTATTTACGGCAAGGTTTATGTTGTTTCAAACCTACAGCAGCATTCCTCTGTCTCATAAACGCCGCACTTACTAGGGTTGTAGTCCAGTATCTATTATTTGGGCAATGCAGTTTGCTGAAGTCGTCTTGTAGACTTTCCCTCTTGTGAGTGGATGCAATGCACATGACCCCCCGCAAAAAATCGTCTGTATATTTTGACCTCTACCTGAAAATTTCATTCCGAGGGCGAAATATACAAACTTTCTTGTTTTTCCCCTCCACGTTGTTTCTATCCTCCCACTGAGAAATGTTCATTACATTTCAATACACTAAAAAATGCCCTGTTATCCTTCAATTTTTATTTTCTTTAGATTTACATCATCAAACAACGAAGTCTCTGTACTGGCATGTCATTCACGAATGTCGGGAACAGTGACAGGTTCAATACAGTACTGGCATTTCATTCACGAATGTCGGGAACAGTGACAGGTTCAATACAGTACTGGCATGTCATTCACGAATGTCGGGAACAGTGACAGGTTCAATACAGTACTGGCATGTCATTCACGAATGTCGGGAACAGTGACAGGTTCAATACAGTACCTCACCGGTGATGGTCGTCAATCCAATATATGATACCGACAAGTTGTGGTTAGAGCAGCGGTTCCTAACCGGAGTCTTAGCTCCCCTAGGGAGGCGTGAGTAACTTCCAGGGAGGCGTGAGTAACTTCCAGGGAGGCGTGAGTAACTTCCAGGGAAGGGAGGCGCGAACCCAGAGCAAAAAATATGGAATATGTTGTATATTTACGATTTTTAGAATTTTATATGAAGGAATTAGGGAGGGGCGTAGAGATGAGGAACAGCTTCGATTGGTGGAGCCATCCAAAATAGGTTAACAGACTGGGTAAGAGACTCAAGCGTAACAACTTGGGATATTGTATACAAGAGACTTCTGCCTCTCTTCCATATATATTTCTGGGTTCAATGTTTGCAAGGGATAGTGCAGACGCCTGCTATGAGAGTAAAGCGTGAAGGACAGTGTTTCATAGTAAGGGCCTTGACGGAAGACGTTAGTTTAGGGCCTAGGACCTCCTTCACCCCTAGGTCCCATGACCGAAAAGCTACAACCGTGCAGACCAACTACCACTTCCCTGATTGATCAGACTTTGGGTCGTAAATAGCTGTATCTGACCTCCTCACTCTAAATGACCCATACGGGTTTAGCCGCTTTACAAAATATAATTCTACCCGTAGAATTCTGAGATAATGTTCTTTCTCTAAATCCTTGCTGGTTGGGGTGGAATGGGGAGACAAGGAGAAATGGGGAGAGAGAAGGGGAAATTTGAAATGGGAGAGAAATAGGTGAGTGAAAGGGAAGAGGGTGTGGTTTCCATGGTAACGGTCATGCCAATCGCCACTGGGTGTCTCTGTGAGAGAGAGGGGAAGGGGAAGAGGAAGGGGGAGAAGTGGGAGAGGAATCACAAGGGGAAAGAGATGAGGAGGGGGAAGGAGGGTCTCTGTCAATGAAGTGTGGGTGTGGCAGTGTAAGGAAGATGGGGAGTGTGTGTCAGTGGGAGGTGGGGAGGATGTACCACTGGAGGTGGGGAGGATGTACCACTGGAGGTGGGGAGGATGTAACACTGGAGGTGGGGAGGATGTACCACTGGAGGTGGGGAGGATGTAACACTGGAGGTGGGGAGGATGTAACACTGGAGGTGGGGAGGCTGTAACACTGGAGGTGGGGAGGCTGTAACACTGGAGGTGGGGAGGCTGTAACACTGGAGGTGGGGAGGCTGTAACACTGGAGGTGGGGAGGCTGTAACACTGGAGGTGGGGAGGCTGTAACACTGGAGGTGGGGAGGCTGTAACACTGGAGGTGGGGAGGCTGTAACACTGGAGGTGGGGAGGCTGTAACACTGGAGGTGGGGAGGCTGTAACACTGGAGGTGGGGAGGCTGTAACACTGGAGGTGGGGAGGATGCAAGACAGGAGGTGGGGAGGATGCAAGACAGGAGGTGGGGAGGATGCAAGACAGGAGGTGGGGAGGATGCAAGACAGGAGGTGGGGAGGATGTAACACAGGAGGTGGGGAGGATGCAAGACAAGGTGGAGGATGCAAGACAGGAGGTGGAGGATGCAAGACAGGAGGTGGGAGGATGCAAGACAGGGTGGGAGGATGTAAGACAAGAGGTGGGGAGGATGTAAGACAGGTGGAGATTATGTAACACTGGAGGTGGGGAGGATGCAAGACAGGAGGTGAGGAGGATGCAAGACAGGAGGTGGGGAGGATGTAAGACAGGAGGTGGGGAGGATGCAAGACAGGAGGTGGGGAGGATGTAAGACAGGAGGGGAGGATGTAACACTGGAGGTTGGGAGGATGTAAGACAGAAGGTGGGGAGGATGTACCACTGGAGGTTGGGAGGATGTAAGACAGGAGGTGGGGAGGATGTACCACTGGAGGTGGGGAGGATGTACCACTGGAGGTGGGGAGGATGTAACACTGGAGGTGGGGAGGATGTACCACTGGAGGTGGGGAGGATGTAACACTGGAGGTGGGGAGGCTGTAACACTGGAGGTGGGGAGGATGTAACACTGGAGGTGGGGAGGCTGTAACACTGGAGGTGGGGAGGTGTAACACTGGAGGTGGGGAGGCTGTAACACTGGAGGTGGGGAGGCTGTAACACTGGAGGTGGGGAGGCTGTAACACTGGAGGTGGGGAGGCTGTAACACTGGAGGTGGGGAGGCTGTAACACTGGAGGTGGGGAGGCTGTAACACTGGAGGTGGGAGGCTGTAACACTGGAGGTGGGGAGGCTGTAACACTGGAGGTGGGGAGGATGCAAGACAGGAGGTGGGGAGGATGCAAGACAGGAGGTGGGGAGGATGCAAGACAGGAGGTGGGGAGGATGCAAGACAGGAGGTGGGGAGGATGCAAGACAGGAGGTGGGGAGGATGCAAGACAAGAGGTGGGGAGGATGCAAGACAGGAGGTGGGGAGGATGCAAGACAGGAGGTGGGGAGGATGTAAGACAAGAGGTGGGGAGGATGTAAGACAGGTGGAGATTATGTAACACTGGAGGTGGGGAGGATGCAAGACAGGAGGTGAGGAGGATGCAAGACAGGAGGTGGGGAGGATGTAAGTCAGGAGGTGGGGAGGATGCAAGACAGGAGGTGGGGAGGATGTAAGACAGGAGGGGAGGATGTAACACTGGAGGTTGGGAGGATGTAAGACAGAAGGTGGGGAGGATGTACCACTGGAGGTTGGGAGGATGTAAGACAGGAGGTGGGGAGGATGTACCACTGGAGGTGGGGAGGATGTAAGACAGGAGGTGGGGAGGATGTAAGACAGGAGGTGGGGAGGATATACCACTGGTGGTGGGGTGGGGAGGATGTACCACTGGTGGTGGGGTAAGGAGAATACACCACTGGATGTGGGGAGAATACACCACTGGAGGTGGAGTGGGGAGGATGTTCCACTGGAGGTGGAGTGGGGAGGATGTTCCACTGGAGGGGGAGTGGGGAGGATGTTCCACTGGAGGTGGAGTGGGGAGGATGTTCCACTGGAGGTGGAGTGGGGAGGATGTTCCACTGGAGGTGGAGTGGGGAGGATGTTCCACTGGAGGTGGAGTGGGGAGGATGTACCCCTGGCGGTGGGGTGGGGAGGATGCACCACTGGAGGTGATCATGCTGGTTGACTGGATGAGATGAGATATGATAAGTACATATACCATAAGAGGATATTGATGTCTTAAAAGAAGAAGAGGTCACAGTACCTCTAACAAGATAAACAGACACCACAGTAATAAACTGATGAAAAATAACTGGAGCCCGAGGCATATCAAAAAAAATTCTCCTTGCAGAGTAAATAAACAGCGTGGTTAATTAAATGAAGACACGTAGGAAGTGCTTCATTTACCGAGACTAAACAAATATATAATAAAAATAATTTCAGCTAATAGATAATACCACACACACACACTAGTTTAGGAACTCTGATGTGCAGCCAATAAATACGATGACTTCTCAGCCATTCGCTTTGTGTGTTGAAATTATTATTCCAATCCTTTGTCCCCTTCGTCGATTCATTAATATTCATTGGATTTAAAATTCTTCTCATCAAAGAAAAAATATTATACTGTCCTTTTCAGTACTAGAGTAGAATATTTACATATAAATAAATGAATATATATATATATATATATATATATATATATATATATATATATATATATATATATACATACATATATACATACATATATACATACATATATACATACATATATACATCATGAATTAATATATAAATCTGTAGGGGAAGGAAGACGGGGTAGGGGTCGTCCTCAAAAAGGTTGGAGGGAGTGGGTAAAGGAGGTTTTGTGGGCTAGGGGCTTAGACTTCCAGCAAGCGTGTCTGAGCGTGTTAGGAGTGAATGGAGACGAATGGTTTTTGGGACTTGACGAGCTGTTGGAGTGTCATTAAGGTAATATTTTGTGAAAGGATTCATTGAAACCGGTTAGCCGGACCCGAGTACTGGAAATGGGAAGTACAATGCCTACACTTTAAAGGAGGGGTTTGGGATGTTGGCAGTTTGGAGGGACATCTAAACTGTCGTATCTGAGCGCCTCTGCAAAGACAGTGATTATGTATGAATGATGGTGAAAGTGTTGAATGTTGATGAAAGTTTTTTCTTTCTTTTTGGGCCAGGTGTATATATTAAAGGGAGAGAGAGGGAGAGAGAGAGAGAGAGAGCGAGAGAGAGATAGAGTGCGAGAGCGAGAAAGTGTAAGAAAAGGGACAAGGGCAGTGCTAGTAGCTGCGATAATAGTAGTTACAATAGGATTAAATTTAGTAACAGTAGCGATAGCAGAAGCAACTGCGGTAGCTGTAGTAGCATTGACTAGCTGCAGTATTTATAGTATTAGTAGTACAGTATTAACAGTAGTGCCTGTAGTAACGGTAGCTTCAGCAACGGTAGTTGCAGCAACGATAGCTATAGAAACTGTAGTAGTAGTAACAGTAGATGCAGAAGTGGTAGTAATGATACGGATAGTAACAGTAGATGAAACAGCGAAAGCAGTAATAACAACTACGATAGTAACGATGTACACAGTAATGAAAGCGGTAGTAACGGCAGCAACGGTAACTAAAAAAAATATAGCGGCAGTAACAAGAGGAGGAAACACACTGCGGATGTTCTCATCAGAAGTGTACAAGAGAAACCTTGGAGGATTAATTTGAGTAATCTGCATCATGACCTCTTTCATTACCACCCTTCTCTGTACAACAATGGAAACACTGGGAAAATTTCCTTGGTAAAATTAACATATTTTTTGAGAGTGTGTGTACGTACATGCACACGCGTGTGTGTGTGTGTGTTATTTCAGACTTTGTACCCTACAGGTCCTTAAAGAGAGGAGTAGGCCTCAAAGAGCAGTGCTGCCGCACGCATGCGCGCGCACACACACACACACACACACACACACACACACACAACTGTTCGCCGCTAGCTAGAAATCTAAAAAAAAAAAAAATGACTGAAAACAGAGTCAGTGTCAGAACGCCTTCAGACAGGGAACGTAATGCAAATGTTTAATCATGATGACAAGTGGAATTAAATTAAAAGTCAGGGACCTAGGTCCTGTATACTACCTAAGGTAACGATTTCATAAACAATAAGTGCGGGTTTACAGAGGGCAAATCATGTCTACAAACCTGCCGCAGCTCTACGAGAGTAACAAACACCAATCTATTTTACTGCATCTTTTGGTCGGTTAATGGGGTTATTGACGCCGCACATCTGTTCACCTGCAGCCAAGAATACTTTGATACCTAAAATAGGGTAAAAAGTAAATTTTCTCTCTGGTGTATATATGTTGACGGGAGATTCAATGTTACTTTCTCAACGCTTCCAACGCCGAGCAGGAATGATTAACAGGAAAGGCTTATACGTATTTTATATACTACGTAAGGAAGAGGAGTTACGGTGATAGTCTGGGCGGAGTTATTCTGTTGAACGAGTGTAACGAAGAACAAAAAAAAGGCACAATACAGTGACTGGAATACATAAATAACCCCGCAAGACGACGTTCCGGGCCAAGACGGACGTTTCGGGACAAGACGGACCGAAACGTCATAAGCTTTTCTCTCTCAAATGTGCGAGTTGTTTGTGTATTAACAAATGTAACAAGTGGGAGTCCACGACAATGCCGGTCGAAGTTCAACTTCGCAAGACAGTGTGTTTTTCAAATGGCAAGTGTCTCGTTTCACATCTTTCGGTATTTTATCCAACATAACGTCCTAGGACCGGTACTGTTATTGGTATTTATGATCTTCACGTCACAAGGTATAGATACCTATGCATACCTGGTCGCAGATGTTTAATTAAGGACATTTTAAGCAGATGAGAAGGACTGCAAACAACACAAACTCCAGGGCTGATCTGACAACCTCCCACCCGAATTTATCCTCAGCAGCCGCAAGGCTATGCAAAAAATAAAGGAGAAAGAAGACCAGAAGCGGGTTACAGACTGGAGGATGAGGAAAAGCTGCAAAACTACCTTGAGGAGCCCTCAGTAGTTAATATAGTAAACTACCTTGAGGAACCCTCAGTAGTTAATATAGTAAACTACTTTGAGGAACCCTCAGTAGTTAATATAGTAAAACTACCTTGAGGAGCCCTCAGTAGTTAATATAGTAAACTATCTTGAGGAACCCTCAGTAGTTAATATAGTAAACTACCTTGAGGAGCCCTCAGTAGTTAATATAGTAAACTACCTTGAGGAGCCCTCAGTAGTTAATATAGTAAAACTACCTTGAGGAGCCCTCAGTAGTTAATATAGTAAACTATCTTGAGGAACCCTCAGTAGTTAATATAGTAAACTACCTTGAGGAGCCCTCAGTAGTTAATATAGTAAACTACCTTGAGGAACCCTCAGTAGTTAATATAGTAAACTACCTTGAGGAACCCTCAGTAGTTAATATTGTAAACTACCTTGAGGAGCCCTCAGTAGTTAATATAGTAAACTACCTTGAGGAACCCTCAGTAGTTAATATTGTAAACTACCTTGAGGAGCCCTCAGTAGTTAATATAGTAAACTACCTTGAGGAGCCCTCAGTAGTTAATATAGTAAACTATCTTGAGGAACCCTCAGTAGTTAATATAGTAAACTACCTTGAGGAGCCCTCAGTAGTTAATATAGTAAACTACCTTGAGGAACCCTCAGTAGTTAATATAGTAAACTACCTTGAGGAACCCTCAGTAGTTAATATTGTAAACTACCTTGAGGAGCCCTCAGTAGTTAATATAGTAAACTACCTTGAGGAACCCTCAGTAGTTAATATAGTAAACTACCTTGAGGAGCCCTCAGTAGTTAATATAGTAAAACTACCTTGAGGAACCCTCAGTAGTTAATATAGTAAAACTACCTTGAGGAGCCCTCAGTAGTTAATATAGTAAACTATCTTGAGGAACCCTCAGTAGTTAATATAGTAAACTACCTTGAGGAACCCTCAGTAGTTAATATAGTAAACTATCTTGAGGAGCCCTCAGTAGTTAATATAGTTGGAGACTGTGTCCAGAGGCGCATCGCAGTTGAACGACGTCTGCAGCGAATTTATGACTGGCTAACCTAAGATTTGCTTTAAGAAGCATCAATAGTTAATTCGTCATTCCTAATCCAATAAGAAACATGTCAGGCCCATCGTGTGGTAAGGCAGCACGCCGTGGAATCCACTGCTCATAAAGCATGTAAGCGAACTTGACTTTGACCCGAGTCCTAGTAAGAAAATGAACGTGGAAGGATGGCAAAACGACTTAGTAGATATAGAAGGAGGAGGAGAGGAGAAAAAAAAAAAATAGGTGACTTATCCTCTTTTCATCTGAACTTGTTGTGGATATGTATAATTATAAAGCTTGTCCAAAAGCTAGAAATATTCTAGAGGATCATACGAAAAGTTCCGGAGCTAAATATCAAATTAAACTCTGGGGAGAAACTAAAAGAATTAAATATGATGACATCAGAGCAAAGTAATACTATGGAAAATAGAAATACTATTAGAAGACAGAAATAGAATGAGGATTTGTTAGGTAAATAGGGAAAGACCGTACTAAAGGCGGTATATGGATGCAAGGGGTCAAGAAAAGGAAGCAAATTAGCCACAGAGATGTCAGGAAATATTTCTACAACTTCGGTGAATTCAGAAAGTGGGATGATCAATACAGAGAAAAACATTAGATTCCCCACGTAGCTTCAGGAATGTGTATGACAAGATCTACGAAGCCAGAACCGAACGAATCTCGTTGCAGTCAATAACTAGGCGGGTCCAGGAGCTAAGAGTCTACTCCAGTAGCTATAAATAAGCAAGTACAGACAGGTGGGTAAACACCCACACACAAAATGCGATTTTTTATCCTCTTGTTGGTGAGCCAATTCCATTTATATTTAAATTTTTATTTTAAATTTTTTTTTGCCCACTCTCCACGATTTCCACATTTTAATTGTTTATGCTGAATTTGTTTTATAAAATGGCTGGTGGTTGTCGCGCTGCAGCATTGAGAGGTTTCTCGTGCGTGTTCTCTTCACTCACTTTTAATGTTTTAGATATACAAATATTATTATTGTGTGATATATATATATATATATATATATATATATATATATATAGATGGGGTCCACCTCTGGTGCAAATTGTGGGACCCATAGCCTCGGAGAAGTGGATAAAAAGGATTCAAGGAAGAATATTTGGATTTCTTCCTGAAGCCATTTGAATATTCTACTTCCCCTACCACCCCATTTTTTTTTTAACCAATAGGTATATTTTATTACATAATATGGTACAAAAGATTTAAGAGATACATTGTTGATATAAAGATGACATATACAGTACATGAGATGTGAGAGATACATGTCTAGTACATATTGTTACATGTTTGTCACTGATTATAATGCGAAAATCTCATCCAGCTCCTCAGAGCTGGGGCGCGTATATATATATGTCGTGCCGATTAGGTAAAACTGGTCAATTAGCAAGAACTCATTTAAAATTTAGTCCTTTCTAAAATTTTCTCTTATACGTTTAAAGATATATATTTTTCATTTATGTTAATGTAAAAATTTATAATTTTGTACCAAGAGAAACTTTGAAAACCTACCTAACCTTATTACAACAAGCGCAATTTAATTTAGCCTAACCCAACTAAATATATTTTAGATACGTTAACATTAATTTAATAATAAACAAACAATGAAATATATTTTTTTCGTTAGGTTCAGAATGAGTTTTGCGAATTTATTGCATACACAAATTTTCGCTTGTCTTATATGGCAGGAAGAGCGTTGCTATTTAAGCCAAAATCGCAAGTTTTACCTAATCGGCACGACATATATATATATACGCGCCCCAGCTCTGAGGAGTTGGATGAGATTTTCGCATTATAATCAGTGACAAACATGTAACAATATGTACTAGACATGTATCTCTCACATCTCATGTACTGTATATGCCATCTTTATATCAACAATGTATCTCTTAAATCTTTTGTACCATATTATGTAATAAAATATACCTATTGGTTAAAAAAAAAATGGGGTGGTAGGGGAAGTAGAATATTCAAATGGCTTCAGGAAGAAATCCAAATATTCTTCCTTGAATCCTTTTTATCCACTTCTCCGAGGCTATGGGTCCCACAATTTGCACCAGAGGTGGACCCCATCATATATATATATATATGTCGTGCCGATTAGGTAAAACTTGCGATTTTGGCTTAAATAGCAACGCTCTTCTTGCCATATAAGACAAGCGAAAATTTGTGTATGCAATAATTTCGCCAAAATCATTCTGAACATAACGAAAAAAATATATTTAATTGTGTTTGTTTATTATTAAATTAATGTTAACGTATCTAAAATATATTTAGTTGGGTTAGGCTAAATTAAATTGCGCTTGTTGTAATAAGGTTAGGTAGGTTTTCAAAGTTTCTCTTGGTACAAAATTATAAATTCTTACATTAAGATAAATGAAAAAAATATATCTTTAAACGTATAAGAGAAAATTTTAGAAAGGACTTAATTTTAGATGAGTTCTTGCTAATTGACCAGTTTTACCTAATCGGCACGACATATATATATATATATATATATATATATATATATATATATATATATGTCTTGAAGAATAGGTAAAACTGTTCAATTAGCAAGAACTCATTTAAAATTAAGTATTTCTAAAATTTTATCTTATACATTTGAAGATACATATTTTTTTTTTCATTTATGTTAATATAAAAATTAATGATTTTGTACCAAAAGAATCTTAGCAAACTTACCTAGCCTTATTATAACAAGGGCAATTTAATAAGTTTACAATAATTCAGTAATAAACAAACAATTAAATATGTTTTTTCGTTAGTCAGAATAATTTTTGCGAAATTATTGCATACACAAATTTTCCCTTGCCTTATTCGGCAAGAAACGCGTTGCTATTTAAGCTAAAATCGCCAGTTTTTCCTATTCTGCGACTGTACATATATATATATATATATATATATATATATATATATATATATATATATATATATATATATATATATATATATATATATATATATATTTCAGAAACCAGTGAGTTAAAAATTACGAAATGTTTGGCAAACGATTAGTCTGTCAGGAGCAAGTCCTGGATTTGACGCTCCGCGACAGAATTCCAAATCAGTTTGAGAGTGGCTTTGACTGAGGCCTACACTTCCAGCTGGCATTCCTGAAACACCAAATCAATGCATCGAGAGAATTCAACATTATAGAATTGCCAAACTTGGTTTCAACACAGATGGAGATATTATGAGAGTTCACTACTACTCGAGTAAACTAAGTAGATGGATTTGTAGTTTATGATGGTAGTTCAAGTCTTATCTGGAATCTTGAACGTTCTCGTTCTTCTTTTTATCTGTCTGTAGTTGTAATTAATAATTTGTATGTACCTGGTGTCTTCTTTTGTCAAGTGGCGTTCAGTCGTTGTGTATTTGTTAATTTCTTTGTGAATTGATTATTAATCCATATAGTTACTGAGTTTTTTTTAATTTGTTTTTTTGCTGTGTGTGTATTGTTAATTTACCTGCGTATTATTTTTATTATTATTCAGTGGAAGCGCTATGCCCGTAAAAGGATCATGCAACGCCTGAGGAATGAAGATAATCAGGCCTGATACAATGACGAGAAGGCTAGCAATAACACATAGCAAGAATATGCATTAAAAAAAAAAAAAAGAAGAAGACGCTTTTGTAATAGTCGTAAGACCTATCCGACTCATTTATTTACGCAAAATTATGACGCATTTCTCTCCTGAAAGTGACTTCTATTACTGGGAGAGATGCAGAGAGGGCTGGGTCCCCAGACTGACGTATCTTTTCATCTCTGAATGAAATGGTCGTTGTTTGAGGTTTGCTCTTCCGCGATCGCCCGCTGATGGTCGCTATTGTGTCCTGAGTATCCTTATTTGCAACAGCTGATGGGGCCCCTTCCGGAAACAAACAAATTTGGCCCACATAAACAGATTCCCGCGGGGAAAGAATGGTTTCAAATCGTTCTTCCTGTGATTCACGGCGACATCATTTATCTGGTGATTTACGGAACGAGGTATTTTATGATGAAGCTGCGGGGCGGCGGCGATTAAGCTGCAGGTGGTTGTGATGGGACTCCCGACGGTTGTGATGAGGCTGTAGGTGCCTGAGATGAGGCTATATGTAGCTGTGATGGGGCTATAGTCGGCTATGGTGAGGCTATAGTCGTCCGCGATGAGGTTATAGGCAGCTATGATGAGTCTATAGGAGGCTGTAATGAGTCTATAGGAGGCTGTGATGAGTCTATAGGAGGCTGTGATGAGTCTATAGGAGGCTGTGATGAGTCTATAGGAGGCTGTGATGAGTCTATAGGAGGCTGTGATGAGTCTATAGGAGGCTGTGATGAGTCTATAGGAGGCTGTGATGAGTCTATAGGAGGCTGTGATGAGTCTATAGGAGGCTGTGATGAGTCTATAGGAGGCTGTGATGAGTCTATAGGAGGCTGTGATGAGTCTATAGGAGGCTGTGATGAGTCTATAGGAGGCTGTGATGAGGTTATAGGCAGCTATGATGAGGTTATAGGCGGCTGTGATGAGGTTATAGGCAGCTATGATGAGGTTATAGGCAGCTATGATGAGGTTATAGGCAGCTATGATGAGGTTATAGGCAGCTGTGATGAGGTTATAGGCAGCTGTGATGAGGTTATAGGCAGCTGTGATGAGGTTATAGGCAGCTGTGATGAGGTTATAGGCAGCTGTGATGAGGTTATAGGAGGCTGTGATGAGGTTATAGGCAGCTGTGATGAGGTTATAGGAGGCTGTGATGAGGTTATAGGAGGCTGTGATGGGTCTATAGGAGGCTGTGATGGGGCTATAGACGGCTGTGATGGGGCTATAGACGGCTGTGACGAGGCTATAGACGGCTGTGACGAGGCTATAGACGGCTGTGACGAGGCTATAGACGGCTGTGACGAGGCTATAGACGGCTGTGACGAGGCTATAGACGGCTGTGACGAGGCTATAGACGGCTGTGACGAGGCTATAGACGGCTGTGACGAGGCTATAGACGGCTGTGACGAGGCTATAGACGGCTGTGACGAGGCTATAGCCGGCTGTGACGAGGCTATAGACGGCTGTGATGAGGCTATAGACGGCTGTGACGAGGCTATAGACGGCTGTGACGAGGCTATAGACGGCTGTGACGAGGCTATAGACGGCTGTGACGAGGCTATAGACGGCTGTGACGAGGCTAACTCAATATCGCCAGTATTTATTTGATTTATATAGCCTAATCTCATAATTTGCATTTTTTTTTTAAGAAAAGCATGCAGGAACTGACGATGGTATTCAAGTTAAATTGTTGTGGATTCTCTCTCATGCTTCAAAGAAAATAATAATTTTTGTGGATTCCCTTTTATAGGCTTCGAAGAGAACTATTTTCTCTCTCAGACTTCAGTGAACATGATAAATTCTGTGGATTCTTTCTCACATATTTCTCATGGTGCAAGACAAAGTCGATATCTTGGCTTGCAATGTATTAAGTGGATGCTGTCAGTAATTTTAAGATGTCAAACAAACTTACAAACTCTCATTAAAGTGAAAAAATAAGCTTTAAGAAAAAAAACAGATTAGGCTACATATAGTAACACTAAATAATGTTTGACTGTCCGTTCTACCTTACAGAGCAGCAGCAGCAATATCAACAAAAGCAGCAGTTGCAACAATAGCAGTTGCAACAATAGCAGTTGCAACATTCGCGGAGTACTTGGATCGCGTACGTCACTCAGCGTTCAGTCATAAAAAATATACACAACACAACAGGATAAAATTAACAATAAAAGCAACGACCAAAAACATTTTACCTATATATATATATATAATATATATATATATAATATATATATATTATATATATATAAATATATATAATATATATATATATATATATATATATATATATATATATATATATATATATATATATAATATATATATATATAATATATAATATATATAATATATATATATAATATATAATATATAAAATATATATATATAATATATAATATATATAATATATATATATAATATATAATATATATAATATATATATATAATATATAATATATATATATATATATATAATATATAATATATATAATATATATATATAATATATAATATATATAATATATATATATAATATATAATATATATAATATATATAAATAATATATTTTATATAATATATATATATATAATATATAATATATATAATATATAATATATATAATATATAATATATATAATATATAATATATATATTATATATATATATATATATATATATATATATATATATATATATATATATAATATATAATATATATAATATAAAATATATATATATATAATATATATATATATATATATATATATATATATATATATATATATTATATATATATATATATATATATATATATATAATTACAAAATTCAAATTCAGGAAATCCTTCTGGCCTACGTGATAAAAAGTGGCCTCAGGGTGCGATCCTATAGACATTAGTGCTTTTGTTGACAGCGGCATCTGTCTCACTGCCACCTATTTCCCACTCGAAAATAAAAATACTGAGGGCCAAACAGCTGACATTTTCACGGGAACCGGCCATTATTTATACTGACCCGGAGGTAAACAAAGCGAGGGAAAAGCTAGGGATGGCGAGAGAAGGCAGCTTATCGTCGACCATTGTGAAATACAGCAATATTCTACATCATTGAAAAAAAAAAGTGATTGGGCTTTATTTCCCTGAATAATACATGCATTTACAAGGTTATGAGTCGCCGGCCCTTCAAGCAAACCAAATTAAAATCAGCTTGACTAGGTTTGATGTGATTTGAACTCTGCTTAATTTACTGATGTTTACCCCATATGAGGGGAAAAAAAACACGAAAAAAATTTGATGAGGAACATGCATCATACGAGACTATGATGCTTGCATCATACGAGGAAACAATGCTTGCATCATACGAGGAAACAATGCTTGCATCATACGAGGAAACAATGCTTGCATCATACGAGGAAACAATGCTTGCATCATACGAGGAAACAATGCTTGCATCTTACGAGGAAACAATGCTTGCATCATACGAGGAAACAATGCTTGCATCATACGAGGAAACAATGCTTGCATCATACGAGGAAACAATGCTTGCATCATACGAGGAAGCAATGCTTGCATCATACGAGGAAGCAATGCTTGCATCATACGAGGAAGCAATGCTTGCATCATACGAGGAAGCAATGCTTGCATCATACGAGGAAGCAATGCTTGCATCATACGAGGAAGCAATGCTTGCATCATACGAAGCAATGCTTGCATCATACGAGGAAGCAATGCTTGCATCATACGAGGAAACAATGCTTGCATCATACGAGGAAACAATGCTTGCATCATACGAGGAAACAATGCTTGCATCATACGAGGAAACAATGCTTGCATCATACGAGGAAACAATGCTTGCATCATACGAGACTATGATGCTGGCGTCATACTATTCTACGATGCTTGCTTCACACTATGATCCTTGCGTCATAAAAGCCTACGATGCATCTTACTAGTCTACAATGCTTGCATCACAGAAGCCAACGATGTATCATACGAGTCTACGATCTTTGTATCATACGAGTCTACAATCCATCAGTCGACTCTCCTATTGCATCGTAAACTGCCGCTCATTCGTTGCTACTCTCACACCAGAGATACCAAAATGGGTGGGGGTAACTTGTCAACATTAATGCAGCGTAACATTTTTATCATGTGTTCCTGTGAGTAATGATCTCGTGAATATGCAAGTGATATAGACATTTACTTAGCTAGCAGCGTTGTGTGTGTCTACGACTGCAAGGCACACTATGGCATTCGCCTGTATTCGACTGAAGAAGCCTACTGTGTAGGCGACAGGTTTCGGCAATAAAGACACCCTAGTGTTGCATATGTGTCTTAGTCATCAACGTGACAGTACTGTATACCATCATTAATGTAACACACTGATGACTCTTATCCTGGCTGCTTTTGTCTCAACTTTCCTAGTGACCATACAAGTGACTAGAAGTAGACAAAACTAGCAAAACGTTAGCACTGAGTTACGATAAAGTACTTATGCATAACCTCCCGATAACTTTGCCTAAGTTAGGTACTCTTTAGTATATTGTGGTAAGTTATTCAAGGAAGCGATACCTTTTCGAGGTAATTTCCTGGCACTTCGACTTAACTTTGGGGTTCAGTTCTTCAGGAAGCTGAGGTAACGAGTCGCAGCATTTTTTCATCATGTTTATTTTTACCTCTGAGTTGCAGGTGATACAGTGCCTGGAGACTGAGGTAAGAAGGTTCGAGTGAGGGGAAGAGGAGGTCGTTTCAATTATTCGGATCAAGAGCCCTTCATATCGGGATTAACGAACAGGTCAAGTTGGTTGACGTATTATGCAAGCCATCTACAATGACCACAGCGATACGAAGACCACAGTGATATAATTACTACAGTGATGCAATAACCACAGTGATACCAGTAGTGATCATAAATAACAAACTCATCAGAGATTACCTTAATTATTACAGATTATCCTAATTTGTCACAGATTATCCTGTGTCGCAGATTATTTTATTCTATCACATATTTTCTTAATCTATCAAACATTATCCTAATCTATCAAACATTATCCTAATCTATCAAACATTATCCTAATCTATCAAACATTATCCTAATCTATCAAACATTATCCTAATCTATCAAACATTATCCTAATCTATCAAACATTATCCTAATCTATCAAACATTATCCTAATCTATCAAACATTATCCTAATCTATCAAACATTATCCTAATCTATCAAACATTATCCTAATCTATCAAACATTATCCTAATCTATCAAACATTATCCTAATCTATCAAACATTATCCTAATCTATCAAACATTATCCTAATCTATCAAACATTATCCTAATCTATCAAACATTATCCTAATCTATCAAACATTATCCTAATCTATCAAACATTATCCTAATCTATCAAACATTATCCTAATATATCAAACATTATCCTAATATATCAAACATTATCCTAATCTATCAAACATTATCCTAATTCAAATTACCCTAATATATCAACATTATCCTAATCTATCAAACATTATCCTAATCTATCAAACATTATCCTAATCTATCAAACATTATCCTAATCTATCAAACATTATCCTAATCTACCTTAGAGTATCTTAAGTACATCATCAAATCTTAATTACAGGTTAATTATTAACCACCAGCGGGTTAATTTCCGGATTTTACCGCCGTTATTTTTTTTTTTTGGTTACCGGAAAAGCTTACTTTTTTTTTTTTTGCCAATTAATCTATTTTTCCCCCCTACTTCAATTATAATTTTTTCCACAATAATTTGTTACGGGGTTTCTTTGAACCGCGAAGCATTATTATTATTTTTTTTTTTTACATTTGTTGAGTGAAATATGTCCGAAAAAAACACGATTTTTATAACTAAAGAAAACACTGGCTTTTTTTTTTTACTTTGAAAAAGTGTTAATACTTAAAAAAAACAACAGCGGTGTTAATAATGGATAAAATCACTGTGTTTATACTGGATAAAAATCACTGCGAAGGGCTCTTGATCCAAGACATGGAAGCTTTTTTCCATCTTAAATCATACCTGATTACCTCCCATTCCCCCAGGTGTTAAACTCATACAGGTTTAACGCCTCCCAATGAATATACTACTACTAATAATAACGTGTGTGAGTGCAGTTAATTTTGGTGGGTACAGTGGAAGCGCTAAATCAGTAAGGGGTCATGCAGCGCCTGGAGAATGTTAGATAATCCTATTTGAGCGATTCCAATTTCTTGGATCAAGAGCCCTTCACCAACATCAAGGAACGCCCTCTTGGAAGGGTCCAGCTTTTTATTCCACTTAACTCTTTGTTAATACAGAGTTTAAACACCTATAATTTGTATATTTCAGTGTATATACACGTCCTTTCTTCTGATTATTCATTGACAGTTATTCGTTGTGAATTATTTTTGAGTTTATACACTGAGATGTATCCATACCCAGTTTGCTTTAGTTCCTATTTTAAATAATAAATATTCTCAATGTTAATGTTCGGTTGATTTACGACCTTAATGACGTACGTGCAGTCGATAGGCTTTAAACCTAACAAACTAAACAAATTTTAGACTGGGATACAATATCGAGAAAGGGATGAATAAAACACATGTGTAACACCTGGGTATCTTCCTTTTATCTATATCTAGTCAATAAAGATAACTAAATGTTGGACGTTGTTTGGCTCACTATCTTCAAACTGATTAAAAATGACGTCGTAACTTAGTTCTGCGCAGCATCTGTACCTCTCTTACGGTGTCAACATTCTTCCTAACGTCTCTGACTATTTCCGGTGTACAGGTACCTTCACGAGTGGCTTACGCACTGGTCTGGAGTTTTACGAATCATTCTACATGGGTTCAATCCTCACCCGTATCGTGGTTTGCTTTTTTTTTTTTTTTTCCCCACGTACCTTGTCAAAGGAATTCTTTTTACGACTCCCTTGCTGAGGCATTGTTTATCATGACCTACTTCTACTCGTGGGCCACGCTCACATATGGCGTCAACTCCCGCTGCTTCATGTCATATCTACTCTAGTATGCAAGGTCTGGTCGCATGCCTATGCCTTAGGCTTGAGGGACTGACCTTCCCCTCCCATCTATGGTTATTGACCACGTCGAAACACTACTGCTGCTTCCCGATTTTTACTGCTTTTTGTATTCGACTGAAGAAGTCTGTTGTGCAAGCGAAACGTTTTGGCAATAAAGATGGCCAAGTATTGCATATTTGTCTTATTCATCAATAATATGATTCTCGGTCGGTTACTTTATAAGATTTAAGATCGACTGGTCGAGACTAATTAATCCATAAATGTTGGATTAATGTAAAATTTCGGTGAATGTTTATTGAGATATACACTTATATAAACCTTGCTAATAAATACCGACAAGTTGGTAAAAAAAGAACCTTAGAAAACTTACCTAACCTTATTATAACAAGCGCAATTTAATTTAGTCTAATCCAACTAA
This sequence comes from Cherax destructor, assembly GCA_009830355.1. Lineage (NCBI taxonomy): Eukaryota > Metazoa > Arthropoda > Malacostraca > Decapoda > Parastacidae > Cherax > Cherax destructor. The sequence goes on along the minus strand of WNWK01001621.1, from coordinate 99,119 downwards.
ATATATTTTAGATAAGTTTACAGTAATTTAATAATAATAAACAAACACAATGAAATATATTTTTTTTCGTTAGGTTCAGAATGATTTTTTTCGAAATTATTGCATACACAATAATTTCGGCAAGAAGAGCATTGCTATTTAAGCCAAAATAGCAAGTTTTACCTATTCGGCACGATACACACACACACATATATATATATATATATATATATATATATATATATATATATATATGTGTGTGTGTGTTGTTGTGTGTGTGTGTGTGTGTGTGTGTGTGTGTGTACATAAGCGAAGTAAGCGCGCGTAGTCGAGAGCGCCAGGTAAGAAGGCTTTAATGGCTACCCCAGCAGCCAGGCCTGAGAGGGTAATACTTTCTTCATGTTTGTTCAGGGAAAGAAATATGAGGTTACCACCTACTTCCTCTCCCTCTCCCGTTCTCCTCCTTTTTGTCTTCCCATCTTCTCTGTTTCTACCTTGTTTCTTTCTCTCTCTCTTTCCTCTTCTCTCCCTCTAGAGTTGGAGTACCACAGGGACGGACCTGTGCTTGCACCCATGGTGCAAGCACAGGTAATAATTAGGAATTAAGTGATGAAATGAGAATATCGGAAGGAAGAATCTCACGAAGGAAACAAGAATACACTTCATTGTGGAGATGTTTCGCCAACCAATTGTTTTTATCAATTCAGTACAGAGAATAATACTCGAGAGAATGGAAGACGTGAAGTAGTGGTTTGAGATGACCAGCCCCTCAGCCTTGAAATGTGTTCAGTCGTTCAATATAAATTTAATACTTATCTGTCACAGTAATAATTATTAATACTTGTCTGTCACAGTAATATTTATTAATATTTCCAGCCATCGTAGAATGACTTTTTCAGGAACACACTTGATTAGATGACTACAAAAACACAATTGTTAAAGACGCACATATCACATTAGCATTCACTATGCATATGGACGAACGTGCTATTTATTTGCAAAACGCTAAACAGAAGATGCGACACTGATCCCGTGTTGTGAATTTACAGTGGAATGATTGACGATCTTCTCGTTGTCTTGCTGAAGTCTCCAAACTCGGGCTAGTAGACTTGTTCACTCGAGGCAAGAAATCCATCCTGTGGGAGGACGGATTATGACAGGGGATAACATAGCTAGCTTTTGTTCCCACTGTGTAGTTGTACTGAGCAGATTAGCAGCCCACCGGTGATCTACAACAGTTATGTTTAAAGGGAAAAAAACGTGCTCGCATTATTAGAAAGTAAACCACTTACTTGTAAACTTGACTTATGTCACGCTATTCACCAATTGCTCGATTTTGATACACAACAGTCATGTCAAAGGACATTTTTTTTATGTACATTTCATGATGCTTATTAAACCAAGCACCACGAGTGGTTTCATCACTTCAAATTACGAAGCCGCTCAATCCCACTTGTTACTTTAAATAATGTCCTGATCAGTACAAAAGTGTTATTTTCCACAGGTTGTCGGTACGACAATACCATCTACCCTCAAGATAACACCATCAGCGTCTCCATTGAGTCATTTTTAATACATTTACATCAAGAGATACACTTCGCCTTCTGATATTTCAAGTTAGTTTTCTCTGACACTAACTCAAGTGTTGCTTTACATCACTTTTGTTGATATTCCAACACATTTCTGCTTGACATTCTTCAGGCGCCATAGAAAATATATAACTCGTTCCAGCAGAATTTTTGCATCATGCATCGTGTGCTGCGTCAAACAAGATATTTAGCGTGACGCAAAACACTAAGATACACATGACATGTTTTTTGATACAGAGTATTTGTATGACATGATACATATTATGGACACAAGTGACATTTTACACAATTCCCTACTAGACTCATTTCGTAGAATGGCGTTAGTTCAGAGGCACTGAGTGGTACAAATCGTGTGCAAGAGGCGATACAAGAGCATATTTCGCATTAGGGGAAACCCTTCATCTGCAATAAACAAAGTTAACTCTTGCGACAATGGAGAATAAAGGTAAACAGTGGTGAGTTTTGGGTACAGCGAGAACTCCCTTCTTCGGGCCGGTGGGAGAAGGGAGGTTACTCTTGGGTCTTCAAGGGGTGACGGTGCTGGGCAGGGGAAAGGGGAGTAGCAGGAGAGAGGGGTAATTGGGGAGAGGAAGGAGTTACCTCCGTCTTCTCCTGGGGGAGAGAGGGAGGAGGAGGAGGAGGGGAACAGGTACTTCCATGTTAAGTTATGGGGATCTCGAAATATTCATGGCCAGTGCCGTTCACTCCAGGAATAAGTTATGATCAGGAAAATTCCCTTCGCGGTTGATATAGTATTTGTGTGTGTGTGTGTGTGTGTGTGTGTCTGGGAAGGAAAACATGACTAAGGAAAGGGTAAATGTAGATGGGAAAGGACAATTAACTTAAGACCTTAATGACTTATCGAGGTTCTCTTCCGTCGACTAGCTACTGGAACTTCTGTCTTTACTCCTGCGTTCAGGATAGTAAAGCGGAAGGCTCTCTTCCCACCCTCCACGCCCGCAAGCCACATTGTTGACTTCAGAAAGTGAGAGAAGACAATTGTGATTTCGCGATGGAAAAAAAAAAATACACTACTTTAAACAATTCGATAAAATTTAAACATTCTTGCTTCTCCTACTACTATTACTGCTACTACTACTACCGCTACTATTATTGCTACTACTACTACTATTACTGCTACTACTACAATTACTGCTACTACTACTATTACGATTACTACTACTACTACTATTACTGCTACTACTACTACCGCTACTATTATTGCTACTACTACTACTATTACTGCTACTACTACAATTACTGCTACTACTACTATTACGATTACTACTGCTACTACTATTACTGCTACTACTACTATTACTGCTACTACTACTATTACTGCCACTACTACTATTACTACTACTGCTACTATTACTTCTACTATTACTTCCACAGTTAATGCTACCTTTGATATACCTTTGAAGAGTTTCGAGAGTATCTACTCTCTGAGCCCGGCCATGGGCCAGGCTCGTCTGGTGCTTGCCTGGTCAACCAGGCTGTTGCTGCTGGAGGCTACTACTACTATTACTGCTACTACTATTACTAGTACTAATTCTGTCACTTCGTGTCCCTTCACGTTCTATATAATCCACAAAACATAAGTTAACCAGTGTTCATTTAAATACATTTTCTCTCATTAATGTTAAAAAAGCGCTAAACTCGTGTAGGTAACAGAGCACTGCAATCTATTATCAACATTATATATTAAATTATCATCATATATATTAAATTCTCATTAAAAATATCATCCAAAAAATAGCGATTTATCTCCTTTACTAAAAATTTATTTTCAGGCAGCGGGTTATATTTTTGGGGCAAAATAAAAGTTTGCGAAAAATGTATATTTATATATCTAAAAAATATGATGGATGTTCACGCTATGATTTTGTTTTTACGAGAGAGTAATTTGCACGATTTGCAGCAGCGTCCGGAGAGACAAGCGTGCTGGTAGACGGAGAGGACAGGTGTGCTGGTAGACGGAGAGGACAGGTGTGATGGTAGACGGAGAGGACAGGTGTGATGGTAGACGGAGAGGACAGGTGTGATGGTAGACGGAGAGGACAGGTGTGATGGTAGACGGAGAGGACAGGTGTGCTGGTAGACGGAGAGGACAGGTGTGCTGGTAGACGGAGAGGACAGGTGTGCTGGTAGACGGAGACCAGGTGTACTGGTAGACAGAGAGCACAGGTGTGCTGGTAGACGGAGAGGACAAGTGTGCTGGTAGACGGAGAGGACAGGTGGGGTACTGGTAGATGGAGAGGACAGGTGTACTGGTAGACGGAGAGGACAAGTGTGCTGGTAGACGGAGAGGACAAGTGTGCTGGTAGACGGAGAGGACAAGTGTGCTGGTAGACGGAGAGGACAAGTGTGCTGGTAGACGGAGAGGACAAGTGTGCTGGTAGACGGAGAGGACAGGTGTGCTGGCAGACATCGGGACACCTGTACTGGCAGACATCGGTGACACCTGTGCTGGCAGACATCGGTGACACCTGTGCTGGCAGACATCGGGACACCTGTACTGGCAGACGGAGAGACCAGGTGCACTGGCAGACGGAGAGACCAGGTGTGCTGGCAGACATCGGGACACCTGTACTGGCAGACGGAGAGACCAGGTGTACTGGCAGACGGAGAGACCAGGTGTGCTGGCAGACATCGGGACACCTGTACTGGCAGACGGAGACCAGGTCTGGAGAGGAGACCAGGTGTACTGGCAGACGGAGACCAGTGTACTGGCGACGGAGAGACCAGGTGCTGGCAGACATCGGGACACCTGTGCTGGCAGACATCGGGACACCTGTACTGGCAGACGGAGAGACCAGGTGTACTGGCAGACGGAGAGACCAGGTGTACTGGCAGACGGAGAGACCAGGTGTACTGGCAGACGGAGAGACCAGGTGTGCTGGCAGACATCGGGACACCTGTGCTGGCAGACATCGGGACAGATGCGATGATAGAGAATACAGCTTAGATTGCTCGGACTCTAACGTACGTAGTAAAAGGGAAATAGAAAACATTTTTAGAAGTCTTCAACAACCTTCAGAAACATTTAAACAGAAACCATCACAACATATTAATGATCCTTAAGCTTTTTCACATCAAGCTCAGTAGTGAATAATAACTATTCAGTATTATGCAAAAATCGCGAATAAGCGATATAAGATGCAAAACGACCACAGGGGGAGTTGAATGATAGCTCAAGGCTTTTAGTGTTGCAATCAACACATCAGGAGCTTGCAACGTTGCAGAAAAGAGGAGGATTTCCAAGCACGCAAGGCCTAGAGCTATCATTCAACTCAATATTGAAGATTAAGACATGTGCAACAGTCGAGTATCATCAATAAAGATATTGAACAGTTGCACAGGTGTATAAATCTTCAACTTGTCAGTATTTTATACCATTTTCAACACATTTCAATATTTTCATTATTTACATTATTACTTTATGTAATTGTATGTTATTTTTTTATCAGAAAAAGAGCGGAACCCATAGGGGTCTTACAGCACCTAGATAATGGATAGTAATCAGGTGTGATGCTAGGAAGGGCACGTTAAATCCAGCTTACGTATTAGGTAGACAAAAGTCATTGTTTTAACCGACTAGGTAAACAAAAGTCTTTGGTTTAACCGATTAGGTAGACAAAAGTCATTGTTTTAACTGAGGTGACAAAAGTCATTATTTTGACTGACGAGGTAGACAAATCATTGTTTTGACTTACTAGGCAGACAAAAGTCATTGTATTAACTGAGTATGTAGACAAAAGTCATTATTTTGACTGATTAGTAAACAGTTTGTTTTAGCAGAGTGGGTAGACAAAAATGTTTATTTTAATTTACCGTGTTAACGACTCTTGTGATTACGTTGATTGTCTTTACCTTTCATGATACCTCTTGTTTACTCTGGAAAATACTGAGAAGTATTTAATTACTCCTCTGTTGACCCTGCCTGATATTTATTAGAGAGCATGAGTGTGATTATAACAGTGTGTGTGTGTGTAGTACATTATATCTGAAGTTGGTTCCCTTCTCCATTTCTGCTTTTTCTTCTCATACATTCCATTTTCGCTTGTTTCTTTCTTGAATTCCGATTATTAGTAATGTTTGCCCGATCCCTCTATCTTCTTACCTCTGTGCCCTCTCTTCTTATCTTCCTTTCTCTGTTTATACTTTCACTTTTCTTCCTCCTGGTTATGCCTTATCTCCTTTCATTTATTCACACCTCTTTCTTTTCCCCTGCCCTAGACATGCCCTGTCTCATTCCTCCCTCCATCTTGGTCCTTCCTCTTCCTCAATTCCATCTACTGTGTATCTGCTTCTTTGTCTCCCTAATTTATTTCTCCCATTTCCCTTCTTACCTTCCCACCTCTTTTCCTTCCTCTCTCTTTAACCAACACTCCCTCCCTCCCTTTATCTGCTCCCTCCACTAACACTCTCTCCCTCTGCTCCCTCCACCAACACTTCCCCCTCACTGCTCATTCCAACAACACTTCGGGGGTGCCAGTGTTGTGGCGGCTAGAGTGGTGGAGTGTGGGTGCCAGAGTGGGGAAGAGTGGGTGCCAGAGTGGGGGAGAGTGCTGATAAAGGGAGGGGCGTGAACAAAGGGAAGAATAACGGGCAATAAGAGAGATAAGCACAAGGGGTAGAAGTACTAGGGGGTGCAAAAGACAATGTAGGGGAAAGGGAGGAGATGGGAGAAAGATTAATAATAATAGCATAATCATTATTTTTATTATTATATTTAAGAGCACTAAACCCTTCCAAGTCATGCAGAGGCTAGGAAAATGGAGATTACCAGACTCGATCCAAGGAATTGACGCTACCCTCCTCTTCCTCAGATCAAACTTGACTACCCCCCCATCCCTTCTATTTCCCCACCGCTGTTTGATCCTTACCGGCAGAATCTAATATCAGTAATAGCAGTAGTAATAATAAAACTATTAATCCCGGTTATGGTAACTAGCATTGTATTAGCCTCGTAGTAGCTGCTGGACGACCTGAAGTGCAGCTCAGATCGAGGATCCTCCTTTGCTTCCATCACCTCTGGTAGTTTCTTCTTCCTCCAACTCTTCAAGACACTTGAGGTTGACTTCAGAGGTTTCTGCTTCCGACGACTTAACGAGCTGTAGTGTGTTGTCACTTGTATTAGTTAAGTGGTGTATAGTCAGAAGTTAAGTGTGTTGTCACTTGTATAGTATGGTGTGTACGTAGAAGTGGTGTTGTCTTGTATCGTTAAGGTGTGTTTCACTTGTATTAGTTAAGTGGTGTGTTGTCACTTGTATTAGTTAAGTGGTGTGTTGTCACTTGTATTAGTTAAGTGGTGTGTTGTCACTTGTATTAGTTAAGTGGTGTGTCACTGTATTGTAAGTGTTGTCACTATAGTTAAGTGGTGTGTTGTCACTTGTATTAGTTAAGTGGTGTGTTGCACTTGTATTAGTTAAGGTGTGTGGTGTAAGTTGTCACTTGTATTAGTTAAGTGGTGTGTTGTCACTTGTATTAGTTAAGTGGTGTGTTGTCACTTGTATTAGTTAAGTGGTGTGTTGTCACTTGTATTAGTTAAGTGGTGTGTTGTCACTTGTATTAGTTAAGTGGTGTGTTGTCACTTGTATTAGTTAAGTGGTGTGTTGTCACTTGTATTAGTTAAGTGGTGTGTTGTCACTTGTATTAGTTAAGTGGTGTGTTGTCACTTGTATTAGTTAAGTGGTGTGTTGTCACTTGTATTAGTTAAGTGGTGTGTTGTCACTTGTATTAGTTAAGTGGTGTGTTGTCACTTGTATTAGTTAAGTGGTGTGTTGTCATCGTTGCCTCTCTTGTTGCATTGTTTCTGTGATGTTTGTCATTGTTACTCTTGATGACTAAGATACATGTGCAAGACTTGTCTCATTCATCAACTTGTCGGTCTTCTAAGCCATTTATATAATATCTGTCAGACACATCAACATCTTGAGATCTTCATGCAGGGAATTCTTCAGAGTTTGCTTAACCTTCAGACATAACCTGCTTCTACTAGTAGATTTTAGATTATTCCACTGGTGACGCCGTCTACCACATCTGTCTGCAGTATATAAGCCCATCTCCGCACATATGCTGTACTTTTATCACGATTGATAGACTGATCACATCGACTCCAGACTGAGGGACTGACTGCCTCAAACTCCACCTCATCTTCCGCCATTCTTCTCAGTATTGGACTGATGAAGCCACTGGCTGGTGAAATGTTTTCATAGTGAAGATACCCAAGTGTTGCACAAGTGTCTCTTTCATCAATGTGCATTTTCTAAATCATTTGTATAATACTGCTACTCTTGTTGTGTTGGCACAGTGCCCAGTGCCCAGTTTCCAGGTTTATAGAACAAAAGTTAGAGATAAGATAGGTCCTCTTAAAAATAATGATGGGTATCTTACTGACAAAGAGAATGAAATGTGCTCTATCTTTAATAATTATTTTCTTTCGGTTTTCACTCAGGAAGATACTAATAATATCCCAAGAACTAGGTATTTTAGTGGGCCTGAAGAAGATAAATTATGTAGTATCACTGTCACTAGTGAAATGGTTATCAAACAGATAGACCGTTTGAAGCAAAATAAATCGCCAGGTCCTGATGAGCTTTTTTCAAGGGTTCTTAAGGAATGCAAAATGGAACTCTGTGAACCCTTAACTAACATTTTTAACCTATCTCTTCAAACAGGTGTAGTGTCTGATACGTGGAAGATGGCTAATGTAATTCTATTTTTAAAGCAGGGGACAAGTCGTTACCATCAAATTACCGCCCAATAAGTCTAACATCAATTGTAGGCAAATTACTAGAGTCGATTATAGCTGATAACATAAGAAGCCAACTCGATAGGCATAATTTGATTAATGATACTCAGCATGGATTCACTAGGGCCGTTCATGCCTAACTAATTTATTTACTTTTTCAGTAAGGCTTTTGAGGCAGTTGATCATGATAAAGAATTCGATATTGTTTATTTGGATTTTAGTAAGGCTTTTGATAGAGTACCACATCAGAGACTGTTAAAGAAAGTGGCTGCTCATGGCATTGGGGGAAAAGTGTTGTCATGGATCGAGTCATGGCTCACCAATAGGAAGCAGAGGGTGTGCATAAATGGGGTTAAATCGGGTGGGGATCTGTAACAAGTGGCGTTCCTCAGGGATCGGTTTTGGGCCCGTTGTTGTTTATAATATATATAAATGACCTTGACGAGGGAATTTCTAGTGATATGAGCAAATTCGCTGATGACACGAAGATAGGTAGGATAATCGATTCAGACGTAGATGTCAGTGAACTACAGGAGGATTTAGACAAACTCAATTCCTGGTCAGACAAATGGCAGATGCAGTTCAATGTAGATAAATGCAAAGTTCTAAAGCTCGGGAGTGTCCATAACCCAAGCATTTATAAGTTAAATAACGTAGAACTTAGCCATACAGATTGCGAGAAGGACTTGGGGGTGATGGTAAGCAGCAACCTTAAACCAAGACAGCAAATAGATTACTGGGATTTATATCAAGAAGTGTTAGCAACAGAAGTCCAGAGGTTATATTACAGCTTTATACATCATTAGTAAGGCCTCACCTAGATTACGCAGCTCAGTTCTGGTCTCCATATTACAGAATGGACATAAATTCGTTAGAAAACATTCAGCGTAGAATGACTAAATTAATACATAGCATTAGAAATCTTCCTTACGAAGAAAGATTCAGGACCCTTAAATTACATTCACTTGTAAGACGTAGAATGAGGGGAGACATGATCGAGGTATACAAGTGGAAAATGGGTATTAACAAAGGGGATATAAATAAGGTCTTGAGGGTATCTCTCCAAGAGAGAACCCGCAATAATGGATTCAAGTTAGATAAGTTTAGATTTAGAAAGGATATAGGAAAGTATTGGTTTGGAAATAGGGTAGTTGATGAGTGGAACAGTCTGCCTAGTAGGGTTATTGAAGCAAGGACCCTGGGTAGTTTTAAATTTAGGTTGGATAAATTCATGAGTGAAAGGGGTTGGATTTGAGTGGGAATTGCACATGAGTAAATAAAATTATCAAAGCTTATTTCTTGGGTAGCATTGAAAATTAGGTTGAACAAATATTCTGTTAGTGGGATGGAATGTGAAGGACCTGTCTAGTATGGGCCAACAGGCCTGCTGCAGTGTTCCTCCTTTCTTATGTTCTTATGTTCTTATGTGTCACTGACCCTCGTCTCAGTTTTTCTCTTTATTCTGCTTTAATTTTGAATGAACTATTGCAGTTGGTGTTATATTTATCTAAAACGAAGTTTTTTTCCTGTCTCTAAAACACTAATTTCTCCGGCAGCAGTGGCAGCAGTAGCAACAGCAACTACAGGAGACAACAGCCATAGGACCATCAACAACTGCCACGGCACCAACGTCCTCGTAGGCTAGAAGCCGCATCTGTCGGTCACTTGGACGCCTCACACACACGCCAGTTGTGGCAGACAAAAATGACTCATAAATGTAAAACTTCTACGTCTCCTCTTTCGCGCTAACAGATAGCTGTGGCTCCCAGATTTTAAGCGCCTCCCATAGCACAGAGGGACAAGACACCCCGGCCACTCGTCAGCTGGAAAACGAGCGTAATTGTCTTGAGGATAAGGGACGATCTCCCTCCTGCCTCAGAGGGTGGTTGAGGATTATCTTGCCTCGGGAGGAGCGTTCTTCGTGTCGCATAATGGCCCTGGCGGGGGAGACAAGTGTTCATCTGAAGGGTGCTGAGACGAAGACAAGGAGTGGGAGGTGAAGGAGGGAAGATAAGAGGGGAGGAAGGAACATTGATGGAAAGGGTAAAGTAAGAAACAGAAAAAGGAAATATGGAAATAGAGGAAAAGGAGAGGGAAACAGAGACAATGAATGAAGGAAAACAGTAGAGACAATGAATGAAGAAATGCAGGAAGTGGAGAGGAAAAGGGGGAAATTGAAACAAAGGATGTAGTAGAGAATCAGGGAGAAAAAAAAGAAGAGAAGAAATAGAAAAGAGAAGTGAAGGGAAAACGGGAAGAATGAAGGAAAACAAAGGAAGGATTGAAGAATGAGTGGCAGGAGGAAAATGGAGGAAAGGGTGTAAAACAAGGGACAATGCCGATAATAACGAGTGCTGTTGGAATGTGAGCAAAGGTAATATCTATGAAGGGTTTCATGGAAATCCAGTTACCAAGCCTTGGGTTTTAGTGGCGAGGAGAGTGATTCCTGTAGAAGAAAGCATCTTACAAAAGACAGAGGTGAAATGTGCTGAAGCATCATAGGATCTCTTAGCATGCATAGTGTGTGTGTATGTATATATATATATATATATATATATATATATATATATATATATATATATATATATATATATATATATATATATATATATATATATATATATATATATATAAAGTGTGTGTATGTCACTCAGAACAGTCTAAATTCTTAGTGGCATGGACTCAAGATGCTGGAGACATACATTAGAGATTCTGGTCCATGTTTACATAACAGCATAATGCAGTTGCTGTAGATTTTTTCGGCTACACTTTCATGCTGTGAATTTCTCTTTCCACCACATCCCAAACGTTTATGCCAAAGTCTGACCCTAATGTCTGCACATCGCAGCAGAAATCGCGATTAGATAGACGAGGCGACGTTTTTCCAATATTCATTTGTCCAGTTTTGGTGAACCTGTGCCCACTGTACCCTCTGTTTCCTGATCTTAACTGGCTGGAGTGAAATCCAGTGTTGTATTCTGCTTCTTTATCCCATCCACATCGAGGTTCGATGTGCTGTGTGTTCAGAAATGTTCTTATGTATACAGCTCCTGTAATGCGTGTTTTTTTTGAGCTGACACCTGACTGTCAGCTTGAACCAGTCTGGAAATTCTCATTTTGCATCTCACTATCAATGCGTTTTCGCTTACGGAACTGCCACTCACTGGATGTTTTGTGTTTTTCACACCATTCTCCGTAAAGTTTAAAGACTATTGTGCATGAAAATCCCAGATCAGTTGTTTCTGAGATAGTCAAACCACCCCGTCTGGCACCAACAATCATTTCATAGTCAAAGTCACTTCAGTCACATTTCTTACCCATTCTGATGTTCAGCTCCATTTTTAGGAGCTGAACATCAGGATTAGGACTGCACATGCATGTCAGATATACAAAAATTAATGTAGCTTAGTGTTGTGAACGGCGCCAGTCTGTGTTAATGTAGATATTTTTAAGCACACATAATATAAATATTTTAAAGTCTGCTGGTATCGGCCGTTTTTCACCGATATCGGTATTGTAAAAATTGCAAATACCGATACATTAGCACATACCTATTTACAACGTACCCGAATGATTTATTTATTACGTCCTTTCAACGTGAGAAGCCGCTGACAATACTCGCATCACCCATAGGATGACACGTTTGCAGTTGATTATAAGAACCAGTTCTCTGCTACGGTGACTAAAAATTACCATCATATTAGGGAAGAGGAGAGCATCCCTGGTGGCAGCGGCGACGGCAGCAAGATGAAGGCACTGTGGCACGTGGGTGTGGGAGTGCCAAGGAGGAGCCTGGAAACGCCTCAACACTGCATAAATCTCTCGCCCGACCCAAACTTTAGATTAGTTCCCCATTTGTTTGTTCCTGCTCAACAAGAAGGACTAGCAAGGAGTTTCCTGATAAATAGTTTCTCCGGAGGACCACGACTGGTAAATGTGTTTGATATCGGATGGCAGACGGCTGTGTGTCGTACTCCTCGGCTGGGCGACGACTGTGTCGTACACCACCGAGAGACGGCTGGGTGGCGGCTGTCAGAAAAAAAACACGGAGAACCAACGGATGAGCCGAATTGCTCGGCCGAGTGATGAAATATTTATGCTCAGTTCAGAACAGCTATCACATTATCGATGCAAGGGGAAAGCGCTACATCTGTACGGGATGGTACGGCACTTGGTAATGGAATTTAATGAAGTTGGAAGGAAGAGGAGTTATTTAACTCCAAATTGTAAACTTTTACACACACCAGACACACTCAGTTTTACGCTGCTAAGAGCTATTATCCTACCACTGCTCATTCCAAGACACAGCTCTAAGTTTATGTTACTCTTTACCCCTGAATACGATCCGCAAATAGTCGACTAGCACCCGAGTACAACTGCAACGGTCGGCTAGCACCCGAGTACAGCTCCAACGGTCGACTAGCACCCGAGTACAACTGCAACGGTCCTAGCACCCGAGTACAACTGCAACGGTCCTAGCACCCGAGTACAACTGCAACGGTCGGCTAGCACCCGAGTACAGCTGCAACGGTCGACTAGCACCCGAGTACAGCTCCAACGGTCGACTAGCACCCGAGTACAGCTCCAACGGTCGACTAGCACCCGAGTACAACTGCAACGGTCGGCTAGCACCCGAGTACAGCTCTAACGGTCGACTAGCACCCGAGTACAGCTCCAACGGTCGACTAGCACCCGAGTACAGCTGCAATGGTCGACTAGCACCCGAGTACAACTGCAACGGTCCTAGCACCCGAGTACAACTGCAACGGTCGGCTAGCACCCGAGTACAGCTGCAACGGTCGACTAGCACCCGAGTACAACTGCAACGGTCCTAGCACCCGAGTACAACTGCAACAGTCGACTAGCACCCGAGTACAACTGCAACGGTCGTCTAGCACCCGAGTACAACTGCAACGGTCGGCTAACACCCGAGTACAACTGCAACGGTCGGCTAGCACCCGAGTACAACTGCAACGGTCGGCTAGCACCCGAGTACAGCTCCAACGGTCGACTAGCACCCGAGTACAACTGCAACGGTCGGCTAGCACCCGAGTACAGCTGCAACGGTCGACTAGCACCAGAGTACAGCTGCAACGGTCGACTAGCACCAGAGTACAGCTGCAACGGTCGACTAGCACCAGAGTACAGCTGCAACGGTCGACTAGCACCAGAGTACAGCTGCAACGGTCGACTAGCACCAGAGTACAGCTGCAACGGTCGACTAGCACCCGAGTACAACTGCAACGGTCGGCTAGCACCCGAGTACAACTGCAACGGTCGGCTAACACCAGAGTACAACTGCAACGGTCGGCTAGCACCCGAGTACAACTGCAACGGTCGGCTAGCACCCGAGTACAGCTCCAACGGTCGACTAGCACCCGAGTACAACTGCAACGGTCGGCTAGCACCCGAGTACAGCTGCAACGGTCGACTAGCACCCGAGTACAGCTGCAACGGTCGACTAGCACCAGAGTACAGCTGCAACGGTCGACTAGCACCAGAGTACAGCTGCAACGGTCGACTAGCACCAGAGTACAGCTGCAACGGTCGACTAGCACCAGAGTACAACTGCAACGGTCGACTAGCACCCGAGTAGAACTGGAGTCAGGAGACTTGCCCAGACGTCTCGACACGCACGAGAATGAACCCAATTCAAGACTTAAAAAAAAAAAAAAACTATTGTAGTTCAACAATTCCTCAAAACACCTCCCACTTATGAGAGAAACCTAATGACGACGTTTCGGTCCGTCCTGTGACTTGATAATGGTCCAGGACGGATCGAAACGTCGTGTAGTGCGTAATCACTAATACAAAATCCTGAACAAAATTCCTCAACAAAATTAGGTAAATCCGCAGTGTGCGGCTAATCTATCATATACATGAGTTACGTTGTGGGAACAAAAGCTTGACTCACGAAATCGTAATGACACGATTGCAAACAAACTATACCACGGGTGGGGTTCGAACCCGCGGTCAGAGAGTCTCAAAACTCCAGACCGTCGCGTAAGCCACTGGGCCAGCTTATTATATACACTGGATGAGTTGTATACATTGGGTAATGAAAAGTGTCAGACAGAGCTGGGTGCCTTCAGCGAGGTGATGAGGTTGTTGTCAGACATTCTGGTACGAAAACAAAAACGTAGCAGAATAAGCACTGACTGAAACAGCGTTTTGCTCTGTGTTGAGTCTGAGATATGATACGAAACTGGTATAAACCTTGGTAATAGATACCGAAAAATTGGTATCGAAAGACGCGTCAACAAACACTAGGGCATATTTATTAAAAAAACGTTTCGGTCCTGGGAACTTGATCACTTCAGCTGATTAATGTCCCAGGACCGAAACGTTTAATAATAAATATGTCCCGGATTTTTCTCACGTGTCTACACCAAGTACGAAACTATACGTAATAATATAATCTTTACCAAAATAAACGAAATATAATCAATACAGACATTAATTATAAGAGTATCAGTACAAGTCTCGAGTGAATTAAAAAAAAAAAAGTACATTGTGGGCAAACATCATTATTATTTTTACATGAAAATTTGCATGGCGTGAAATGTGAAAAAAAAAAAACCGAGATGATTTTATGACAATTGGACTGACAATTTTTTTTTGGAGGGGAGGGGAAGGGGAGGGAGGGGGTCGTAATTTCACAAACGAACACACCGGCCGTAATTCAGGATCACCTTCAAAAATTTTGTTTTAGAAAGGTACCAGAAAAAATTGCTTTCCTAAAAAATAAAAGCAAAAAAAAAATAAAAATGCCAAAAAAGGCAAGTAGATAAAAGGATATTATGATTTACCCTGTCAACAAAAGACGGAAAAAAAGGTCACTGAACAACCGAGTTCCTGAGTGATCTCAGAGTGAAATATATTTGGTTGGTGCGGTAGGTTCAAAGCCTATCAACTACACAAAGGTGGTTCATTAAGGCTGTAAGTCGCCTGTACACCACCAGTCAAGAATACTTTAATCCCTAAATCAGTGTTTAGTTTAAACTCAAAGTTTATATACAGAGACGTACCTGTGTGTGTGTGTGTGTGTGTGTGTGTGTTTATTATAATCAAATAGAAGCGCTAAACCACAGGGGTCATACAGCGCTGATGTGTGTGTACAACCTACGACAGTTAAATGTGGTGGTGGTGATATGCTCCTCAGAAAACAACACAAGTGTCTCCTCACACTGTGTCTCCTCACACTGTGTCTCCTCACACGTGTCTCTCCTCACACAGTGTCTCTCCTCACACAGTGTCTCTCCTCACACAGTGTCTCTCCTCACACAGTCTCTCTCCTCACACAGTGTCTCTCCTCACACAGTGTCTCTCCTCACACAGTGTCTCCTCACACAGTGTCTCTCCTCACACAGTGTCTCTCCTCACACAGTCTCTCTCCTCACACAGTCTCTCTCCTCACACAGTCTCTCTCCTCACACAGTCTCTCTCCTCACACAGTCTCTCTCCTCACACAGTCTCTCTCCTCACACAGTCTCTCTCCTCACACAGTCTCTCTCCTCACACAGTCTCTCTCCTCACACAGTCTCTCTCCTCACACAGTCTCTCTCCTCACACAGTCTCTCTCCTCACACAGTCTCTCTCCTCACACAGTCTCTCTCCTCACACAGTCTCTCTCCTCACACAGTCTCTCCTCACACTGTGTCTCCTCACACTGTGTCTCCTCACACTGTGTCTCCTCACACTGTGTCTTAATCTGATAATGAATAATTTCAGTGGTTCAGCATCCACTCACCGGCCTACTCTTCAGGACACATTCACCATTTAAAAAAGAAATCACAACACAGTAGATAGTAGTGTATTTCAAGATGCCTCTAGAATCTTACTGACATCCTAATATCTATCTCTTTTTAAGGTCAAACATATTTACGTACATTTATACTTAAATCATTATTATTTCATTGCTCGTGGTATATTTAAAAGTACTAAAGCATTGTGGAGTTGTAAAGACGCTTTTATGTAATGTTTTTTGACCATATCGCAAAGAATTTTCCTTTGGCAAGACATCCTCTCGGTGGGAAGCTAAAGTCTTGCCTCACTTCTAATGCAACAGTCTCGTGGCAGTCAGCATGTTAATTCACTCACTCTGTGCCCATGAACACGCACCACGAAACACTATTGGTGCCTTCAAGTTCAGAAGAAAACAAAAAACACTTTGCAGATCAAGTTTTTCATTTTGATGACTTTTCGCTCAGTGCTTACTTAGAGTTCAACACTAAGAGAAAAGTCATCAGATTCAATATTTGCTTTTCAAACTATGTATCCTTACCACTCCACTGTGTGCACATAACCATGCAAGTAAATTACTTTATGTTAGCCGTGTCACTTACCTTTTCTCCTTCGGTGAATTTACGACTCAGTGTAACAAACTCATGAGGAGGTTGTAACATACACTGTAACACTAAACCAGTAACACTATGATACACACTAACACTGAACCGGTGAGGTTACAACACCCACCCTGTAGCCCGCACCCCACCTCACTTGGATGAATGAGCACTAGGCTTTGAAGACGTGAACGCTTGTTTTGTCTTGACGTCAAACAGTTCCCTGCCTTTGACTGGTTACTCGGAAACAGGTGCGGTAGATAGCCAGTTATTACCGAGGTCTGGAGATCAAAGCTGAACTGGAGAAGCACTGACCAATGGGCCATTAATTTATTGCAAAAGGCCAATATAAACGAGGCAGCCTGTTTTGAGAACAAGCTTATATGGACTTTAATGCCAATTAACCATCCAAACTCTCTGGAGAGAGAGAGAGAGAGAGAGATAGAGAGAGAGAGAGAGAGATAGAGAGTGAGAGAGCTCTTCATTTAAAGAATCTGAAGCGCCCCTCCCTTTCCTTGGGTCAAGCCCCTGTATCCTCCCCAATTCCTCAGACACTTGGGAATTGTTGTTGCTGTTGTTGTCTTAATGTGTGTTAGGACAACGTGGAACAGTTAGTAATTTAGATTTGCTTACTTTACAAAGGAGCCACACTCACCACAACCATCTTTATGAGAACTGTAAAACCTTCTCAATCTTTTCTCTCAGCACCTGCGACGAGGATGCTCGGCCAGCATCTCCGTCGCGGTGGTAATATAATCATTATTATAAGAGTGGAAAATTATGATTAATATAAGCATAGTGATGAACTAACCCGTAGGGACCACAGAGTGCCTGGTAGTTTTGACTAGTAGGCGAAGCATCTCTCAACTTGACTTTTCCAAGTGTTGCACATGTCTTATTCATCCACCACAAGTGTCGCATATGTCTTATTCATCCACCACAAGTGTTGCATATGTCTTATTCATCCACCACAAGTGTTGCATATGTCTTATTCATCCACAAGTGTTACATATGTCTTATTCATCCACCACAAGTGTTGCATATGTCTTATTCATCCACCACAAGTGTTGCATATGTCTTATTCATCCACAAGTGTTACATATGTCTTATTCATTAACCACAAGTGTTGCATATGTCTTATTCATCCACAAGTGTTGTATATGTCTTATTCATCCCCCACAAGTGTTGCATATGTCTTATTCATCCACCACGAGTGTTGCATATGTCTTATTCATCAACCACAAGTGTTGCATATGTCTTATTCATCCACAAGTGTTGCATATGTCTTATTCATCCACCACAAGTGTTGCATATGTCTTATTCATCCACAAGTGTTACATATGTCTTATTCATCCACCACAAGTGTTGCATATGTCTATTTCATCCACCACAAGTGTTGCATATGTCTTATTCATCTACAAGTGTTACATATGTCTTATTCATCCACCACAAGTGTTGCATATGTCTTATTCATCCACAAGTGTTGTATATGTCTTATTCATCCCCCACAAGTGTTGCATATGTCTTATTCATCCACCACAGTGTTGCATATGTCTTATTCATCAACCACAAGTGTTGCATATGTCTTATTCATCCACAAGTGTTGCATATGTCTTATTCATCCACCACAAGTGTTGCATATGTCTTATTCATCCACAAGTGTTGCATATGTCTTATTCATCCACCACAAGTGTTGCATATGTCTTATTCATCCACAAGTGTTGCATATGTCTTATTCATCCACAAGTATTGTAAATGCTCTTCCTTCATCAAACGCTGACCACTACTTTCATGACCAGTAAATTACATGACCAAAAAGCCCCGTCCACGCTTAAACGCCCTTATCGTTCCACTGTATAAATTTCGTTTCCCGTATCTCTGTATTAAACTGGTAAAGCCCATGGTGGGCAAAAAGTTACACATGTGCCTTCGTTATCAAGACAGCAGTGCCTAAGCGTATGTAAGAAGACTATTTGGATTTTTAAATAGTGCGGCACAGCTCTTGTCTCCATACAACAGAATGGATATAAATGCATCGGAGAGCAAACAAGGAATCTTACTTTTAGAAACATGTGCAACACCTGAGTATCTTTATCCTGAAGACGCTTCGCCACCCAGGGGCTTTATCAATTAAATACAGAGGTTATTTGAAGGTGTTCAAACCGGAGAGAATAGAAGATGAAGGTGTTCAACCTCCGTAGTGTTGATGCACACTATCTAGGCTGAGGGACTGATTACCTCGTCTTTTACTGTCTCCGGTTTCAGCACCTTCCATTAACCATTGTATTGACTTATAAATGCACTGACTGGCGAAACGTCGTTTAGAATACGCAGGTGTTGCACATGTGTCTCATTCATCAATTTTTCCGTACTATTCAATTGCTGCTACTAGAGGACAGATTGACGACCCCGGACCTTCACTCTTCTGAAAGACGTAGAATGACGAGAGATATAACTGAGCTTCTCGAGTGAAAAAAAGAGAATGCTTAAACAGAGATATAAATGGGTTGGTAAAAGTATCTAACAAAGAAAGAACTCGAAATAAGGGGTTCAAGTTGTGTAAATACTTATTAAGGAAAGATATATAATAAGTATTGGTTATATAAAATATAGATAAATATTTGAGTGAGAATGACTGGATTTGAGAACTTCCCTAGCAAGGGTCAGTAGGCTTACATCAGTGCTTCTCCACTGTTATGTTTTTTAGTGTTCTTGGACGTTGCTTGTGTGATTATATAGAGCGAAACGTTTTAAAAAAAGCTTGTTCCTCACCTGCGTCTTTTCCACATTAGTGTCGGCAGGACGCCTTTGTACCCAGCAGCGATGAAGCGATCGTTGACACGTAAAGTTAACTCGCTTAATACACAAGGTGATTACCTCGCTATATATAAACAAAAATTGCTGAAAATTACTATATTTGCTGTTATTTTGGGTTACGTTTTCTCGCCTCGTCCCGTGGATTACCTCTCACACATTGTATACAGTGGTACGTGAACGCCAGAGTGAGGGGCTTCCCGTGGATTACCTCTCACATCTACAGTGGTACGTGAACGCTAGAGTGAGAGGCGCTCCCCCTCCATGGATTATCTACCACGCACTACAATGGTAAGTGAACGCCAGAGTAAGAGGCCTCACGTGCTGTTTAGATGATTCTGTCTTTTCTCCTCCAACAGATGAAGGGTTCGTGTTACAAGGAATTGGAGTTAATCTCTTCCCCCAATCCCTTTTATTTAGGCTGAGTCCTGATTACTCCCACCATTTTTATTTTCCTGTCGCTGCAACATCCTTACGGCTTTAGCGCTTCGAAATGAATTTTATGATAATCCCAGCACACTGTATAGACACCTAGAGTTATGTATTTCTCAGTGTATTTTTATCAGTGTATATACATTGAGAAGTGTATATCTCATAGTATATATACACTGAGAAGTGTGTGTGTGTGTGTCTCTTAGTGTGTATATACACCAGTACGTATCGACCCAGCATGGAACCCCTATTTGGAAACAATACCAAGGCTTTCCTTCAAAAAGCCTGATCCATCCTACAAAAGTCTAAACGAGGGCCGAAACCCGTATACCTTCTTCCTGGTCAACCCAGACCTGCCAGATTATACGTGCTGCCAAAAACACGACAAACCCAGCCTACCTTTCCGACCCATCATCTCAGGTTAGCGGGACTCTCCTCGCGCATTTAAAGCACTCAGGACCTTTTATACTCATAATCATCAGGAATAAATACAGCCATTTTTTGCGTATGAAAATTTTAAGACAGTGAATTAGCAGGGACAGAAACATTCCTTCTCTACATCATGACTTTACAGAATTAAATGACCTGTGCGTCAACTTTATCTAATTTAAATAGGTAAACTGGTGCGTCAAACAGTGTTTTGGCATGACAATGGGCAATCCACTCATTTCCGTGTTAGGCAACAAATATATGTTGAAAATGGGTGAGAGGGGGTTCTAGTTCGTAAATCCTGGTACCATAACACGGCTGCTGTACGTAGACGACGTACTGGTGCGATACCCGAAGCGCCTCAACATACACAACCTCCTAGATTAGATCAACGCAGTAGCGTCAACCAATAAATTTACTCTAGAGCACCAGAGAGATGGTCATCTCCTGAGATGTCCTTTGAAAGTCTCAGAGCAACAACACTCGATCCTTTAAGGTGTGCATTTCTACTCTCACCACGACACATGAACCAACAGAGGTGTAGTTTTCCTTCTGAGAGCTATCTGTATTTCCAGTCCTCCTCGAGGAAGAAAACAGAACTAGAAATGCAAATAGTTCTTGCATTTTACAAGCATTTACGTGACTTTGTTCCTTGCCTTCTTATTCATACACAACTGTAGACGAAGGACGAGGGCTGTCCTCAACACGACATCCGGGGAACAAACCTTCAAGAGTTATGTGGTACTGTCTAGCGGCAGTGTAGCCAGCAAGCAACACGACAGGTGCATTAACTAGGAGCAACATCCAGTTGACTACTGTGGCTTCCATAGCCATCAAGAAACTCACTAGGAAGAAGTCCATCACTCACCAATCAGTTTCCACCACAGGGGTCTAATCGATCCCGTGTGATTACTGCCAAAAAATAAATACGTGGGATCAACAAATATAATTTTCGTGCAACAGGGACGACCTGAGTAACCCGTGTTTGGTTCACTGAAACACAGAGGGACACCTGACAGAGGTTTACGCAGTTGTTTAGAAGCCTCTCTGAGTGCTGTAAGCACTCAGAGAGGCTTCGTCGGCAATGTCGTCACCACGGCAGCACACATGATCATGGAACAAGTATTACTACCCACTACCCAAGTGACTCACAAATAAGCCTAAGCCTTACTCAGCGGCCTTCCCGACTATATATATGCTTGCGTTTCCTATAAATATATACCTTCGGAGTGACCACGGTCCCAGGACTGGAACGTTTCCAATAAAATGTTCAACTATTTGCATTTTATGTCATTTTCAACACCGAAAGGTATGCGTCTTTCATCATGTATACAGTGAGAGGTATGTATGACGTGCGCGCGCGCATATGTATATATGTGTATGTGTGTGTGTGTGTATGTGTGTGTGTGTGTGTGTGTGTGTGTGTAAGCACATGCCAGCACTCGGGTTTTATTTCCTATTTTCACTATGGTATTTTTACATATATCCACACACACACACACACACACACACACACACACACACACACACACACACACACACACATATAAGTTAACATTTATGAAGGGATTTAAAGGGAATTAATTAATCGGATTTGAATCCTGGAGGTAGGAAATACGGTGCCTGCACTCTGAAGGAGAGGTGAGGTTGTTGCAGTTTGAGGGCCCTCTGAGCTGAAATGTCAGTACTCTTCTGGTAAGACGGCGATTGAGTGAATGACGGCGAATATGTTTCCTCCTTGTTTTATGGGGTCATCCTGCCTCGGTGGAAGACGGTCAGCGTGTTAAAAAATAAGTACCCGAGCAACAAATGTTTCATACAGACCCAGAGAGGCAGCAACACAGACCCAGAGAGGCAGCAACACAGAATCAGAGCGGCAGCAATACAGGCCCAAGGCGGCAGCAACACAGAGTCAGAGCGGCAGCGATACAGACCCAGGGTGGCAGCATCACAGACCTAGCTTGAATCGTGATGTTGTTTTGACTGGGTTCCAGGAATGTTGCAGGACCATGACGGGGGTGCAATATGGAGGATCCCTTTCAGCGGCAAGGGGAAGCGACGGACCACACACAATCAGGAATGCGGAGAGGGGAAGGGGAAAGAGGTCCTAGACTACACACGGGGCCAGAACACTCACTGCACGCACGCTACTGCAAAAACGCCTTGCTGAACACCGCTGCTACTGGAAGAACCATTGCTACGTGGTGTTCCAGGCTCTCGTTTCCATTCCCTATCGTTACCATTATCATGTCTGGCTCGCTGTGGCGATTAATCGCTTCTCTCTCAGGAACACACTCCTCTGGGGCAACCCTTTTTTCCGCCCACATTATTGAATTAATGTTGGCAATAAAAGGGAGTCTCGCTTTTGCTAATTATTTACGCCGTTTTCTCTCTTGCAGTGTCCCCTCTTCTGCTCTTTCTGCATCCTCTTCCTAGACCGATTCCATCTTTAGATTTCTGCATTATAATGCCCGAGTGTGTCATTTAACGCAAGGAATGGCGGAAGTTCGGTCTTGTGACAGCTAATTGTGAAATGGTGTTTGACTAGTCAAGCTTCAAGTAATCGCCATAGATTTTTGCAGAATGCTAGTTTCCTGAAAACGATTTAACTTTGGTCTTTGTTGTTTGACTTGGTCCCTGCGCGGCTGCAAAAGTTGGCGAAACCCATTGAAAGGTCATGTACACAGTACAGAGGCGAGGGAGACGGTAAAACCTATGGGAGGTTCCGAGAAAGGAGTAAATGCTAGGAGGATAGAACGATTTATGGAGAAAAAAATACATTATTGTTAGTTTTACGTAGTCGGTGATGTTAGAGGATACACATACTCCAGCACTAAATCTCTGACTGAAACAGAGTACATAAATTTAACATCTTATGTAACAATTATGAGAGGTATAATCATGATGTATCTAAAGTTCGTAGCATATACAATAATATATAGGACTTTTTGCAATTAACTGATGATAATTTTCAGAGACAGAGATACCTGAATGTTGAAACGGTCAAGGGTGAAGCTGATAGCGTGTCAGCTATCCGTGTTGAAATGCATTGCTTTCATATTGGATGTTCACTCACAAGATAAGTGGTAAAATATTAAAGAAATATTGTAGAGGTTTACATGCAACAGACATGGACGCTAAATACAGCGATATGTAATAAACGATTTTTTATGATAGAGAGAGCATAGGGAAAAAGGCAATGTTTACAACTACCACTGAAGGATAACGATATAACGTTTGAAATAATCACATACGAAATTAAAAGAAAGTCTTGCATATTTAAACAGAAAGGACATTTATGTCAGCCGGAAGTGCTGTGTGAAGGTAAAATCAAATAAAACGAACGGGAACATGATAATCTTCTGTCTTTCCTGAACATGGAAGACTAAAGAATTTTGGACTCAAATGGTGTACTTACGACGAAACTGAGGAGCAGATACGTTAGAGAACGCGATATTATTTGGACTTTTCTCCCTGTGTAGTTTAAGCTCTTCACAGAGAAAAACATTGTCCTAGTCGGTAACTGATCTGCAACGCACGTCTTTACTGAGACAAGAGAAACACCACTGAGTCTGGCATATCCCCCACTAGGAAGAGTGGTGAAGGAAGTGAGGAGATGGGAGTTGAAGTGTAGTGAGGGAGATGAGAGTTGAAGGTAGTGAGGGAGCCACAGCTGCAGTGTGAGGTGGGCCGCGTACACGGGTCTCACGCCTGCCTTACCTCGGGTAGGGAACAGTTAGTTAGGAGGGACATCAGTCGGTGCAGGGAGGCGAACATGTGCCAGCGACCCTCCCCACGCCAAGCCAGGCAGGCGAACGTGTGCCAGCGACCCTCCGGTGGCCACACCAAGCCAGGGAGGCAAATGTACGCCAGCGACCTTCCCCACAACACCACTGATTCTCAACAAAACTGACTACCTTCGCAAGTATCCATTTAGGTTAAAGATATGGACACGAATGAAAAAAAAAATAGTAAAAATCCTTAGACTCGTGCGAGTGGATATTTCCACAAGAAGCAAAGTAAAAAAAAAAGTTAGTTTAAAGAATAAACTTATAGTTATCAATCCTTGTCTGCCGTATTTTAGTGGTCACTTGCAATTTTCAAATACATTTGTCATCAATTCTCAAAATTTTATCACCAAAATATAGCCATTCCAGCTACACATTATGAAAAAATTCAGCGTTATGCTGACTCGAAGACATTCTCTATAAAAGATAGTGACCTGGGCAACAAGCAGACAAGTTGATTTAGGTTGCAAGTGATGCAGGTCATGTTGCAAGTGATGCAGGTCAGGTTGCAAGTGATGCAGGTCATGTTGCAAGTGATGCAGGTCATGTTGCAAGTGATGCAGGTCGTATTGCTCAATCCTGAGCGAAACTAAGTCTTAAAATAAATGCCTATTCTGTATTACGTGTCTTAGTATTCTATTTAAAATAAACTGGTGCTATACCAGAGTGACCTACCATTATTACTCAACAAATTATGCATTTCTACCTGAGTGTTTACTCATAAATGAGCCAGACTCAGGAAACTTACAACGACGTCGCTAGAAACGTGGACGAAGTTTGGGTATCAGTTTCTCATAGATCGTCTCTAGACCTAACTTGAAGTACTGTGTAAGTAATATACTACCTAAAACGAATCCGCAGATATATATATATATATATATATATATATATATATATATATATATATATATATATATATATATATAATATATATATATATATATATATACATATACGTACATTGAGACGTGAGCATCATAACTTCGATGGGATAGACTTTGTACGTCCTCCCGGCAGGTTGGGTGAGTTATGTGTTTGTGTGTCGCTTCTTGAGGCACTAATATTACTAATGGTTGCCACGTCTTGGAGCACACACTTAGAGTGAAGAAATAACTGGAATATATATATATATATATATAATATATATATATATATATATATATATATATATATATATATATATATATAAGGAGGTACCACCTATAGAACTGAGTGGGGACCCACTCAGTTTTATAGGTGGTACCTTCTATAGATGGAAAGAACAAACGTACTTCATAGAAAACTGATTAGGTTTCTCCCCGGTTATGTGTATTTTCTTTCCCTACCACCCTCTATATGTGAATTTTATTTGAAAGCGAAATACATTAAAAAAGAAACACTGGGAAGGAGAACAACATACATGACATCGTAGTTCCTATATCTCAGATGCTTCCCGGTGGTGGGTCGTATTCCCAGAATGCTGCAGGTATTTCCTCTCTGGATCGCAACACCGATTAACGGGAAAAAGAAGCTGGTCAATCTGATTGCCATGGTTTCCGTGATGAGTTCGTTACCCAACTCTTTAAGGAATCTGAGAGCACACTTGTCCCACTCTCCGAGGGTCTCCAATCCTATTGGGACGACGTTATAGCATTGTGCCAGCCTACAGTATTTGTTGGTCTTAGTCCCCCTGAAACTAGCGGCAACCCTCTTCAGTTTTAGATCATTGCATGTAGGTGTCAGTAGATGCCCAAGTGTAGTTCTATGCAATCTGCTTACCGTTCTTCTAGGGTAGAAAGGGTAGATGGTGACTTCATCCGGGCGCTTCTGACTTTCATCAGACCTCAGTACCGGAGGTCTCCGCTCTGGTGGGCAACGGTCTGTGGCAAGACTTCGCTTATTGATGTAATTGAGTATATATATTGTCAATTACATCATATAGTTCCTTGATAATGTGAGAAATCACGAAAGCGCTTAGAATTTCACTATTTTCCCCACAGTGGTTATTCTGCATACTGTGATATCAACTGTTTACTGTGATCTGTGATCTTATTGCATATATATATATATGTCTTGCCGAATAGGTAAAATTGGTCAATTAGCAAAAACTCATTTAAAATTAAGTCCTTTCTAAAAAAAATTGTTATACGTTTAAAGATATATATTTTTTTTAATTTATGTTAATGTAAAAAATAATATTTTTGTACCAAAAGAACCTTAGAAAACTTACCTAACCTTATTACAACAAGCCCAATTTAATTTAGCCTAATCCAACATTAGCTTGCTTATTTATTTCCTACAAATAATCTAAAACCAACAGAAATTGTTTTACTTAAATCAACTGATGTTTAAATATGTCAGGAAATAAGGAAATTTTGCATTAAGGAAGATCACTACAGAGGTTCCTTGGTGCACTACAGATGTATTGTACAAAGTAACCACGATAGTGCTTAAAGTAACCTCTGTAGTGCTTAAAGTAACCTCTGTAGTGAGAAAGTAACCTCTGTAGTTCACAAAGTAACCATTATTGTGTTCTAAGGCACAATCTTTCTTTAAGAGTAACGGCAGCCATCTCTATAGTTCCAAGTCGTAATTTAAAGAAAACTTTAAGATTTATTTTGGAAAATATCGCTACCCGGGCGCGCTACAAGGCGGCACAAACAGCTACGCCAGATACAAGCTACAAGGCGGCACACACAGCTACGCCAGATACAAGCTACAAGGCGGCACACACAGCTACGCCAGATACAAGCTACAAGGCAGTGAGGATCATTTTACTTGTTACAGTGAGATCCGCTGTTGTTTGTGAAATGTGCTGCTGTATGAGATTTTTTTTTACACAAATCAGTTTTTCAGACTAAGAAATGTTATCATAATTCAGTTCATTTTAAAATCCAGACGTATTTAAGGCATACTATCTCCCCTCCCTGGGATGCCACCCACAACAGTCGATTAACACCCAGGTACCTGCTTACTGCTAGGTGAATAGGGGATGCAGGTGAAAGAAAACATGCCCAACGTCTCCACCCGTGCCGGGACTCGAACCATGGAGCCTCAGTGTGTGCGCTGAGTGCGCTGCTGAGAGGACATCGATAGATCATATGATTATTTTCTTCCTGGGATAGGATAGAAGGACACTCACTGCTTGAATAATAAAGCTTTTAATTCAGAAAGAGAATTGGGCACTCTTAAAACGCTAAGTAAATACAACGATGGGAGATCGGGAGAGTAGGATAATGAAAAGGAGATCCGGCCTAGGAGAGATCTAGACTGAGAGAGACCGAGAGAGACCGGGACTGATAGATCGAGACTGGGAGAGACCGGGACTGAGAGAGACCTAGACTGAGAGAGACCGAGAGAGACCGGGACTGAGATAGATCGAGACTGGGAAAGACCGAAACTGAGAAAGATTGGGACTGGGAGAAAAGTGAAATGGGAGAAACCTGGACTGGGAGAGATCCAGATAACCAGGGACCTGGACATGGAGAAATCGAGACCGGGAAAGACCGGGAAAGACCGGGAGAGGAAGAAATCTGGGAAAACAGACAACAATAATGGCCGGCTTGCACAAGAAACATCGGTGATACTCACCTTCGTTAGGTAGATGCAAGCGTGAACACACACACACACACACACACACACACACACACATACACACACACACACACACACACACACACACACACACACACACGTGGCGAGGTGTCAGAGTGGGGGCATGTGGACTAGGACTGACCCCTGTGGGGTTCCACAATAGTCACTCCTAGGACCAGTGCTGTTTCTGGTATTTGTGAACGACATGGTTGAAGGAATAGACTCAGAAGTGTCCCTGTTTGCAGATGATGTGAAGTTGATGAGAAGAATCCAATCGGATGAGGACAAGACAGGTCTACAAAGGGATCTGGACAGGCTGCAAGCCTGGTCCAGAAACTGGCTCCTGGAGTTCAACCCCACCAAGTGCAAAGTCATGAAGACTGGGGAAGGGCAAAGAAAACCGCAGACGGAGTACAGTCTAGGGGGCCAGAGACTACAAACCTCACTCAAGGAAAAGGATCTTGGGGTGAGTATAACACCGGGCACATATGAGGCGCACATCAACCAAATAACTGCTGCAGCATACGGGCGCCTAGCAAACCTAAGAACAGCATTTCGACATCTTAATAAGGAATCGTTCAGGACACTGTACACTGTGTACGTTAGGCCCATACTGGAGTATGCAGCACCAGTTTGGAACCCACACCTAACCAAGCACGTAAGGAAACTAGAGAAAGTGCAAAGGTTTTCAGCAAGACTAGTCCCGGAGCTAAGGGGTATGTCCTACGAGGAGAGGTTAAGGGAAATCTACCTGACGACACTGGACGACATGAGAGATAGGGGCGACGTGATAACGACATAAAATACTAAGAGGAATCGACAAGGTGGAGAGAGACAGGATGTTCCAGAGATGGGACACAACAACAAGGGATCACAGACTCAAATGAATCACAGGGATGTTAGGAAGTATTTCTTCAGTTACAGAGTGGTCAGGAAGTGGAATAGTCTGGGAAGTGATGTAGTGGAGGCAGGATCCATACATAGCTTTAAGAAGAGGTATGATAAAGCTCATGGAGCAGGATGAGTGACCTAGTAGCGGCCAGTGAAGAGGCAGGGCCTAGAGCTGTGACTAGACCCCTGCAACCACAACTAGGTGACTACAACTAGGTGAGCACACACACACACACACACACACACACACACACACACACACACACACACACACACATTGTATTCTAAACACTTTAATATTGTCCTCCTAACATCTTCTTCTTCTTCTTCTTCTTCTTCTTCTTCTTCTTATTATTATTATTATTATTATTATTATTATTATTATTATTATTATTATTATTATTATTATTATTATTATTATTATTATTATTATTATTATCATTATTATTATTATTAATTATAATAATACATCGATATTAATAATAAGAATAATTACAATAAAATAATAATAATAATAATAATAATAATAATAATAATAATAATAATAATAATAATAATAATAATAATAATAAAAGAAGAAGAAGAAGAAGAAGAAGAAGAAGAAGAAGAATATCTCGTTGCTGCTTTTTAATTACGAAACATTTCTGTATATTCACAATCTCTCGTTTTTCACACATCGTTCATTTCAACGAATCTTGGGGGAGATAGCGAATGAAATTACCTCGTTAAACGACGAAACGATATTCGATGCTAAGCACGAGCTCAGCAACTAATCTCAACCGATGAGACAAAGTGAGCCAAGAACCCTAAATAAAACACGCTCCTCAGTATTGCATATTAGAACTTTCCTTCATCAACTTCACTGAAAGACTTAAACAATCCAGTTTTTTGAAAGGTATCACGATCCGGGGTAAATCCGGGAAGATCCGAGCAGATCCGCGAACATGTAATCAACTACGATATAAAAAAAGAGGTTTTTTTTTTTGTATATAGGAAGATTCTCTCTGGTAACAGGTAAAGTGATGTCAAAAAAATTTATCAGTTGTTGTTGTAGTAAAGGTTGCCTTCACTTCACTACTATAGACGTTAGTCTTTTAATATGATGCAAAAATGTTCATTATATATATATATATATATATATATATATATATATATATATATATATATATATATATATATATATATATCTGGTAGTAGGTTGGTAGACAGCAACCACCCAGGGAGGTACTACCATCCTGCCAGGTGACTGTGAAACAGAAACCTGAAACTGTTTTACATGATGGTAGGATTGCTGGTGTCTTTTTTCTGTCTCATAAACATGCAAGATTTCAGGTACGTCTTGCTACTTCTACTTACACTTAGGTCACACTACGCAAACATGTACACGTTTATTGTATACACACTCATCTGAGTTTTCTTTGATTTTATCTTAATAGTTCTTGTTCTTATTGTTTTCCCTTTCATATCCATGGGGAAGTGGAATAAGAATCTTTCCTCCGTAAGCCATGCGTGTTGTAAAAGTCAACTAAAATGCCGGGAACAATGGGCTAGTAACCCCTTTTCCTGTATAGCTTACTAAAAGAAGAAGAAGAAAATCGTCAAAGTGGGATGTTTGAATGTGCGTGGATGTTGTGCGAATGATAAGAAAGAGATGATTGTAGATGTTATGAATGAAAAGAAGCTGGATGTCCTGGCTTTAAGTGAGACAAAGCTGAAGGGGGTAGGAGAGTTTCAGTGGGGAGAAATAAATGGGATTAGATCAGGGGTTTCAAATAGAGTTAGAGCTAAAGAAGGAGTGGCAATAATGTTGAATAATCAGTTATGGCAGGTAAAGAAGGAATATAAATGTATAAATTCAAGGATTATGTGGAGTAAAATAAAGGTTGGATGTGAAAAGTGGGTTATAGTAAGTGTTTATGCACCTGGAGAAGAGAGAAGTGTAGAGGAGAGAGAGAGATTTTGGGAAATGTTGAGTGAGTGTGTGGGAGTTTTGAACCAAGTGAGAAGTAATTGTGGTTGGGGATCTTAATGCTAAAGTGGGTAAAAATGTTGTGGATGGAGTAGTAGGTAAATTTGGGGTGCCAGGGGTAAATGTAAATGGGGAACCATTAATTGAGCTATGTGTAGAAAGAGGTTTGGTAATAAGTAATACATATTTTATGAAAAAGAGGATAAATAAATATACAAGGTATGATATAGCACGTAAGGAAAGTAGTTTGTTGGATTATGTATTGGTGGATAAAAGGTTGATGAGTAGGCTTCAGGATGTACATGTTTATAGAGGGGCAACGGATATATCAGATCATTATTTGGTTGTAGCTACAGTTAGAGTAAAAGGTAGATGGGACAAAAGAAAATGGCAACAGCAAGTAAGAGAGAGGTAAAAGTGTATAAACTAAGGGAGGAGGAAGTTAGGGTGAGATATAAGCAACTATTGGCAGAAAGGTGGGCTAGTGCAAGTAGGAGTAGTGGGGGGGTTGAAGAGAGTTGGGATAGTTTTAAAAATGCAGTATTAGAATGTGGGGCAGACGTTTGTGGCTATAGGAGGGTGGGTGCAGGAGGAAAGAGGAGTGAGTGGTGGAATGAAGAAGTAAAGGGTGTGATAAAAGAGAAAAGGTAGCTTATGAGAGGTTTTTACAAAACAGAAGTGTTAATAGAAGAGCAGAATATATGGAGAGTAAAAGAAAGGTGAAGAGAGTGGTGAGAGAGTGCAAAAGAAGAGCAGATGAAAGAATGGGAGAGGCTCTGTCAAGAAATTTTGCTGAAAACAGAAAAATTTTGGAGTGAGATAAACAAGGTAAGAAAGCCTAGGGAACGAATGGATTTGTCAGTTAAAAACAGAGTAGGGAGTTAGTAGATGGGGAGCTGGAGGTATTGGGTAGATGGCGGGAATATTTTGAGGAACTTTTAAATGTCGATGAAAAGAGGGAGGCGATAATTTCATGTACTGGACAGGGAGGTACAACATCGTTTAGGAATGAAGAAGAGCAGAATGTGAGTGTGGGGAGGTGCGTGAGGCATTACG
>WNWK01001621.1:37500-62500 GCA_009830355.1 Cherax destructor | reverse complement strand
GTAAGTTGCACAGCTTAGTGAGGATATATGTATTCCATCGCAGAGAGAATAATGAATGAATAATGAATGTTGGATTACACATCTCGTTCATATGGAGGTTTCTTCACAGAATCAAAGGTGCTACACATCCATGAATGTCCTGGCTTCACAATTTATAGGTTATATATTTTCTATAATACATATGTCTCTGTATCTGTCTGTCACTAATGATATGTTTTGTGTTTGTCCTCAAAACTGTCATTTTTCCAGAATGGCGCTGTCTTTTTCTGTAATGTCTTCATTTCTTGTTTACTGAGGGGCAACAATTCAGCATAAGGACAATGTTGACATTCGGATAAGTTAGAGTTATGACAACTCCGTGTAGGTGTCACCGATTTAAGAAATTTGCTTACTGCCTTAAGGCGATTAGTGTTGTTATGAGGGCAGTTTGTCTGCCTGTCCATCACTTAGTCTACTGACACACTAGGTGTCTCAGAACTCTCTCTCTCTCTCTCTCTCTCTCTCTCTCTCTCTCTCTCCCCTCTCTCTCTCTCTCTCTCTCTCTCTCTCTCTCTCTCTCTCTCTCTCTCTCTCTCTCTCTCTCTCTCTCTCACTCTCTCTAATCACACTCTCTTTCAATCTTCCCCAGTTCCATCACACTCTCCCTATCCCTCTCTACTCACTCTCCCTCAAACTCTCTCAGAACCTTAACTTTCTCTCTCTCTCTCTCTCTCTCTCTCTCTCTCTCTCTCTCTCTCTCTCTCTCTCTCTCTCTCTCTCTCTCTCTCTCTCTCCCTCTCCTTAGCCCCCTCCTTCCTCCCTGATCCCTAACAAGTTAGGTAGGTAACACTGGAGGAATGGAGGTGTGTTATGTGAGAGAGAGGAAACTTGTGGTTGGCAGCCGTTGCACTACACACTGTGACGCCAGGATAAGTTTTAATCAACACGCGGTTTGACGACCCGCTGCTAGAGAAATGAAGGTTATTTTTTTATATATATTTACTTAGCAAAATCTGATACATTAGCATTGTGCTGCTACCGTATTCTACAGGGCAGTTACACAGTGGGAAGAACAAGAGATAGCTAGGTTTTCCCATGTCAGATTCCATCACGCGGGAGGAGTTTCATAGTGCTGAAATATGTCAGCCTGAGCCAGTGAAAGACGTGGAGAGATGCGGTAGTTGAAGGCGTAATAACATGTGGGCGGGGTCTACTAGTTGTAGTGCGGGAAGAAAGAGGTGAAAGAGGAAGCAGAGGGGCAAAAGAAAAGAAGGAGAAAGAGATGAAAAGAAGAGTACGAGAAGGACAGGTGGTATGAAGAGGAAAAGAGGAAAAAAGCGGTAGTAGGAGGAGAAGGATACATAAGCAGATGAGGAATATTTATATGAAGAGGAAAATAAAGAAGAAGAGGAGGGACATCAAGAGGATTCGGGTGAGGAAGAGAAAAAGTTTAGATACGAAGTATATAGTGAAAATTATCAGGAAATAGGGAAAAAAGGAGAGAGAGAGAGAGAGAGAGAGAGAGAGAGAGAGAGAGAGAGAGAGAGAGAGAGAGAGAGAGAGAGAGAGAGAGAGAGAAATGGAACAAAGGGTACGAGTAAATAAAGAATGAAGAAAGAGGAAGGAAGCTAAAGAAAATCAATAAGCTATCACTAGGAACTGAACTTAATTCACTACTTCTGTCGTTTCCTACGTAAGAAGAGTGTGGACGAGGATGGACAGCCGATTAATTCAGGGGTAATCAATGAGTGATTGACCCATGGGGTATCAATAGATTATTAACTTGTAGATTCATCAATGAACAATTGACCTCCAGAGGTCATTAACGCATCATTAACGACCTCAGGTTATCAACTGAAGAATGACCTGATGGTTTATCAATTTACCAACAAAATAGACATTGGACTGGCAGAGAGCATCTCACCTCAGGGAGATAAAGCTGATGCTGCATCTCATTTCCTGTGGTGCATTGTTTCGCTGGGCAAAACAAAGAAACGACGCAATATCAAAGCGAATCTAAGTAGCAAGACTGAACATGTTAGGCTATAACAGTGAAAAGCAAAGCTCATGTGACAACAATAACAGCTCATACCAGTCTGCGTGGTAACGATACCTGGAGGGCGGTATGAGCGGACTGTGCCGCGGCGAATATGCAGTTTTAAGAGCGCTAATAGCGTATTACAATGCAGCCTTTTAATTCACGACGGCTGAAGGGAGTGCCGGTAATGCAGGTCTCAAATACGGGAGGATGTAAGGTCACCTTAGGTTAATGTGACTGCAGAGGTTGAGTTCCAGAGGTGGGAAGTACAACGCTTGCACTATGAAGGATGGGTGGGAGGGGGTGGGGGTGATGGGTAGAAAGTACAGTGGGAATATTGCTGTTCTGAAGGTGGAAATTACAGTGCTTGTTATGTAAAGGATGAATTGGGATGCCTCGGTTTTGGAGATTCTAAGTACAGTGCTTCGCTCTAAATGTTGAGTGAGGATGCAGCCGTTCATAGTTTTGAGTCGTGATATAGTCTCATTTATGGCAAGACAGATATTAAATGAGTTATTGTGAATGTGTTCCCATATTTGGATCACCCGGGTGGGAAACGGCCGACGAGCTAAAAAAAATATATACAACATAATTTTATAAGCGCAGATTTATTGACGGAGCTTTCAAATCTTCACCGCTCCCATCACACCATTTCCAAACTTATATGTTCTCGTCCTTGGAGTAGTACACCCCTCCCTCACCGTCCTGCTGGCTCTCCGTGCTCTGCTGCACTACCGCTGAGCTCCAGAATGGAATAAATTTGAATTTACGTCGTGGCAGACGACGTTCCTTTGTCAACTTCCTCTCTCTCTCACCGAGAATTATATTGAACTGGAGAAAGGCTCTGAGTTCCTGCTCTCCTAAACACCGACTGCAGGTACCTCGTGCGAGAACGTCAAATTCCATTGCCTACCAGTAACTCAGTTGCAAACATTTATTTAATACAGTCTTCTCTCTCTCTCTCTCTCTCTCTCTCTCTCTCTCTCTCTCTCTCTCTCTCTCTCTCTGTTTTCATGTTTTCTTATTATTGTTTCTGCAGGCGCTTGGTGTTCCCACAAGCCTTCCTTCACCTTCAGCTCTTGCTTATTTTCCTAAAACCCTCACCTCCACATTCTCAGCACTCATCCCTTTCCCATCTCCCTTTCCTCGATCTCTCTGCTTTTCTTCCATCTCTCTACCCTCCATTACCTGATGTACGAGACTCATCCCGTGTGATAGAATGTAACAGAGAAGCATGCTAGTATCAAATAGTGTGGGGCAGCAGCAGCAGCACTCTGCTGATCTGCCGGGTCTGCTTTGTAATATAAAACTCTACTTTTTTCCTCTTTTCATCGGTCTCTAATTCTTCTTCAATCATCTTCCTTCTTTTCCAGCATTCTCCCTTCCAATATTGAAGTGGATCTTCCTCTCAAATAACCGAGTAAATAACCAACTGAGGATGATTTACATAAATCATTATTAACCAGAAGATACACCACGATACTCTGTGCTGTAATTAACCAATTAACCAGATGAATACAAATTAGTTCCCCATAGAAAAAAACTTTCAAAATAGAAACATAAAATATAAAAATAAAATCTGGAAATTTCAAAACGCAATTAATTTGATGCAGGATTAAACCAAAATTTCACTCCACTGAGAATACAGACGTAAGATGGGGCCGTGTTGTCTCCTCAAGTATTTACAAATGCACACAGACGCATTACGGTCACCGAAGGTCTCAGCGAGAGGCTTCGGTAAACTGTCACCTTTGTATGTACGTTATTTGAAAGCTGCCGGAGAATCTTTCGCTGCTCTTTCTGCCAATGTTGTGTGTGTATTCACCTATATGTGGTTTTAGGGGTCGAGCCACAGATCCTGTTCCCGCCTCTTCGCTGTTCGCTACAATTAACCAGATGGGAAGTGTGTGTGTGTGTGTGTCATTCAACCAGCACTACTGGAGGAGGGTACTGGAGGAGGGTACTGGAGGAGGGTACTGGAGAGTCTCGTGTGCATGTTGATCGCTATTCAAGCTCTCTCGCTCCATAAAATTGCTAACATATTTATGAAATTTTGCCAAATAAGACTAACTCACACAAACAAACGCTTTCTCTCTCTCTCTCTCTCTCTCTCTACTTTTCCTAGGAGAGAATCAAAACGAGAAAAGCATTAACAGTGAGAGCAAGAATAGAAGCCCTAGCAATGACAACAATAAGAGAAGCCCTGACAATGACAGCAACAAGAGAAACCCTGACAATGACAGCAACAAGAGAGAAACCCTGACAATGACAGCAACAAGAGAAGCCCTGACAATGACAGCAACAAGAGAGAGAAGCCCAAAAAACTGGGTGAGATAATATCTCTCACTTCCACATCTCCCACTTCCCTCCCTCCCTCTTGTCACCCTCTAGCTGGTCCGTGTTCCGGCAGCTGGTGCCGTAGCACCAGCGACCGCCAGCCACCAGTAGAAAGTCGCCCGCAACTTCGAGTTGATTGTAGGTCTTGGCAGGTGTTATAACTTGGTAGCTCCTCTGCGTCATAGTTGAAGACTCACAGAAGAGGTGACAGCCGGGACACAGCATCTCAATCAAGCCAACCTGTGGCTTTTTCTGTACTTTTTCCCAAAATCTCCCGTTTTTATTTTCCTTCACTATAATATTTTGGTTCGGGCACAGATCGATGCTACTTCTTATTTGAGATATGTATTGAGAGAGAGAGAGAGAGAGAGAGAGAGAGAGAGAGAGAGAGAGAGAGAGAGAGAGAGAGAGAGAGAGAGAGAGAGAGAGAGAGAGAGAGAGAGAGAGTGAGAGTGAGAGAGAGAGAGAGAGCATAAAGACATCAACGAAATAAAGTCAGTTGAATAGTTGAAACTGCTGGTCAACAGATGGCTCCAACTTCATCCTGTTCCTTAATTGTATGTCTCATAACAATAAAAAGACTTTGAAAAGAACTGATGTAGGTAACAGCTCTTAACTTGTAAATTAAGTTAGGAACCTTAACCTAACCTTGTAAAACCTTGTGTAAATAGAGAGAGAGAGAGGAGAGAGCGCAGACGAATGATGACTATTGGGAAATATACATTTGATTCTTTTTTTAGTCAGAAATAATAACGAAAGTAATCGGTTCTGGTTTGCATAAATTTTTCCTCCGCGTATGAGCGATGATCCAATTTGCAGTTACAACCTTTTTATTCCCAAAAAAAATTTCCGATGAATTAAAAAAGAACATGTGATCAAGCACAATGTTCTTACCACATTGTTCACGTCAGTGAACTTCACCGTTTATTTTGGGTGTGTAAAAAGTAGTGTATTAACTGTATTTGTCGCATAGCCTTACTTTGAACTCCGCTTACAAATTCATCGATCATTCACGAAGTCAAGAACTCGGGATAAAATATAAATTTGATCCAGACGCTCCCATCAAGGTTAGATAAGGCCGAGTTTAGCTACATGAATAATCTCGGAGGGTAACGCGCGGGCCACGCTCACAAAGTTTGGCAACGCTACCCAAACTTCAGTGCTCTTTATGCCTCAAGTTGAACTCTCTTTTGTTTTTGGCCTCTCTTTCTCTCTCTTTCGTTTTGACTCGCTTGAAGTGTTGTTCACCTGTGGTAGTATATAATGTATGTTTTAAGATTTCATCAGTAGTTGCAATACTAATAATATTTCTACTACTATTACTACTACTACTACTACTACTACTACTACTACTACTACTACTACTACTACTACTAATAATAATAATAATAATAATAATAATAATAATATTATTATTATTATTATTATTATTATTATTATTATTATTATTATTTTAATTTTTATCAGAGTAACATAGCATTACGTACAAAATAAAAAAGAATACATTGTTGAGCAGTTAGTTTTCTGGGAGGTTTGAGTGGAGCAGCGACTCACATCAGAGTTCTCCGACTATCGAGTCCGGTCATGTGTCCACCTAACCTCAATTAGCGTCGCTGACACAGTAATTTCTGCCGAAATAATTCAGTACGAGGCTAGCCAGTGGACGCCCAACACTGACAACTGATCACCAGCGTCTCGCATTATTTGCTGATAGTCCTCCCACAAATATATTTTCTCAACAGTTATGCTAAGTCTTGCGCGAGAAATAAAGGATATGCTGATGATTATTGAAGGCCGGGGACACGAAGTTAAATGTCAAAGATGCAGCAATCACCTTTACAGTTTCATTGCTGTGGCGTATTTTTCGTAATGTGTAGGTGATAATCGTGGTCACATGTTGGTTGAAGGGCAGGATGCCGACACCAGTGAAAATAGAGACGCACGTAGCAGACTATTTCTTGTTTTGACATAATAATTCATTTTAACTACTCGAAAGCATTTTTTTTACGTTGTCTCAGTTATGGATTGTGAGAAGTTTCAGAGCGGGTTGAGTGTCTTCTTACATATACCAATTTTTAGTTACAGTATCTGTATCCTTATAGTCATATTAATCTATTTAGTCCCACGGAACGGAAAAACTGATGGAATAGAGTTTGTTATTTTCCAAATTCAGCTGCTCTAGAATCTGGATTTTTTTTATTATTTTAAATAAGAATATAGGAACTAAATCAGTGTCGGTACCAGATCAGCCGGGCTGTGGTTCGTACGTTGGACTACGTACGGCCAGCAGTAACAGTCAAGTTGATCAGGCCCTGATCCGCCGGAAGGCCTGGTCATGAACCGGCTCGCGGGGGCGTGGATCCACGAAATACCCTCCAGGTAGACTCCAGATAGGTAGATCAAACAGCACAGAGATAGCTTTAATTATAATGGTTTCCTTTAAAACGACAAAGAAGAAGTTTGGGTCAATGATGGGACTTTCGGCGAGGAGGGCAGTCAAAGTCAAAACATCCAGGAGTTGCATTTTGATAACTAAGACGTCTAATAATATATAGTGAACTGTTAAGGGCCACCTGACATTTTTCGCAGCGAAGTGCCAGACGTCTTGTCATGTGGTATTCGTGCAAGAGTAAGCGTGTGGCCACCGGAAAGATACGAGAGCGAAAGACGGCCAGAAACACAATTGTGCTTTGAAGGAAAATCAGTTCTTGTTTTCTGACTCGGACTAGCACTATTATCAGCTGCTCTGGAATGTCTAGGACTGTACTGGAAAATAATAGGAGTAAGGGTCTCCCCTTCATGAAGTTGGGAGATCGTGGATAGCAGACTAACCAGCCGAGTCTGTGTTTACTACCCTGGCCGCCTGTGTCTGGGGATCCAGCAAAAAAAGGCATTTTTGTGTGTGCTAGAAATTCTAGATGACCACTGTTGTATACGGAGCACAATAGAGTGTAAGGTGTTATATTTCAGAAGAGTTTGTAACGCACTTTGAGAATCTGAAATACCAAGGAATCATGTGGCTCTCAAGGTTACACTATGTGTGATGACAATAACAATGACATATAAAAGCTGGAAAAATGCCGGACGAGTCCGATAATTGTCCTCATATTATTTTATTCGGAAAGATAGCTCTCTCTCTCTCTCTCTCTCTCTCTCTCTCTCTCTCTCTCTCTCTCTCTCTCTCTCTCTCTCTCTCTCTCTCTCTCTCTCTCTCTCTCTCTCTCTCTCTTGTAAAAAAAATATTTTTTAACAAATAAGAAATTCAAGAAACACTAACCCAATCACTGCCGACTACACAGATTATTTAATGTAGAATTAAATAAGGAATATTTTTGATTCACCTGAAAGCAGACGAATTATCCTACAACGTGGCAGTCTAAAATGTCTACGCGATAGACATGTTTTCTAGTTTTGATGTTATTTACAGAGTCAGACAATCCATAGATCACTTAAATATCAAAAAGGCACAATACAGTGACGGGAACAATACACAAATAATCCGCACATAGTGTGACTTTGTAAATGGTCCAAGTTGGACCGAAACGTCGTCGCTCCCCTCTCCTATGTCCGGGTTATTAGCTCGTCTACTAACGAAATAATTTAATCACTACTCTCGGTAATTTCAAGATTATTGGAAGAGATTTTGATTCCATTAACAAAGCAGCTATAGCTGCTTACTGAGAACAAGACGTCAGAATTATGGAAAACTGGTATTCACTGAACCCAATACAGTGGTACCTCTACTTACGAGAAGCTCCCAACTCGAACAATTATGTAAGTGTATTTTTGTAGGTGCTTTCGTAAGTGTATTTTTGTAGGTGCTTTTGTAAGTGTATTTTTGGGGGTCTGAAATGGACTAATCTAATTTTCATTATTTGTATGGGAAAAAATTCCTTCGGTATCGGCACTTGAATAGCCGTCTGGAACGAATTAAGCTCTTAACTCGAGGTACCACTGTACTCCAGAGTTAAGGAGCACAGCTTCATGCTGAGTCCAAAACGCCGGAATTAAGGACCATAGGTATGCTCAGGGAATCAACAGCACCAACATCGTCTTACATCTTCCTAGGGTTAAGTGTATCCTTAAATTTGCTGTTCTTTCTCCATTTGGCATTGAAACCGACTCCTTAACTACTTTGAAGTGCCTCTGCCAACAATTTTTCTATTTTCTAAAGTATATACACATACACACATATATACATACATATATATATGCAAAAACATCACAGTAAACAGGTGATATCAAAATATGCAAGACAACCACTATGAAAAATAGAGGAATTCCAAGCGCTTTCGTGACTACTCACATTATCACATTATCACGAAAGCGCTTGGAATTCCTCTTTTTATAGTGGTTGTCTTGCATACACACACACACACACACACACACAATATATATATATATATATATATATATATATGTGTGTGTGTGTGTAGATAGATGAATGTGTGCTAGTGTGTGTGTGTGTGTGTGTGGACATACGATGGTATGGTTGCCTCAAAGCTAATTTCATTCTACTCCCTGTTTGGTGTAGTTCTGAGCCACCACACCATCGTATGTCCTCCCAACATTAAGCAAGCCTAGTTCGCTAGGCTCATGTTGTCTGTAGGATTGTATGGTCCAGTGGTTTAGAGCGTTGTGAATTTTCGCTCTCTTTCCACGAGGGGCTAAAACAACACGGGTTCGATCCCCAGTTAGCCGCAGTTTGTTATTGATATATATATATATATATATATATATATATATATATATATATATATATATATATATATATATATAAGGGTGTAGTAGGTAATTTTGGGGTGCCAGGTGTAAATGATAATGGGAGCCCTTTGATTGAACTTTGTATAGAAAGGGGTTTAGTTATAGGTAATACATATTTTAAGAAAAAGAGGATAAATAAGTATACAAGATATGATGTAGGGCGTAATGACAGTAGTTTGTTGGACTATGTATTGGTAGATAAAAGACTGTTGAGTAGACTTCAGGATGTACATGTTTATAGAGGGCTACAGATATATCAGATCACTTTTTAGTTATAGCTACAGTGGGAGTAAAAGGTAGATGGGATACAAGGAAAATAGAATCAGTAAGTAAAAGAGAGGTGAAGGTTTATAAACTAAAAGAGGAGGCAGTTAGGGTAAGATATAAACAACTATTGGAGGATAGATGGGCTAGTGAGAGTGTAGGCAATGGGGTCGAAAATGTATGGGGTAGATTTAAAAATGTAGTGTTAGAGTGTTCAGCAGAAGTTTGTGGTTACAGGCGAGTGGGTGCAGGAGGGAAGAGGAGCGATTGGTGGAATGATGATGTAAAGAGAGTAGTAAGGGAGAAAAAGTTAGCATATGAGAGGTTTTACAAAGTAGAAGTGATGCAAGGAGGGAAGAGTATATGGAGAGAAAAAGAGAGGTTAAAAGAGTGGTGAAGCAATGTAAAAGAGAGCAGATGAGAGAGTGGGTGAGATGTTATCAGCAAATTTTGTTGAAAATAAGAAAAAGTTTTGGAATGAGATTAATAAGTTGAGGAAGCCTAGAGAACAAATGGATTTGACAGTTAAAAATAGGAGAGGAGAGTTATTAAATGGAGAGTTAGAGGTATCGGGAAGATGGAGAGAATATTTTGAGGATTTGTTAAATGTTGATGAAGACAGGAAGCTGTGATTTCGTGTGTAGGGCAAGGAGGAATAACATCTTGTAGGAGTGTGGAAGAG
Source organism: Cherax destructor (assembly GCA_009830355.1). NCBI lineage: Eukaryota > Metazoa > Arthropoda > Malacostraca > Decapoda > Parastacidae > Cherax > Cherax destructor. Next base: position 52,436 of record WNWK01001621.1, on the reverse strand, counting down.
CCAGTTGTGGGTGTAGGGAAGTTCGTGAGGCAGTGGGTAGAATGAAAGGGGGTAAGGCAGCTGGGATTGATGGGATAAAGATAGAAATGTTAAAAGCAGGTGGGGATATAATTTTGGAGTGGTTGGTGCTATTATCTAATAAATGTATGGAAGAGGGTAAGGTACCTAGGGATTGGCAGAGAGCGTGTATTGTTCCTTTGTATAAAGGCAAAGGGGACAAAAGAGAGTGCAAAAATTATAGGGGAATAAGTCTGTTGAGTGTACCTGGTAAAGTGTATGGTAGAGTTATTATTGAAAGAATTAAGAGTAAAACAGAAAGCAGGATAGCAGATGAACAAGGGGGCTTTAGGAAAGGTAGGGGTGTGTAGACCAAGTGTTTACAGTGAAACATATAGGTGAACAGTATTTGGATAAGGGTAAAGATGTTTTTGTGGCATTTATGGATTTGGAAAAGGCGTATGATAGGGTAGATAGGGGGCAATGTGGCAGATGTTGCAGGTGTATGGAATAGGAGGAAGGTTACTGAAAGCAGTGAAGAGTTTTTATGAGGATAGTGAGGCTCAGGTTAGAGTGTGTAGGAGGGAAGGGGACTATTTCCCAGTAAAAGTGGGCCTTAGACAAGGATGTGTGATGTCACCGTGGTTGTTCAATATATTTATAGATGGGGTTGTAAGAGAAGTGAATGCGAGGGTCTTGGCAAGAGGTGTTGGGCTAAAAGATAAAGAAGCAAATACAAAGTGGGAGTTGTCACAGTTGCTTTTTGCTGATGACACTGTGCTTTTGGGAGATTCTGAAGAGAAGCTGCAGAGGTTGGTGGATGAATTTGGTAGGATGTGTAAAAGAAGAAAATTGAAAGTGAATATAGGAAAGAGTAAGGTGATGAGGATAACAAAAAGAATAGGTGACGAAAGATTGGATATCAGATTGGAGGAGAGAGTATGGAGGAGGTGAATGTATTCAGATATTTGGGAGTGGACATGTCGGCGGATGGGTCTATGAAGGATGAGGTGAATCATAGAATTGATGAGGGAAAAGGGTGAGTGGAGCACTTCGGAGTCTGTGGAGACAAAGAACCTTGTCCATGGAAGTAAAGAGGGAATGTATGAGAGTATAGTTATACCAACGCTCTTATATGGGTGTGAAGCATGGGTGATGAATGTTGCAACGAGGAGAAGGCTGGAGGCAGTGGAGATGTCATGTCTGAGGTCAATGTGTGGTGTGAATATAATGCAGAGAATTCGGAGTTTGGAAATTAGGAGGAGGTGCGGGATTACCAAAACGATTGTTCAGAGAGCTGAGGAGGGGTTGTTGAGGTGGTTTGGACATGTAGAGAGAATGGAACGAGACAGAGTGACTTCGAGAGTGTATAAATCTGTAGTGGAGGGAAGGCGGGGTAGGGGTCGGCCTAGGAAAGGTTGGAGGGAGGGGTAAAGGAAGTTTTGTGCGAGGGGCTTGGACTTCCAGCAAGCATGTGTGAGCGTATTTGATAGGAGTGAATGGAGGCATATGGTTTTTAATACTTGACGTGCTGTTGGAGTGTGAGCAAAGTAACATTTATGAAGGGATTCAGGAAACCGGCAGGCCGGACTTGAGTTCTGGAGATGGGAAGTACAGTGCCGGCACTCTGAAGGAGGGGTGTTAATGTTGCAGTTTTATAACTGTAGTGTAAAGCACCCTTCTGGCAAGACAGTGATGGAGTGAATGATGATGAAAGTTTTTCTTTTTCGGGCCACCCTGCCTTGGTGGGAATCGGCCGATGTGTTAATAAAAAAAAAAAAAAAAATATATATATATATATATATATATATACATGGAATATAGACTGAAGGGTACATAGATGCAAGGAAACTTTAACTAAAACAATAATGATAATATAAAAGGTTTTACTGTACTATGCTAAAAATCCAGAAGGTTAATCATCATTATAAAAGCATGCCATTTAACATTCATGATATGCCCTTTGATACATTTACGTACGCTGGAAGCCAAAGCCGAATAAATCAACCCACATTGATAGAGCCGTCCGTAGTTAGGCAAAGGAAAGCAGTTAATTGAATCTCTGGTCAAAGGCAGGAGGTCATTTTCACTGCACTTTGAGGGTACGTTGACCGGTCACTTGTGAACACTGCTCCGTCTGCCTCAGTCCTTTCCTAAACTACGACAGTTTCAAGTGTCTAGTGTAGGAGTTTAAGTCGGTCGGTCTGTCAGCCACTGGCTGCATTTTGTGGTATCTCCGAGAGTCTGCAAGCCTCGTACACTTTGCATCACTTAAATTTCATGAAAGTTGGTTTATATTTCTATTCAATTTCCATTCTTCTAAAAGGCCATGAAATTTTCCTCACTAGAGCCTCAGATATGCAAAACCATAGAATTTCCTACTGAGTTTTGTGGGTAATTGTAGTCCTGAAGAACATAACTTTTTATAGCTATGCTCTTTTAAGATCACAATATTTCCGACAGTTATAAGATACAACTCCAGTATTTTCCAGGCGATTACATTTCCATTACTGACGGGAATGTGTTGCTAATGCTCTGCAAGAGGAATATTTAGTATTTTGGGGGGATTTAGAGTGTGCATTTTCACCCTTCTCAACATTTTAGCACCTTAATATTATCAGCCGCACCAGGAAGAATTTTCACTTTTCTTCTTCATCAAAACATTTCCGCTCCCAATACTTATACTTCTCTGAATGAATTAATTATTCAGATTACTGTTACATCCACAGATTTCCAGTCCTGTTCAAGCCAAAGGATTCAGAATGATCCAAGACACTGTTACTGTTGTGTTTCGGGACCAAATAAAATGTAAAGGAGCAGAGAAATGGTAAGAGTAGTAATGAATGATCAAGAAGTGATAGCTCTCACAGAGAACGGTAGTCCCGCCAGAGTGTAAACTACAATTGCTTAAATATTTACTAGCGGATCCCATGTGTGTAAAAAGCACTAGACTCTTGGACAGTCTTAATATGATATATATATATATATATATATATATATATATATATATATATATATATATATATATATATATATATATATATATATATATATATATATATATATATTATACCCCAATAAAAACTGCAAAATTAGCAAGGCCTTTTGCCCTGTACCTGATACTTCGCCAAATGCTTTACTATGAGGAAAATGAATAATTAAATGAAAATATCTCACAGTTAAGTTGTAGTAGTAGTAGTAATGTGTGTGTCTGTGTACTCACCTAGTTGAGGTTGCAGGAGTCGAGTCACAGCTCCTGGCCCTGCCTCGTCTGTGTGTGTGTGTGTGTGTATGGGTGTGTGTGTGTGTGTGGCATCTTAGGGAGACTTTTTCATCAATAGATTTTTCGTCATAAAATAATTTTTATTAAGTCCTTTCCATTGAAAGTTTTGGAAGCTTGTGGTAGGCCATGTAAATATCCTCTGACAGACTGGACAAATATACTTCCCAACACTTGTTTAACTTTCAGCTGAACATTATAAAAAGTTGGGGAATGACCATGGGTAATTTTCTCTCCTTCCCTCTTTTGACCAGCTTTTATATGGAATATTTTTAATCAAAACTTTTGAGCCAAATTAAAATAAATAATATTGCTTGGTATATGTGGACGACATTTTTTTTTTATACATTTTGAACCCTCAGGTTTTTTAATAATTGAATGTTTGCCAGATATGAATTATTTTATGGTTTCTAATAAATGTATTTAAATTTATTTATGAAGCAGATAACAATTATTAGCTAGTAAAAAAGGAAAAATTATTGTTTTATGTCAACTTTTGTTTCAATCATAATATTAATACTGAAAAAATTATATTCATGTACCTAAGGATATGTGATGTAACGACTCTTCAGTTGTGTGTACTTATCTATATGTGGTTGCAGGGGTCTAGTTTCAGCTCCTGGCCCCGCCTTTCATTTTACAGCTTGCCACTCCATCTTAGTCTTAATGGGCCAGTCGCACCTGCTCTTCAAACTATGTATAGAACTTACCTCCACCACATTTTTGTCAAGGTCATTCCACTTCCTGATCATCCTGAAGGTGAAGAAGCAAGTCCTTGGACCATGCGACTCATCTGTGTCTTTAACTTCCAACTATGCCCCCGTGTATCTGTTTCTCGCCTCGCAACCAGTCTATCTCTACCTACTCTATGAAATCCCCTGAGTATTTTGAATGTCATTATCATGTCTTCCCTTGTTCTTTTTTTCCTCTAATGTCGTCAGGTTCATTTCTTTTAGTCTCTTATAGTCTTGTTTAATTCTTCTGAACTTTTTCCAGTTTCTTAACATGCTTTGTCATGTGTGTTCCATGCTAGTGCTGCGCGCGCGCGCTCATGTGTGTGTGTGTGTGTTCACTCACCGGATTGTGTACGCGGGGGTTCGAACCTCAGCTCCTAGCCTCGCTTCTTAAATTACAGTTGGTTCCTGCACGACAGAACAGTTTTTTCCCCATGGACGAGGTTCTATAAAAATCCGTCACACGTCTCTCTAGATATCAGAACTTCACCACCAAGACTTATGAACAAAAAAAAAAATCCTGTTAAGGAAAAATTGAGAATGATCCTTCCCTGTCAAAGTTTGTTTTATCCTCACCCTCAACACATGACGTCAAACATATAATACCTTATAAATGAAGAACTTTAAGGCGACGGGGCCAATACAGACATATAAATGCGGTATTGAGAGAGAGAGAGAGAGAGAGAGAGAGAGAGAGAGAGAGAGAGAGAGAGAGAGAGAGAGAGAAAGAATGAAGGGATGGGGGGGGAAAAGGGCTAAGAAAAAAGGGCTGCACGGGAAGTTCCAGGCCACCAACGACATAAATGTGTCTTTTAAAGTGAGAATGTTTTTTTGTAAGGTATCTGACACCTGTGAAACTTTTATTATAAAGCGCAGAAGCTCGCCAACATGACCTCTCGCCCGAGTACTAGCTGCTGCTGGGAGACACTCATCTAATATCCCCATAATATGTATTATCACACACACACACACACACATATTCACACTAGCCTCAGATGCTTTCCGATAACCTGCTGTCACGAGATATCAAAATCTGGCCATCGCTATAATAATTCCCAGAAGAATGACGCCGACAGACATCATTGGTGTTTATATCAACCACGATGTGAGCAGCGAGGGGTAATGGGTGAGTAAAGTTCTTGGGACACTCACGACTTGAATGTTATCCTGCGCTCACATCGCCTTTCAAGGCAGGAGAGAGAGAGAGAGAGAGAGAGAGAGAGAGAGAGAGAGAGAGAGAGAGAGAGAGAGAGAGAGAGAGAGAGAGAGAGAGAGAGAGAGAGAGAGAGAGAGAGAGAGAGAGAGAGAGAGAGAGAAGAGCTGGAATCAGAGATCATATACTTCCCACGAAGAGTCAATAAAACATCTCAAATATTTGGATGACTCGGAGCACTTGTATCGTTCTTCGTGAAACGGAGAAGAGAGATAATTGCTAATATATACATAGAAGGTACTTAAATTACTGGCCCTAATTTGTACACTGATAAAACCACTTACCGACGAGAAGGATATGGGAGAAAGTGTGGAATGACTCTAGTAAAGAGCAGGGGAGCCATGGGTACAACTAGAGAACAACTTACCACTTACTGAAGTGAAGCATATGGGAGAAAGTGTGAAATAGCTCTAGTAAAGGGCAGGGGAGCCATGGGTACAACTAGAGAACACTATGTCAACATCCGTCTCGCAAGACTCTTCAACATACTACCAGAGAGAGAGATATATTACCGGAACAAAGATAGGAGCGTCCAAGAGACTGGAGAACTTCCTTCTACAAGTGTTGGACCAGCAGGGTTGTGATGGTTAGTACCAACAGCCTGGTTGACCTGGCAGTCAACACAAAAGCCTGTCCTTAGGCCCGGCTGCAGGAAGAGATAGCAGAGACATCGAAACCGGTCACAGGTAAAGCACAGTTAAACGCACCCCAAAGGAAAACTTTCTTGATAAATGGCTCATTAATAAAGAAATTGGAGCTACTCTCCGATTCCTAGGATCAAACCTAAATGCCACCCATTCCTCATTCTCTAGCATATATTGCTAGCTTTGACACACACACACACACACACACACACACACACACACACACACACGGATTCCGGGAAGGCAAATCCTGTGTAACAAACCTCCTAGAGTTCTATGATAAAGTAACAGAGGTAAGGCAAGAGAGAGAAGGGTGGGTTGATTGCATTTTCCTGGACTGCAGGAAGGCCTTCGACACAGTTCCTCACATGAGATTAGTAAAGAAGTTGGAAGAACAAGCAGGTATAACAGGAAGGGCACTGGAATGGATCAGGGAATACCTCACAGGGAGGCAACAACGGGTCATGGTGCGTGATGAGGTATCACAGTGGGCGCCTGTGACGAGCGGCGTACCGCAGGGGTCAGTAATAGGACCAGTGTTATTCTTGGTATATGTAAATGACATGACGGATGGGATAGACTCAGAAGTGTCTCTGTTCGCAGATGATGTGAAATTAATGAGGAGAATCACATCGGAGGAGGACCAAGCAGGACTTCAAACAGACCTGGACAAGCTTGACATCTGGTCTAGCAACTGGCTTCTCGAATTCAATCCCACCAAATGCAAAGTCATGAAGATCGGAGAAGGGCAAAGAAGACCGCTGAGAGAGTACAGGCTAGGCGGACAAAGGCTACAAACCTCGGCAAAGGAGAAAGACCTTGGGGTGAGTATAACGCCAAGCACGTCTCCGGAGGCACACATCAACCAGATAACTGCGGCAGCATATGGGCGACTGGCAAACCTAAGATTAGCGTTCCGTTACCTTAACAAGGAATCGTTCAAGACACTGTACACCGTGTACGTCAGGCCCATACTAGAATATGCAGCACCAGTCTGGAACCCACACCTGGACAAGCACGTAAAGAAACTAGAGAAAGTGCAAAGGTTTGCGACAAGGTTAGTTCCACAACTCAGGGGTCTGTCCTATGAAGAAAGGTTGAGGGAAATAGGACTAACAACACTGGAGGAAAGAAGGGTCAGAGGAGACATGATAACGACATACAAAATACTGCGGGGAATCGACAAGGTAGACAGTGACAGGATGTTCCAGAGAGGGAACACAGAAACAAGGGGACACAACTGGAAGCTGAAGATTCAGATGAGTCAAAGGGATGTTAGGAAGCATTTCTTCAGCCACAGAGTAGTCAGGAAGTGGAATAGTCTAGAGAAAGATATAGTGAAGGCAGGAACCATACACAGTTTTAAGACGAGGTATGATAAAGCTCATGGAGCAGGGAGAGCAGAGACCCAGTAGCGGACAGCGAAGAGGCGGGGCCAGGAGCTGAGTCTCGACCCCTGCAACCACAATTAGGTGAGTACAATTAGGTGAGTACACACACACTGATCAAACAGCCCATTTTTTTAGGGTAACATGTAAACATTTGTGAATTTGTTCTCTGGTGTTCCTAGCAAGTGCGTGCAATGGTGTCTGTGTTGAATGCGTGCGCGTATGCACTCGTATTCGGATTCCATGCGTGCAGGCGTGTCAGTGTTGAAAGCACACGCAGTTTAGAAACTGAGGGGCGCAGCGATCGCATGACACTGGTTCAGTTTATCTGGGCCACATATCACTGCTAAGTTACTTTATCGTGTTTACCTACATAATAGAAGAAGGTGCACATTAAATTACGCATTGTACATTACTATTACAACTTTTACAACTGTTACTATTACAACTACTACTACCTCTGTTGATGGTACTGTTGCAGCTGCTGGTACAGGTGCAGCTGCTACTACTACTACAACAACAACCGCTGTTGCTGCTTCTCCCAGAGAAGCCATTACTTCTGTTGTTGCTACAAATGCTGCTTCCGCGACTCTTGCTGCTGCTAGTACTGCTATTATTACTGCTTGTGATATTGTTACTATTACTGTTGGTGCTAATGGTACTGATAATACTTCTGCTGTTCTAACTGCTGTTACTGCTGCAAATGCTTCTTCGTTTTCTATTAGTATTGATATTTCTAGTATCTCTCGGGAATCGAACCTGGGACATTTAACCCTGCTACTGGGAACCAAGTTAACCTCCCGACGCCTTAAACCACTTGACCACCATGCTACAAACACCAGGGACCCAGCAAGTACACTGTGTCTGCCTCCTGGTGCCAGGACATTCGTGGCCGAGAATGTTACAGGACTAATTTCATTCTTCTCCCATTTGGAATACCATTGTCAACGAGTAATGCATATTAATTAATGCATCCAAAGAACAAAGTGGTATATATATATATATATATATATATATATATATATATATATATGTGTGTGTGTGTGTGTGTGTGTGTGTGTGTGTGTGTGTGTTTGTGTGTGTGTGTGTGTGTGTGCGTGTGTTATAATAAGGTAAGGTAAGTTTTCTAAGGTTCTTTTGGTACAATATTATTAATTTTTACATTAACTTAAATGAAAAAATATATATCTATAAACGTATAACAGTAAATTTTAGAAATTACTTAAATTTAAATGAGTGCTTGCTAATTTACCAGTTTTACCTATTTGGCACGACACACACACACACACACACACACACACATATATATATATATATATATATATAAAATATATATATATATATATATATATATATATATATATGCACCATCGGCATTCACTGGAAGGGAGGGGAGGAAAGGAAGGGAGGTAAAGAGAGAGGTAGAGGGAGGGAGGGAGGGAGGGAGGGAGGGAGGGAGGGGAAAGAGTGGTTGACCACAGTATCGACATACATAGCCTCGTCAGGAGGGAACCATCGACAGCTGAACTCTGCTGACGTAGCCACTGACACTCTCTGACTCTCACTATTTTATTTTGATGGCCGATGAGGACGGAGCTTTGGGGTGCAGCCGAGTCTTGTGTAAAAACAATCTCTCTCCCCTCCACACACACACACACACACACACACACACACACACACACACACACACACACACACACACACACACACACACACACACGAGCCGAAACATTTCGAAGTGTTTCGTTACACACACACATACATACAACAGGCCTAGTGTCTAATAGACATGTGCCTAGGACAAAATGGTAACTAACTAACTAACTAACACGCACACGCGGAGCTGAGTCTCGACCCCTGCAACCACAATTAGGTGAGTACGCACACACACGCGCACACGCACGCACGAACACACATACACACACACACCTAACGTAAAAAGAGAAGGAAAAGAAGAAAAGGGATAATCGAGAATATCTCATATAACCTCATTTACCTGAGATGATGATTATTATTATTATTATTATTATTATTATTATTATTATTATTATTAATATTCATGGATAAAAACTAAGCCCGTAGGAGAAGGCAGAGAAGGTTAGCTCCACTTCCATGGATGAAGAGCCCTTACCTATCATCAGAACTATTTAATGTAACTTAATATCATTCACATTTATTTATTCTATTCAGTACCAATTACTACCATTTAATGCCATAAATACCATTTAATACCATTTAATATAATTTAATTCCAATATGAAGACTGCTGCTTAGTCTGCTTCTTGATGAATAAACTTTCTGATTAGTCATTGGCAAATATTTACCTGTAGATCTGTCTGTATATATATAGAACTGTCTATCTATGTAGCAATCTGTACTTATCTACCTACCCGATGGATAGCTAGCTACATAGATAGACAGGTTCAATATATATACAGACAGATCTACAGGTAAATATTTGCCAATGACTAATCAGAAAGTTTATTTATCAAGAAGCAGACTAAGAAGCAGTCTTCATATTGGAATTAAATTGATCATGATGTCAAGAACATCCCCAGAGACACTCATCAGCAGAGTTACCTCTGCATCGAATACTCTTTCTACGAAACTCAAGATAAGTTTCGGGAATCTCAATAAAGAGTATTTGTCGACTCCACATAAGGATTATCTTCGAGTAAGCAGAAGCAGAGGAAAACCCACACCAGATAAGTCATGGTCTGTGTCTGAAACATCGAATAAATTAAAGTTTCTTTACAATAAGTGTTTTTTTAACTAACACATCAAGAAACTGGAGAAAGTGAAGAAGTATTCAAACTAAGGAGATAACTAGACGGAACTTCGAGGTGAGATTAAGGAAACAAAACCATACGACTTTGGAGGATAGCGGACAATGGGGAGATATAAAGCAGCATAAATTCCAAGAGATAATAATGGGTGGATAAGGATAGACGGTTAGAAATGGGAGAAGCGGATAGAGAAGGGAAGTGGAAATTAAAGAGAATGAGTCACGAGAAGAATTTCGGCCTAGACGATGAAGTGTGAGAGAGAGAGAGAGAGAGAGAGAGAGACAAAAGATAGAATGAGACTTACAGTGTATGAGTCAGATAGAGATATAGATATGTAGATAGCTAAACAGATACATAACCAGATAGATAGCTAGCTATCCATCGGGTTATCTATCTGTAAGTCTCATTCTATCTTTCTCTCTCTCTCTCTCTCTCTCTCTCTCTCTCTCTCTCTCTCTCTCTCTCTCTCTCTCTCTCTCTCTCTCTCTCTCTCTGCCTCCGCTACTTCATCGTCTAGGCCGAAAAAATTACTTCTCCGTGACTCGTCTTTCTCTTTAATTTCCACCTTCGCCTTCGTGTATCCGCTTCTCCCATTTCTAACCGTCTATCCTTATCCACCCATTATTATTCTCTTGGGAATTTGTATGCTGTTATAATTTCTCTCCAGTGTCCGCTATCCTCCAAAGTCGTATGGTTTTGTTTCCTTAATCTCACCTCGAAGTTCCGTCTAGTTATCTCCTTAGTCATTTTTGAACACTTCTTCACTTTCTCCAGTTTCTTGGTGTGTTAGTTAAAAACAACACTTATTGTAAAGAAACTTTAATTTATTCGATGTTTCAGACACAGACCATGACTTATCTGGTGTGGGTTTTCCTCTGCTTCTGCTTACTCGAAGATAATCCTTATGTGGAGTCGACAAATACTCTTTATTGAGATTCCCGAAACTTATCTTGAGTTTCGTCGAAAGAGTATTCGATGCAGAGGTTACTCTGCTGATGAGTGTCTCTGGGGATGTTCTTGACATCGTACTCACCCCATTCCCCAGTTCTATCTGCTTAAGTGGGGCTAGAAGCCTCTGTCCTCTCCCATTCTAAACGCAATTTCTGGTCTTCTTGCCTCTTTCCCAATTTTCTTAACCTTTCATTTGATGGGGTTAAATTCCAGTCAGCACATGTCTGACCAGTCACGCAGCATGTCCAGGTGAATTTATATGTAGCATTTCCTAGTCCTAATCGGGTCTTATTCTCCTCATTAGTTTCACATCGGCCAACAGTGATGCATATAACAATTCCTTTTAATACTTTATTCCCTTATACCAGAAGCAGTGCTGATCCCAATATCGATCCTTGCGGAACCTCGCTCGACTCGTGCCTAATACTGACACTTCTTCCTGGTCAGTCATCTATTATCGCCTTCCCTCAACGTATAAACCACAGCAAATTTCATGTTGTTCTTGTCAGTTAATTTAGGTTCTGTTAGAGTCTCTTGTGAGGCAGTGCCAACCATTTTCTACTGTCAAAGAATATGTAGTCAGTTAATTACCAGTTATTAATTGTCAAAGACACTTGTCGATAGAAACTGGGCTTGTTTGCTATAATTACCATTTGCCAGTGTAATGTGTATGTAAGATAAGATAAGATAAGATAAGATTTCTTCGGATTTTTAACCCCGGAAGGTTAGCCACCCAGGATAACCCAAGAAAGTCAGTGCTTCATCGAGGACTGTCTGTCTTATTTCCATTGGGGTCCTTAATCTTGTCCCCCAGGATGCGACCCACACCAGTCGACTAACAACCCGGGTACCTATTTGCTTCTAGGTGAACATGACAACAGGTGTAAGGAAACACGTCGAAATGTTTCCACCCGCCGGGAATCGAACCCGGGCCCTCCGTGTGTGAAGCGAGAGCTCTAGCCACCAGACCACCGGGCTGGTTGAAGGGATCGATTCATAGCTCATGGCCCCGCCTTTTCACTGGTCGCTACTAGGTCCACTTTCTCTCTCTGCCCCATGAGTTTTATCATACCTCTTCTTAAATCTATGTATGGATCCTTCCTCCACTACATCACTCTCCAGACTCTTCCACTTCCTGACAACTCTATGACTGAAGAAGTACTTCCTAACATTCCTGTGACTCATCTGAGTTTTCAACTTCCAGTTGTGACCCCTTGTTGCTGTGTTACATCTCTGAAATATCCTTTCCCTATCCACCTAGTCAATTCCTCTCAGTATTTTATATATCATTATCATGTCTGCCCCTATTCTACTTGTCATCCAGTGTTGTCAGGTTGAGTTCCCTTAACCTCTCCTCGTAGGACAAACCCCTAAGCTCCGTGACTAGTCTTGTTGTAAACCTTTCTACTTTCTCTAATTCGTTGACGTGTTTGACCAGGTGTAGGTTCCATACTGGTGCTACATACTCCAGTATGTGCCTGACGTACACGGTGTACAGTGTCGTGAATGACTCCTTACTTAGATGTCGAAACACTGATCTCAGGTTTGTCAGGCGCCCATATGCTGAAGCATCAGTTATTTGGTTGATGTGCACCTCAGGAGATGTGCTCGGTATGATACTCACCCCAGGATCCTTTCCTTGAGTGAGTTTTGCAGCTTCTGATATCTTAGGCTGTACTTCGTCTGCGGTCTTTTTTGTCCTTCCCCTAGCTTCATAACGTTCCACTTGCTGGGGTTAAACTCCAGGAGCCATTTGTAGGACCAGGCTTGCGGTTTGTCCAGATTTCCTTGTAGGTTTACCTGATCCTCGTTCGCTTGTATTCTCCTCATTAGCTTCACATCGCCTGTGAACAGGGACATTTCTGATTCCGTCATGTCATTCACGTATACAGGAAACTGACCCTTGCGGAACCCCACTCGACACATGCATACACTCTGACACCTCGTCTCGTACCGACACACGTATTCCCTGATCCATTACAGTACTTTCTCTCCTATTCCTGCCAACTTCTCTACCTTTTCAACCAGTCAATTGTGTGGTACTGTGAAAAAAGCGTTCTTACAGTCCAAGAAGATGCAGTCTACCCATCCATCTTTCTCCTGTCTTACTTCTGTTACCTTGTCATAGAACTCCAGTACGTTTGTTACGCAGGATTTCCCTTCCCTGAAGCCGTGCTGGTTGTCATGTATGAATCCATTCCTTTCTAGGTGTTCCACCACTCTTCTTCTGATAATCTTCTCCATAACTTTACATACTATACAAGTCAGCGGCACTGGTCTGTAATTTAGTGCAACCTGTCTGTCTCCTTTCTTAAAAATCGGGACTATATTTGCTGTCATACACACCTCAGGCAGTTGCCCTGTTTCGATAGATTTCTTGAAGATTATTGTTAGTGGCGCACACAGTATATCTGCTCCCTCTCTCAAGACCCAAGGAGAGATATTATCTGGGCCCACCGCCTTCGAGGTATTTAGTTCCCCTAGCAGTTTCTTCTCCTCCTCGGTGTGTGCAGTGTGTCCAGCACTTGCTGGTGCAAGTGCTGTGTGTGTGTGTGTGTGTTTGTATCTATCATACACATACACACACACAATACACTGCTTCTATCGACAAGTGTGTAATGTGTGTGTGTGTGTGTATGTGTGTGTGCGTGTGTGTGTTTATACCAGCCTGTTGATTGCCTGGACGGATGGAAGGTAAGTAATCAGCCGTTCCAGTCAATTAACTTGTGAATTTATCTTTTTCCCCCTGATTTGGGTTGGACAGCGTAAACATACATTGCAAAAAAAATCTTGGATTCAATGTTGCGAAATTGAAGTTAAATGGCAACGGAGCATCAATTTTTCAGTCCAGTGTCGTACTGAGTTGAAACAGCAGCAGTGGAGTGCAGATGAAGTGCCACTGGAGAGAATACTGAGTGCATCTGCAGTTTAGTTAGTAACACTTCAGCGCTGATAGGGTGCCACTTGAGTGAAGATGAAGTACCACTGGAGTGTTACTTGAGTGCCACGGTAGCGTTGCGCAAGTGTCGTTCATGACTGGCAAAACCTCAGTGGTAGGGTGATAAACTTTCGTCTGAGAGCCATTAGTGATAATAAAGTGACAAGTTTCTTCTAAGGCATCGACTGGAGTGCCACTCAACCGTAACTTAAGCACCATTATATCTGCGTGAGAATGGCGATGATATATAACTATAATAACAACGTAGCAACGGTCAAAATGGCCACCTAAAGACGTTTTTAACGTCACCACGGAGCCAGGGAGCACGTAATTAGAGCGTCAGTTCAAGAACTGTTGCAGCGTCAGCGTAGAGTTACTCTGGAGTAAAGTTACAGCTTGAAGGGCGTAAGTGAAGAGATGGTAAATCTTATTTTTATTACCGAAACAGGAAAACCCCAGAGAGACACATGTGCAACGTATGGATAACTTTATTGCCGAAATGTTTTGTCTAACATCGAACAAAATCTTAATATTTTAATGAAAAAAATATCTTGGTATTTTGTAATGCTGTCACTCTTTTAAGATTTTTTTTAGCATTTTTAGGAAATTGCTTCTTCAGTCGAATACAGAGGTGACAAATGCACATGTGTCGTATTCTGCACCAACTTGTAGATATTGAACACCATTAACATAGGTAAATCTAACCTCCGCTACTCTGAACAATGCTAATTCAAAGTGACCCAAAGAGATTTCAAGGTACTCAAACTGGCTCAAAGGAATTCAAAGGGATTGCAAGGAACTTTTAACCTTTTTCACAAGTCCGGATTAAACCTTGATACCTGACACCGACAAGTGGTTGATGAAGACTCGTGAGCAAACACGTGTTTATTAGAAAACATTTCGATCCTGGGATCTTGATCGCTTCTAACATTGTCCAAGTGATTGTTATGGTGTTTATTTTTTTCTAAATTTTCTTCACCAGTAGCTGAAGAATGAGACTTTATC
>WNWK01001621.1:30000-35000 GCA_009830355.1 Cherax destructor | reverse complement strand
GCAGCACCAGTTTGGAACCCACATGTAGCCAAGCACGTGAAGAAGCTAGAGAAAGCGCAAAGGTTTGCAACAAGACTAGTCCCGGAGCTAAGGGGTATGTCCTACGAGGAGAGGTTAAGGGAAATCGACCTGACGACACTGGAGGACAGGAGAGATAGGGGGGACATGATAACGACATATAAGATACTGAGAGGAATTGACAAGGTGGACAGAGACAGAATGTTCCAGAGATGGGACACAGCAACAAGGGGACACAGTTGGAAGTTGAAGACTCAGATGAATCACAGAGATGTTAGGAAGTATTTCTTCAGTCACAGAGTGGTCGGGAAGTGGAATAGTTTGGGAAGCGATGTAGTGGAGGCAGGTTCCAAACATAGCTTTAGGAAGAGGTATGATAAAGCTCATGGCGCAGGGAGAGTGACCCAGTAGCGGCCAGTGAAGAGGCAAGGCCAGGAGCTATGAATCGACCCCTGCAACCACAACTAGGTGAGTACAACTAGGTGAGTACACACACACACACACACCAAATTTCATGTCAGTGTTAACTTCATCATCAGTAACATGACTATCATATAAGGTATTCACACATAGCTTGGTTTATAGTGAGTCACACTTGAAAGCTCTTGTCTTCTGTGTGTGTGTAGGTGTATGTATGTTTGTACGTATGTGTGTATGTATGTATGTATGTATGTATGTATGTATGTATGTATGTATGTATGTATGTATGTATGTATGTATGTATGTATGTATGTACGGAATGCATGTATGTATGGATGTATATATATATATATATATATATATATATATATATATATATGCAAGACAACCACTATGAAAAAATAGAGGAATTCCAAGCGCTTTCGTGACTACTCACATTATCAAGGAACTATTGATAATGTGAGTAGTCACGAAACTTGAATTCCTCTATTTTCATAGTGTTGTCTTGCATATTCTGATATCACCTGATTACTGTGATCTTTTTGCATATATATATATATATATATATATATATATATATATATATATATATATATATATATATATATATATATATATATATATATATATATACATATATATGTATGTATGCAATGTGTGTATAAATGTGTAGGTGTGTGTTTGTGTATAAGTGCGTATGTGTAAATAACTACATACGTGTGTGTGTGTGTGTGTGTTTAATTTCTTAGTGGCAATTATCTGTTTGAAGCAACAGAAGTGGAAGTATTCTCCACGAATCTTGTCTTCCTTACAGATTCCCTCACACTGTTTCTTTTAATTTCAACCTACCACCTTCTGTGGCATCCCAGTGCATTGTTCCACTTCTTCGTGAAGAACTTTATATTATCGTTTTTTCCCTTCTTCCTTAGTTAATATATATAGTATATATATATATATATATATATATATATATATATATATATATATATATATATATATATATATATATATATATATATATATATATATATATATATATTCACAAACACTGATCTCTGGCCGACGGAGACTCGAACCTACGAACCTCATGACAAGGTACGCAGTGCTTTGCCGACCGTACCACACTGGTCCAATACCTTGGCATCCAGCTTTCGCTAGACGTTACTCCAAGGCAGCCAGCTTTCAGGCAAAGCACTGCGTACCTTGTCATGAAGTTCGTAGGTTCGAGTCTCCGTCGGCCAGAGATCAGTGTTTGTGAATATTTCGCCTGCTCTTGCGAATTCCTAGCATATATATATATATATATATATATATATATATATATATATATATATATATATATATATATATATATATATATATATATATGTCGTGCAGAATAGGTAAAACTGGTCAATTAGCAAGAACTCATTTAAAATTAAGTCCTTTCTAAAATTTTCTTTTATACGTTTAAAGATATATTTTTTCATTTATTTTAATGTAAAAATTAATAGTTTGTACCAAAAGAACCTTAGAAAACTTACCTAACCTTATTATAATAAGCGCAATTTAATTTACCCTAATCCAGCTAAATATATTTTGGATAAGTTTACAGTAATTTAATAATAAACAATCACAATTAAATATTTTTTTTTTGTAAGTTTCAGAATGATTTTTGCGAAGTTATTGCATACACAGATTTTCGCATGCCTTATTAGGCAAGAAGAGCGTTGCTATTTAAGCCAAAATCGCAAGTTTTACCTATTCGGCACGACATATATATACTGTGTGTAAGGGAAATTCCTCCAGATTATCTTTAAGCAGTTAATTAAGATACACTGTAAGCTTTGCTACTGACATGCCTTTGTAGTTTATTCAAGGTCACTCGATGCTGCAACTGCTCCAAGGAAGGGCTTTGGAGCTATGTTAGTAAGCCTCAGCAGGCGGTTCTTGGAGGGCGCTTGTGGGATTCATGTGTTTCCTGGAAAGCCTTTGAAGATTGAATTCATGTCGGAGGGAGCATGCAACCTCTCAGAGCACTTCAATAGGACCGAAACTCTGGTTAACAGGCCTTTGCTACCCCCACTCTACCTTCAAGCTGTATTGGGATTCCAAAATCGTAAGAAAAGTGTTTATATTTGAATGTTTTAACTTCCGCATTAGTGGAGATAGCCTGTGACAATTATGTGTGTCTCTCTGGCCGGTTGAACTTCGCTGTGAGGAGCTGCTAATTAAAAGAACATTAATGCTGTTTTTTTGGTCACTTAATGGAACGAGTAACAGCGTACCTGAATATGGTACATAATCAAAGGCTGAAACAGCAGCCTCGTTACCCTCGCATCAACACACACACTCATCAATTTTATCGAAAATAAAAAAAATTGAAACTAACTTTTGTGACGCCTGATCAGCACAGGCTACTCAGTATACATCGAGAGGTGTATATGTCTCTGAGCGTATATACACTGAGAGTTTACTTTAATCTATATTTTAGGGATTAAAATATTCTTGTCTGGTGGTAAAAACGTTACGTCTATTAACTAACCAACCAACCTTATCACATTCCACGACTTGACTGTATAATGTGAGCTGACTGTATGGTGCAATCTAACTGTATTATTTGTGCTGACTGTAATTGAAGCCTAACTGTAACTGAAGCTGACTGTGTGGCGTGTACTGACTGTATTGAAAAAGACCTGACTGTATGGTATAAGCTGACTATGTGAGATTCACAGTTAACTAGGACTCAACTGTAATACTCTATTATACAAATGGTTCTATAAGCACAGTATTCTGACACTTTTTCAAACGCTATCAAAGTTATCCGTATGTGTGTATTCATCAGCAGAAAAGCAGTTCAATTTACGTAACAAATGTTTTGTTCTACGTCATTTCAAAGAATATATAGAAAACAGAATAAAAGTCACAATATTGTGGCTGGAACAATTCACATATAACACACACACACACACATTTGGAGAGAAAACTTGAGATGACATTTTGTTCCACCCTGGACCTTCATCATTTCATAACTGTACACCTGCACTGTCATGTCAACTCATTTTGAAGACTGTCACAACAGTCTTGTTGGTGGATAAGACATGTGCAACACCTGGATAGCGTTCATGGGTAGACGATTCACCAACCAACAGCTTCTTCAGTCCAGTACAGAGGAGAGAGTGTCAACTTGTCTGCATCTCATGCCATTAATGTCAAGCAAGTCTTGTAAATGGTTCATGCATCATAGTCATTGTCTTTCCTCCCTTGACTTGCAAAATATATATGTGTTCTGTTGGATTGTTACCATTTTCTCAGTCTATTGTTTGTCCATTTGGTTTTACTAATTCTTTCCTTACTCGTGAGCTGGCTTTCAAAAATAAGTGTTATTTTTAAGTCCATGTAAACGTAGCTGTCTATGTGGTAACCTCACCTATCCCTCACACACCTTCCTACTAATACCTAGCAAGGAAAATAATTTCAGCTTTGCAATAGACGTCATCACAAAACATAGTTTACCTTCATATTTGATCGTAGCTTTAACAGCGCCTAAGTTGATTTAATTAAGTCAGCTTGGAGTCTGGATGATGAGGAGCTCTTCGTATATAACCTTCAAGGATCTCCCACCTAGTAATAACGTCTCCACACATAATCCTATCCAATCCTGTTTATACTAATAACAACGCTCTCACAGGAACTCGGATCTTATTGAACTGAGGTCAATCACCTTCCCGGACGCTTGTCTCTAAGAGCCTCGTGTGGGTAGTGATAAGTTCTAGGGTGAATGAACTTAAAGAATTCTGTCTTGAAGTTAGAGATGGAAGATAATAGAAAGGCAAAACTGGGTAGAGGGTTATGAAGGCTGAGCTACACGTTAGTAAGGCTGACTCGGATGTTAGGAAGGATGAGTAGGATGTTAGGACAGCTGAATGTTGGGAGGCACAGTTGGAAAAGATTAGGAAGGTAACGCTGGTAGTTAGGAAAGCAGTAGTTGTTAGGGAGGCAAAGCTGGTTACCGGGAATAAGATACAAACAGCGCCATAGACTATACTCAGAGGGATCAACAGAATAGAAACAGATGGAATCTTCGAAATCAGTGGCACCAGTGAAAGAAGGCACAGAAAGACGCGAAAAACACAAAAATGACCTAGGAACGATAAAGAGCGTACTTCTTCATTCTTAGGGCGATGCGAAAGAGGAACGAACTGGTTGACAAAACAGTAGATGTAAACTATATACACAGCTTCAAGAATAGGTATGTCAAAGCCCAAGATGCCAGGAACCAGTGATGTCGGCCAGTTGAATAATAAGATGCCGAGTCTAAAAGTAACTCTCGACCCACCAAAGTACATCTAGGTGTGAACACACACACACACACACACACACACACACACACACACACACACACACACACACACACACGACATATATGAAGTGAGTCGACAGTACCAGTGAGACTTGTAATAGAGATATAAACTGGTATTTTATTCCGTCGCGTGCTAATATGCTGATACACCTGTCACGCTGAATTAGGTGTAACATGACACACACACACACACAGACACACACATTCACACACACACACA
>WNWK01001621.1:22500-25000 GCA_009830355.1 Cherax destructor | reverse complement strand
TGCAAGAGTTCCAAGGAGATAAAACAAAATTGCAATCCTTCTGCTTGCAACTAGCCTTCAAGATGACTTTTGGCGAGGAATTACACACAGATGGAACACCTGGGGTGTCTCTACAATGATACCCAGGTGTTACACAGGTCTGAGTCCTCATTTTGTCGGTACTGAATGCTGTTATTGTAATGACATTTGACGTCTACGTTAGTCGTCCTGTTAGTAATATATTTTTCAGTCATTAATTTCTTTTCTAGGGTCTTTTGCAATTTGAATCAGTTTAGTAAATTTATTTTTACAATGTTGAAATTTTTGCACTTGTTTAAAATATACTTTTTAAATGAACCTTTTCCTTTATTATAACTTTGTGCTTGCCTCTCTGATTATAAAACTTCATCCAAAGTGAAAAATATTTTCCTGGCCTTTCATCCGTGTAAATCTACTGATGACTTTAAAAAAAGTTTAGCGTTTTTGCAATGTTAGAGTTAACAAATGTCTAAATTTTAGGTACCTTTTCAACTTGAGACGCAGGCAGGATGGCTTTCTTGGTCTTCCTCTATAGTTGGGCATGAGGTAACTCATTTTTAATATATAACTACAAAATGCATCATATTATTATTATTATTATTATTATTATTATTATTATTATTATTATTATTATTATTATTATTGTTGTTGTGCATGGAGAAGTACTTTACCCGAAGAAGTAAAAGAACTCTCGGGAACTGGAAGATAATCAGGCTCGATTCAAGGTTGTGTGCGCGTTGACTAAATAGATATAATCTGATTTTTATGCCGTATTATGTGTTCCCAATACAGAAATTAAACCTGCCATCAATCCTGCCTATAAAGTACATAAATTTGAAAACAAATGCTCTATGTCCACTATTATGAAGACCTTACATCTATTGTCGCCATAACTGCCCATGGTCACTGCTGCCAGAACCCATAGTTGTCAGAACACAGTGTTCAGAACGTATAACCAGTGCTACTTGAACCCTGAAAGTTGTTGCCGAAGGTGTAATACCAAGCAGGATAACCGAGGCTCTTTAGCCATGTCTTGGGAATTGTTGTTAAGCTGTAACACTTAATTGGCACTGTAATGGCACGATGACGATGGTCTGTAGGGGACACCCTTGGCACCTGATAATGAGAGAACTGTAGTAACCACTTGGTGGTTTTGGTGGTAGTTTGTGTTATTGTTGTTGGGGGTATTGGTGGTGGTTGGTACTTTGTGGTGGTGGTTGGTACTTTTGTAGTTGCTGGTGGTGGTAGTGGAAGTGGTATTGGTAGTGCTGGTGAGGTTTGTAGTGCGGTGTTGGTGGTGGCGATGTCAGTTTGTGGTAGTGAATACTGTGATGGTGGAGGTGATGGCATTTACCACAAGACAAGACAACAGAGAAGAAGCATCAAAGAGAGTGTTGGACGCACCACACATTCCTGTCACTGTACCGTATACAGAACAAGAACAGCGGTTCAAAAGATACATAGAATTAAAAGAGAGAGAAGAACCAGCACCTGGAAGCTAAAAGTCGCAATTGATTTACAGGAATCTCACAAAAATATTGCTTCCACTCAGAGAGAGGAAGGAACTTGAACGAGGAAGTGGTCGAGGGAATAAACTGCATATATATGTCTTCAGTAATTAGGTATAAACACATCCTTGAAGATAAGAATGATGTAATCTGGTCCAAGAGCTGTGACTCGTTCACCGCAACCATAATCATAATGACACCCATAATAGAAATCATAACCACAACCAAAGCCACAATAATAACTACAGCTATAACACAAAATACAACTAAAACCGACATCCATAACAACCCTGTACATTCCGATGAGCCTCCACGGAACATGCCAACATTATACAAACATTTCCAAACCAACATTTCTCCACTCCGTTACCCTGTTTTTATTTTCGGATAAAATGTTTTCCTTTAACGCTAAAATCTACCACAACAGCGGTCGTAACTCCTATAAAAACGGTTATTTAATTAATATAAGAGCATTATAACGACAATGAACAGGGCCATACATTGACAGGGTTGAAGATGGTAATCTTCAATTATACGAGCATCGGCCCCCTTCCATATTATGGCAGTGAGGCCTCGCTATTGTGATGTTCTTGCTGTGTTAATTGAGGCCTTTAAAAATATCTTACGGTGGAAATTCTGGTGCTGTTGCATGTATGTTCTGGAGACGGAAGTTACACGTGTTAAGTATAGCAGAAAAACACGAAAATGAGGAAGTGATTTGCATGTGAGCGAATTATGAGAATATATTCATATATATATATATATATATATACATATAGCAAGAACTCAATAATAATTTTGTACCAAAAGAACCTTAGAAAACTTACCTAACCTTATTATAACAACTGCAATTTAATTTAGCCTAATCCAACTAAATATATTTTAGATAAGTTTACAGTAATTTAATAATAAACATACACAATGAAATATATTTTTTTCGTTAGGTTCAGAATGATTTTTGCTGAATTATTGCA
>WNWK01001621.1:0-15000 GCA_009830355.1 Cherax destructor | reverse complement strand
AATAAAGAGCACTGAGTGAATATTCTTTATTAGGATGAGTAAATATTAACTGCAGAGTTCCATATCTATATTAGATGAAATTAAGACGACTGCGGAATCCAGTTTTTCTTTTAGAGCAAATAGAGTGTGAAAAATTTAACGACTTCATTAGAGAGAGGAAATAAAGTGTTGAGCTCGGTTTCTTTATTAGAGGAAATTAAGACCCTAGAGGAGGAAATAAAGAGACTACTCGCTATAATACTACGCATTTGTTGAGCTCAAAAGGCCATTGTTAATGCACCAAAAAAATCTGCCCATGACCTTTTCAACATTTTTTTACCGATTAGTTCACTCCAAGAACTTTTTTGTATATATAATAATAATAATAATAATAATAATAATAATAATAATAATAATAATAATTTTATTATTATTATTATTATTATTATTATTATTATTATTATTATTATTATTATTATTATTATTATAGGAGCAAAACAGAGCAGTACTGTCTCCTCATTTTTTTTTAAATCTTATTTTTGTCTTCAAGATGCTGCCCACGACAGTACGACTCACAGCCAAGTACCTATTTTCTCCTGGATGAAAATAGGAAGCAGGTGTCAGGAAACTCGTTCATACATTACGCATTGTCCTGGGATCGATCTTGGGTCCTTTGGCTTGTACCCCAAAACACCCTGACAAACAAGCTTCTAGCAACATCAACCGTATGATATTATAACACAGAGCTTAAAATGGCAAATTAAATTCTTAGAGACGATGAGCGGTAAGGTACGCAGCGACACGACTAACGGAGAAAGGGGAAAAAGAGAGAAAATTAAGCAAAAAAAAAGAGGGGAAAATGGAAGAGTTAAAAAAAGAGGAAAAAATAGGGGCTATATTTACTAGTTTTCAAAGGAAAAAACACAATATACATTACTGCACCAATGAGAATGTGATGTATCATTTGGTTTATACATGAGTAATAGTCTGGGATGTGTTTCATTATTTAAAGTCGCGTAGGTCTGTCTGTCTGCGTGTCTCTGTCTCTGTCTCTCTCTCTATATCTCTCTCTCTCTCTCTCTCCATCTCTCTCCCTCTCTCTCTCTCTCTCTCTCTCTCTCTCTCTCTCTCTCTTTCTCTCTCTCTCTCTTCATCTCTCTCTCTCTCTCTCATCTCTCTCCCTCTCTCTCTCTCTCTCTCTCTCTCTCTCTCTCTCTCTCTCTCTCTCTCTCTCTCTCTCCCTAATACACTATTCACCTTTTCCTCTTACCTGTACTTTTTCACAATGCATTTTCCTCTGTTCACTCTAATCTCCTTCCCTTACCTTACTCTACACACTCCTCTATTCTCTTCTCAGTCTTTCTTATTTCTCTCATTCTAGAGCTTAGACCAAGGGACTCACTGAACGAGCCAGGTCTTCCCTCCCTCCTGCAACAGGAGAATAATGAGCAATTATCGGATTTTATTCGTATTAACGATCAGTGGCCGCTTGTGGGTTAGTCGCTTACAAGGCACTGTGTGTGCTCTCTCTCTCTCTCTCTCTCTCTCTCTCTCTCTCTCTCTCTCTCTCTCTCTCTCTCTCTCTCTCTCCTCTCTCTAACTGGAAATTTCTCAAGGCCACTGTACCTGGAGACCTGGAGAGAACTCCATGGGTCAACGCCCCTGCGGCCCGGTCTGTAACACAGAAACTCAACACAAATACCAGAATAATAGTATAAAATTTGAAAGGTACCAGCGTGTTCTCTCTCGCAAAACTCACCAACACTTCAACTATGACATTTCTCCCCCAAAAGACAAACATAGGCAGTGAGCGATGCTTTTGACCAGACGATATCCATATTTATGCCATTTTTCAACAGCGAGAATACACAGAGGAAAAAGTGGAATATGGACGTGTTTTCATTTTACAAACACACACACACACACACACACACACACACACAAACATACACATATCAAAGGTATATCACCTTGAATTTTAAGAGAAAGAGTTGATATATTGTGCAAGCCACTAAAATAAATCATTAATAAATAAATAAATCGTTAACGATGAGGAACAAATGTCAGGCAAATGAAAGGTAGTTATTATTATTATTATTATTAGAATCATAAATAAGCGCTAAAGGTGGTAAACATAACATAGATAATAAAAAAAGTAGGCAATCAAGAAGCTCTGAACAAGAGTAACGTGCAAGTTGCAGAAGACAATGGTAAACAGTACTTGTCGAGCACTTAGATACCACTGTTGTCCCTCTCAGCAACATAGCTACAAAAACATGACTAATAATGCACAATTCGTGGAGGAAATTTGAGACTAAGAGCGGACCGAAACGTCTTCTGGGGTTTACCCTCTCTAAGTTATGGGGTTATTGCCGAACCTCTCACTGATCGCCAGAATGGATCCAGAAATGGAAGGTCGTGACCTGCAGATCTTATGAATAGGTCAGACAGACTAACTGCGTTGAGTCAGGAAAAATGGAACTGGGTCTGCCTACTATTAGACTCGGAAACCATTTTGGTATCATTACTTCAGAGACTGTTTAGCGATCTGGAGTTTCCAGTTAGGGAGAAGATTTATTAGCTTGGATAAAGAATACATTATCAGGATAATAAAGTGTAACTAGTGGAAACCTCTTATACTTATCCATTACAAACGATTTTTTTATTTTCATATTAACTAGTACAGCAAGTTCATATATTTCAGTCTTTATTTCGAATTTGAATTTATTCGACATTATTTATGCCATTAAGAACCTGATAAATACTTTATTGATTCCTACATTAGTTAATCAACTTCTCCAGAAATACTGTATCTGTGGAGATACAATATGTTGTAGTTATTACTTTAGAATATAACAAGAGAATGTAGTTGTGAGTAATGATGGAGGAGACGACCAGGCAGAAGGCGTTATGTGTATTGACGTTTACCTGACAGTGCCAGAGAGGAGGGTAGGACTGTGTAACACTGGCAGTATGTGGTTGGTGGGGCCTCAGTGCCAGCCCTGACACTCGTAAATGAGTGCCGTCCATTGAGTGCCCACTTGACCGCTGCCACTCATCCACCCTGCCTGCCTGGCTATCTGACTGCCTATTTGCCAGTCTTTCTTTTCTTCTGTTTGCTTGCTCTCTCCTTCTCTCTTTCTCTCTCTCTTTCCTTCTCTCTCTCTCTTTCATGGACTTCATGTGCTGTTACGTCACAAGACGTAACAGCAACACCGAGAGTTTATAAGGTCACTGGCAGGTGAAACTCAAAACATCAGTTCCCTTGCTCTTAATCCAAGAAATTAGAGCTATCCCCTTCTACTTCCTCGCATCAAAATCAGTTACCACATACACCTTTAGCATTTCTTCATGTGCTGCATGACCCTCAGACAAGCGACCTCACGAGAGGTCATGCTACAACGACGGGGGACTGGTCAAGGCTCCTCATGAACTTCTTTTCATCTGCTGATCATCTGCAAATTCAACTAAATTAAACATCAGGAAAAACGCCGTAATTGTGGGATAGAACCTTTGTAAGCTTTGCGTGTAGTGTATTATTTGTAAAGCTAACCTTTGGATGTAGGTATTTCCTCTCCCTCCCCTCCCCACTCTTCAATTTTCAGAGGTAATGGATAACCAAGTACAATTTTATATATATATATATATATATATATATATATATATATATATATATATATATATATATATATATATATATATATATATATATATATATATATATATTTATTGAAATATCAATTCTATTAGACAACTCTGACATTAGGAATTTTTAAATACCTCTTATAATTCTGGTTTTAAATAAAATCTATCATTGCAAGCTTAGTATACTGAGAATTAACTCAGCAAAGAGGTGCCCATTACCTTGAGTGCTCTCTCTCGAAAAAAAACAGATCAGTCAAAATGCTTCGAAGGGATAGGAATATTCTTGCTGGCTGGTTCAGGTACCACACACACACACACAGCGAAGCTGTGACTTGACCCCTGCTGCCACATATTGGTGGGTAAACACACACAGTGGTGACAGACAGTTATGAGGCAGGGCTAGGAGCTGAGACTAGACTTCTGTAACTACAAATGAGTACACACAACGAATGAAGAAGAGAAGAAACTTCTTAAGATCTCTTACCTTCAATAAGTCGCCCGAGACGTGACAACTACCAGACTCCTGGAAAGAGGTTAATATTTAAATAGGGTACACACAACAGTATTGAATAATATATCACTTTCACTGACATGTGTACAGTCCCCAGAACTAGAGATTGTGGTGAGGGTAATTTTTATTAGTAGTAGTAGTAGTAATAACAGTAGTACTAATAGTAGTACTAATAGTAGTACTAGTAGTACTAATAGTAGTACTAGTAGTACTAATAGTAGCACTAGTAGTACTAATAGTAGTACTAGTAGTACTAATAGTAGTACTAATAATAGCACTAGTAGTACTAATACTAGCACTAGTAGTACTAATAGTAGTAATAGTAGTAGTGGAAGTAGTAATAGTAGTAGTATTTACTATTATTTTAATTACTATTATTATTATTAATAATACTATTATTTTCATGAGCAAACGCTAAACCGGTAGGGATCATAGAACGCCTGGTAATCAGGCTTGATCCAAAGAAGGGGGGAAGGTGGTGCCAATTCACTGAGTGGCGAACCCTTCACTAGGATCAAGGCACCTCTCCCACCTGCTTCAAAGCTCATAGGTAACAGACAGTGTTCAACTACGTCCCCCGACTTCTTCCTTCCTTCCTTGTTTCTCTCGCCCCTCTCCCTCACCCTCCTCCTTCACACCATTTAGCTCTCACACACACTCATCCTTCCCTCCCACTCTCCCCCTATCCACTGGGTCCCTACCCAGTGGGTTCTCAAATGGAAGTCATGGCGCCACCTGCCAGTATCTCTTCCGCCTCATAAAATAGGGACACCGTCGGAAGCGACCACAAGGAAAGGACGCTGAGCCACTGCTGGAGACATCCAGAAAGTTGGTAGATTCCAAGTCAGGTTTCCACCCTGTTGAAGCGATCCATGAGGGGGAAGGGAGTTTAAGAGAGTGAGGGAGGGAGGGGAAAACGAGGGGAAGAGAGAAACAGATAGAAAAGTTTGGTGAGTGATATGGTGGGGAGAGAATGGAAAGGGGAGGGATGGGGAGAGGAGAGAGAGACAGAGAGAGAGAAACAGAGAGTAGTAGTAGTAGCACTCTACATTGTTGTGTATTTCGACCAAGTATGGCACCAGGGACTCTGGGCAAAACTGCAAGCACTAGGAGTATCTGGCTCTGCACTGTGCCTCCTCAGTGATTACCTTCAAGGTTGAGCTCTAAGAGTAGTTCTCAAAGTGACAGAATCAACAGGACACACAATGATTTTTTTTTGTAAACAATCTCTTAAATACAGGCATTCTCAAAAAATGCCAGGGTAAACCCTGTTTGCAGAGGCCATCATATGATAACCCCAGTTCACAAAAGGCTAGGGTAACCCCAGTTTACAAAAGGCTAGGGTAACCCCAGTTCACAAAAGGCTAGGGTAACCCCAGTTCACAAAAGGCTAGGGTAACCCCAGTTCACAAAAGGCTAGGGTAACCCCCAGTTCACAAAATGCTAGGGTAACCCCAGTTTACAAAAGGCTAGGGTAACCCCCAGTTCACAAAAGGCTAGGGTAACCCCAGTTTACAAAAGGCTAGGGTAACCCCAGTTCACAAAAGGCTAGGGTAACCCCAGTTCACAAAAGGCTAGGGTAACCCCCAGTTCACAAAAGGCTAGGGTAACCCCAGTTTACAAAAGGCTAGGGTAACCCCAGTTCACAAAAGGCTAGGGTAACCCCAGTTCACAAAAGGCTAGGTAACCCCAGTTCACAAAAGGCTAGGGTAACCCCAGTTTACAAAAAGGGTAGGGTAACCCCAGTTCACAAAAGGCTAGGGTAACCCCAGTTTACAAAAGGCTAGGGTAACCCCAGTTCACAAAAGGCTAGGGTAACCCCAGTTCACAAAAGGCTAGGGTAACCCCCAGTTCACAAAAGGCTAGGGTAACCCCAGTTTACAAAAGGCTAGGGTAACCCCAGTTCACAAAAGGCTAGGGTAACCCCCAGTTCACAAAAGGCTAGGGTAACCCCAGTTTACAAAAGGCTAGGGTAACCCCAGTTCACAAAAGGCTAGGGTAACCCCCAGTTCACAAAAGGCTAGAGTAACCCCAGTTCACAACAGGCTAGAGTAACCCCAGTTCACAACAGGCTAGGGTAACCCACGTTCATAACAGGCTAGAGTAACCCCAGTTCACAACAGGCTAGGGTAACCCACGTTCATAACAGGCTAGAGTAACCCCAGTTCACAACAGGCTAGGGTAACCCACGTTCATAACAGGCTAGAGTAACCCCAGTTCACAAAAGGCTAGGGTAACCCCAGTTCACAAAAGGCTAGAGTAACCCCAGTTCACAAAAGGCTAGGGTAACCCCAGTTCATAAAAGGCTAGGGAAACCCCAGTTCACAAAAGACTAGAGTAATCCCAGTTCACAAAAGGCTAGGGTAACCCCAGTTCACAAAAGGCATGGGTAACCCCAGTTCACAAAAGGCATGGGTAACCCCAGTTCACAAAAGGCTAGGGTAACCCCAGTTCACAAAAGACTAGAGTAACCCCAGTTCACAAAAGGCTAGGGTAACCCCAGTTCACAAAAGGCATGGGTAACATAAGAACATAAGAACATAAGAAAGGAGGAACACTGCAGCAGGCCTGTTGGCCCATTCTAGGCAGATCCTTCACATTCCATCCCACTAACAGAATATTTTCAATGCTACCCAAGAAATAAGCTTTGATAATTTTATTTACTCATGTGCAATTCCCACTCAAATCCAATCCCTTTCACTCATGAATTTATCCAACCTAAATTTAAAACTACCCAAGGTCCCTGCTTCAATAACCCCACCAGGCAGACTGTTCCACCCATCAACCACCCCACTTCCAAACCAACACCTTCCTACATCCTTCCCAAATCCAAACTCATCCAACTTGAATCCACCATTGCGGGCTCTCTCTTGGAGAGATGCCCTCAAGACCTTATTTATATCCCCTTTGTTAATACCCATTTTCCACTTTTATACCTCGATCATGTCTCCCCTCATTCTACGTCTTACAAGTGAAAGTAATTTAAGGGTCTTCAATCTTTCTTCGTAAGGAAGATTTCTAATGCTATGTATTAATTTAGTCATTCTACGCTGAATGTTTTCTAACGAATTTATGTCCATTCTGTAATATGGAGACCAGAACTGAGCTGCATAATCTAGGTGAGGCCTTACTAATGATGTATAAAGCTGTAATATAACCTCTGGACTTCTGTTGCTAACACTTCTTGATATAAATCCCAGTAATCTATTTGCCTTATTACGTACGCTTAGGCATTGCTGTCTTGGTTTAAGGTTGAACATAAGAACATAAGAAAGGAGGAACACTGCAGCAGGCCTGTTGGCCCATACTAGGCAGGTCCTTCACATTCCATCCCACCAACAGAACACTTGTTCAACCCAACTTTCAATGCTACCCAAGAAATAAGATTTGATAATTTTATTTACTCATGTGCAATTCCCACTCAAATCCAACCCCTCTCACTCAAAAGGCATGGGTAACCCCAGTTCACAAAAGGCTAGGGTAACCCCAGTTCACAAAAGGCATGGGTAACCCCAGTTCACAAAAGGCTAGGGTAACCCCAGTTCACAAAAGGCTAGAGTAACCCCAGTTCATAAAAAGCTAGGGTAACCCCAGTTCACAAAAGACTAGAGTAACCCCAGTTCACAAAAGGCTAGGGTAACCCCAGTTCACAAAAGACTAGGGTAACCCCAGTTCACAAAAGACTAGGGTAACACCAGTCCACAAAAGGCATGGGTAACCCCAGTTCACAAAAGGCATGGGTAACCCCAGTTCACAAAAGGCTAGGGTAACCCTATTTCACAAAAGGCATGGGTAACCCCAGTTCACAAAAGGCATGGGTAACCCCAGTTCACAAAAGGCAAGGGTAACCCCAGTTCAAATACACAAAAAAAGCCAGAGTAACTTCAGTTCCCATTAGGAAGGATTCTTCAGACGTCAACAATTACAGACCAGTATTCAAATCGACAATGCTACAAAAAAATATGTTTCTTCAGTGGAGATGCCTTGATATTGGTGCCTTGATGCTGGTGAAGATGCCTTGATGCTGGTGAAGGTGACTTGATGTTGGTGACGGTGCCTTGACGATGGTGAAGGTACGTTGATGCTGGTGAAGGTGCCTTGATGATGGAAAAGGTGCCTTGATGTTTGTGAAGGTGCTTTGATGCTGGTAAAGATGCCTTGATACTGATGAAGGTTCATTGATGTTTGTGAAGGTGCCTTGATGCTTGTAAAGGTGCCTTGATACTGGTGAAGGTGCCTTGATACTGGTGAAGGTGCCTTGATGCTGGTGAAGGACTCTTGTTCAATAACAATTGTATCCACCCTTAATTTTTTTTAGATGAAAGCTGAATACCAGCAGCTCCCTAGACGTTGTATAACCCATAAGGGTTAAGTGCTTTCCCCATGAATTTAATAATAATAATAATAATAATAATAATAATAATAATAATAATAATAAATAATAATAATAATAATAATAATAAGAATAAGAATAAGAATAAGAATAAAAATAATTAGAATAATAAATATAATTATAACAACAAAAACATTAACATACAAGTACACTGTGTGACGCTTTTTCTCAGTGTATGCAGTGTGTATGCAGTGGGAGACGTAGCTCCAGTTCATTGGCCCAAGAGCGCTTGATGTCTTAAAAGCCAGACACTCACACACCCCGTTTACACACACATACACATACACAGTTTAGTAGACTTTTCTAGTACAGTACTAGAATGTGCAATAAACAGAGATGAGGAACCACCAAGAACACAGTATTTCCACTCAACAGAGGCAAGAAGACGTTGTATATCACATGCAACTGCAGTGACAACAAGTATCACTGATCCAGCACTACCAGAGTGAATCTGCATCCCAAGACGTGCAGTCATCAGGAGGAGGAGGAGGAACCTCTAGGCAAACTAGACGTACCTTGAATAACAATAAGAATAAGAAAGAAGAGGAGTTGCGAGGTGAGGGAATTAGGAAGCACTGGTGGCAGGTGAAGACAAAGAATCCGCAGGAACGTTAGTATATAATATTTTAGTCTCTGGGATTTAGGGGGGAAAGAATCAGCTGAAGATGAGGTGAAGGCAAGCCCGAAACACAGCTTCATGAACGGGTATGACTGGGACGTGGAGTCCAGGAATCAGGAAAGCTAGTTTCTAATTGTTTAGTGGAGCTAGCAATGATTTTATACCTTCAAATTTAACTTAAACATCAGAGGTTGGCGAATACACACACACACACAAACAAATAGGGGTGAACACACACACACACAGCTGAGTCTCTACCCCTGCAACCACAAATAGGTGAGTACAAACACACACAAACACACACACATAAGTAGTAGAGAGTTCTTCTGTATGGCTCAAAATGGCCGCCATGCCCAGATAGGCTTCTTCTGTATGGCTCGGAAGTAGATACTTCCGGTCTGCTCCCACTTCCGGTCGCCCCCCACTTCCGGTCTGTACAACCCCCCACTTCCTGTCATCCCCACTTCCGGTCGCCCCCCCCCCCCCCTTTTTTTTTTTTTTTTTTTTTTCATCCTGAGCAGGTCCGCACCCCTCACCCCCTCACACCCCTGAAACCCTCATCCCTGAGCGGTCTCTTTCCGCGCTCGAGCCCCTCGCCCCGCCGCGCCCACCCGCCCGCCTGCGCCCTTCCGCGTCGACCCGCCCCGAGCTGCCTTCTGAATGTTATATATTATGGTATTATTCAAATGGTGTTTTTGGGAGTATACAAAGGTGTTTTGTTAGTATTCAATTATGTTTTGAGGGTATTCAAATGATGTATGAGATGTTGAGGGATGTGAGAATATTTCTTAACAGTTATTGCGAAAAGTATGTGTGTGTGATGGGGGTGATGGTGTTCAAACGATGATTTGGGAGCATTCAAAAATTGTTTGATAGTGTTTTGAAGGTGTTCAAATGATACATAAGAGTGTTTTTGGTGGTGTTCAAATGAGGTATAAGAGTGTTTTTGATGGTCTGAGGGAATGCGTATAAAATGGGGTGATAGTTGATGATCTTAGTGGTTATGAGATGAGTGATCTTAATGGATTGAGATTAGTATTCTTAGATAAATGGTATGTCATCTTATAAAGTTGGCTATAATGTTTGAGGGAATATGTATAAAATGTGTGATCTGTGATCTTAGTGTCTTGTCGTTAATATTCTTACATAATAGTAATCATGAAATGGAGTTGGTGAACATGAAAAATGTTCCAATAGTAAAAAGTATTCATAGTTTTAGCGATCATAGTGGTTTTTGTGATGAGTGATCTTAGTGGATTGAGATTATTGATCTTATAAAGTTGGTTATAATGATTTGAGGGGATGTTTATAAAAAATGTGATTATGATATGTCTTAGTTGGAGGTGTATGTCTTAGTTGTGATTATGTCTTGTATAGGTTTGTTGATGTCTCAGGTGTTAGTTGAAGGTGTCTTAGTTTTTTTTGATAATGTTCCATGACTTAGTTGGAGGGTGTATGTCTGTATTAGTTTTGGCAATGTGCCATGTCTTAGTTTTTTGGTAATGTGGTGTTTGATAGTGTTTTTAAGGTTAAGTTGTTAGGTTAGATGTTATTTGGTTTCGTTAGATGATGCTAGGTTGGGTTAGGTAAAAATGTTATATGTTATATTATTCAAATGGTGTTTTGGAAGTATACAAAGGTGTTTTGATAGTATTCAATGATGGTTTGAGGGTATTCAAATGATGTATGAGAGGTTTTGAGATGTTGAGGGATGTGAGAATATTTCTTTACACTTATTGAGAAAAGTATGTGTGTGTGATGGGTGTGATGGTGTTCAAACGATGATTTGGGAGTATTCATTGTTGATGTACGGGGTATTCAAAGGTGTTTTGGTGTTATTCAATGGTAATTGTGTTTTTGAAAGTGTGTTTTAGTTATTATAGTGGTTTTGAGATGAGTGTGCTTAGATAATGGTTTTGTCGTCTTAAAAAGTTGGTTATAGTGTTTTGAGGGAAAGTTTGATGGTGTTTTGGGCGTATTCAATGGTGTTTTGGGAGTATTCAAATGACGTATAAGTGTTTTGGAGGTGTTCCAATGCATTTCTTGGTTATATTTAGTATAAAATGTGTGTATTTTCTGTGGAGATGGATGTGGCTTTTTGATGAATTAGTAAAACGGGGAAAAAATTGTGGGTGGGAGATGGGGTAATGGGTGGAGTGTGTGTGTTTGCGTGTGTGTGCGTGTGTGTGCGTGCTGTGTGTGTGTGTGTGTGTGTGTGTGTGTGTGTGTGTGTGTGTGTGTGTGTATGAGGTAGAGAGAGGTAGAGAGCAGGTGAGGTCATGGCCTCAGGCGCTGGGGTGGGTCTGTGATCTCAGAGATAACAAAACGTACCTCGCCAGTCGTCTAAGGACATTTGAACATAGTGGAAACTTATAGAAATGTTGTTGGTTATTATAATTTTTTTGATGAAAACGAGAAAATTGTAAGTGATTTGGGTGTTGTGAATGAACTATTTTTTTTTTAATGAAAACGAGAAAAATTGTCGTGATATGTAAAATTGAGGTTTGTTATTTAAACGTCTTAAAATTTGTTGAATTAGAGTGTTTTCTGATGAAATAGTAAAAAATATTGTCAGTTATAAGTGGAAAATCTTAAAGTGGGTATTAAAACGACTGAAAATTAACGTATTAGCAATATTGAGAAAGTTTCTGATGATTTAGTAATTTTTTTAATGAAAACGAGAAAAATGTATCTTTTTAGCCTGTTACCTGAAAACGGGGAATATATGTACAGAAAGTGTGGGAAATAAATGAAGGAGAAATTAATGTGTATTAGTGTTATCCTATGTCAGTGACGTCACACCACACCTGGGCTCGCTTGATTGAACTTGTTGGTGACCCTGGTGATGACGTCACGCACTTTTAATTCATTCAATGTAATATGGGTAAGATACCTGTTTACTTTTGAAATCGAGGTAAATCTTGATCCAAGGAAGTGGAGCAGGAATATTGGGTTTAGAAGGTATGGGCGGGAGATGGAGTGGGAGATCTTGATCCAAGGAAGTGGAGCAGGGGTTTTGGGGAGATGGAAGTGAATGTGAATTTGATGAAATTCCAAAGAGAGGAAATAATATTGCCCCCATAGGGGGGATCTCAAAACTTGATCCAAGGAGATGGAGGGGTAAAATGAAAATTAAAAAAAAAAATTGGAAAAAATCGAGAAGCGGGGTGATCCGCAGCAGAAGGCGCTGCAGAAGGGCGTGGGGCCGGGCGCGGCGGGGCAGCGGCGATCCACAGAAGGCGCTGCAGAAGGAAGCTCGGGGCGCTGGGGCGATCCACAGAAGGCGCTGCAGAAGGAAGCTCGGGGCGCTGGGGCGATCCACAGAAGGCGCTGCAGAAGGCAGCGAGGGGCGGCTCGACGAGGAAGGGCGTGGGACCGGGCGCGGGCAAGGGGTGCGGGGCGGGCGGGCGCGGGCAAGGGGCGCAGGGTGCAGGCGGGCGGGGCAGGGGCGCGAGCGCACGAAAGGTAAAGTCCCTGTAGGGTTTCTCCCTGTACGGTTTCCTCCCAAAAAGGGCTCTCCCTGAGCGGTCTCCTTCCGCGCGCTCGCGCCCTGCCCCGCCCGCCTTCACCCTGCACCCCTTGCCCCCGCCCGCCCCGCGCCCCTTGCCGCGCCCGGTTCCACGCCCTTCCGCGTCGAGCCGCCCTCGCTGCCTTCTGCAGCGCCCTGCGGATCGCCCCAGCGCCCCGAGCTGCCTTCTGCAGCGCCTTCTGTATATATATATATATATATATATATATATATATATATATATATGTCGTGCCGATTAGGTAAAACTTGGATTTTGGCTT
Source organism: Cherax destructor (assembly GCA_009830355.1). Lineage (NCBI taxonomy): Eukaryota > Metazoa > Arthropoda > Malacostraca > Decapoda > Parastacidae > Cherax > Cherax destructor. The sequence continues at coordinate 2,064 of WNWK01001621.1, read as the reverse complement.
AAATAGCAACGCTCACCTTGCCATATAAGACAAGTGAAAATTTGTGTATGCAATAATTTCGCCAAAATCTTTCTGAACATAACGAAAAAAATATTGCGCTTGTTGTAATAAGGTTAGGTAGGTTTTCAAAGTTTCTCTTGGTACAAAATTATAAATTCTTACATTAACATAAATGAAAAAAATATATCTCTAAACGTATAAGAGAAAATTTTAGAAAGGACTAAATTTTAGATGAGTTCTTGCTAATTGACCAGTTTTACCTAATCGGCACGACATATATATATATATATATATATATATATATATATATATATATATATGTCGTGCTTATTAGGTAAAACTTGCGATTTTGGCTTAAATAGCAACGCTCTTCTGAACCTAACGAAAAACATATATTTCATTGTGTTTGTTTATTATTAAATTAATGTTAACGTATCTAAAATATATTTAGTAGGGTTAGGCTAAATTAAATATATATATATATATATATATATATATATATATATATATATATATATATATATATATATATATATATATATATATATATGTCGTGCCGATTAGGTAAAACTGGTCAATTAGCAAAAACTCATCTAAAATTAAGTCCTTTCTAAAATTTTCTCTTATGCGTTTAAAGATATATTTTTTCATTTATGTTAATGTAAAAATTATAATTTTGTACCAAGAGAAACTTTGAAACCTACCTAACCTTATTACAACAAGCACAATTTAATTTAGCCTAACCCAACTAAATATATTTTAGATACGTTAACATTAATTTAATAATAAACAAACACAATGAAATATATTTTTCGTTAGGTTCAGAATGATTTTGCGAAATTATTGCATACACAAATTTTCGCTTGTCTTATATGGCAAGAAGAGCGTTGCTATTTAAGCAAAATCGAAGTTTTACCTAATCGGCACGACATATATATATATATATATATATATATATATATATATATATATATATATATATATATATATATATATATATATATTGTAATTATCGTGCCGATTAGGTAAAACTGGTCAATTAAGTCCTTTCTAAAATTTTCTCTTATAGTCTCTTATAGCTAGCTCCCCAAGGATAATAATTTGAATAATTTTCCTCATCAACATGTTGCTGAATGTACTGCTGGAGTTACATTGAAAATACACAGGTGTAAACGAAGCATTTGTTGTGATGACGTATCGCTGTGTGTAGAGCTAACTGCGCTGTGAGTCCTACTCGCTCCCCGGGGTGTTTATAATCGTGTTGTTATGATTTTGTCACTGATGACCGGTATTAAAGTTCTCATCACGGACACGTTAGCGGGAGATTCGTTCATAAAACAGGGCATTTGTGGTCACAGTGGCGTCCTATGCTAGCTTTCCAAGCGCGGAGAAATGAATCTTGGATGTATCTAGTTAGGCCGTCATGGAGCTGTGGTTAGAGCGCTGGATTGGCATTTTGGGGATTAGTTTACACTGGATCTGGCAGAAACAAGGGAGAGTACATGCAAAGAAATATCGCAATAAGCAGGATGCTTGAGACTATCTGGTGTGCCCATGCTTGAGGCTCACTGACGTGCCCATGCTTGAGGCTCACTGACGTGCCCATGCTTGAGGCTCACTGACGTGCCCATGCTTTAAGCTCACTGACGTGCCCGGGCTGGGATCAGAACATGGCTGCCCATTTTATGTGGCATTTGTGTGGCCGAGTGGATAAGAGCCTTGCCTAGGAATCATGTCCGTCCCAGTAGCAGCATTGAGTCCAGATGACTACGATCTTCCTGTCTCTCTCTCTCTCTCTCTCTCTCTCTCTCTCTCTCTCTCTCTCTCTCTCTCTCTCTCTCTCTCTCTCTCTCTCTCTCTCTCTCTCTCATCTTATGTATATATATATATATATTTTTTTTTTTTTTTCAACAAGTCGGCCGTCTCCCACCGAGGCAGGGTGACCCAAAAGAAAGAAAATCCCCAAAAGAAAACTTTCATCATCATTCAACACTTTCACCACACTCATACATAATCACTGTCTTTGCAGAGGAGCTCAGATACTACAGCTGAGAAAAGTCCCCC
>WNWK01001620.1:187500-263213 GCA_009830355.1 Cherax destructor | reverse complement strand
TTCAGGGCAGGAGAAATATCAGAGCTGGAACAAATTCAGAGATCGTTTACGGCTCACATTGAGCCATTGAAACATCTAAATTATTGGGAACGCCTTCAAGTCTTGAACATGTACTCATTGGAGCGGAGGAGAGAGAGATACATGATAATATATACTTGGAAAGTACTTGAGGGCCTGGTCCCAAATCTGCACACTGCCATAACAACATACTGGAGTGAGAGATATGGGAGAAAGTGTAAAATAAACCCAGTGAGGAGCAGGGGTGCGGTGGGGACAATACAGGAGCACTGCATTAACATCCAGGGTCCCAGACTATTCAACATCTTACCATAAGATATCCGAAACACGGCTGGAACCAGTGTAGAAGCCTTCAAGAGGAAATTGGACAAGTATCTTCATCGGGTGCCAGATCAACCAGGCTGTGATGGATATGTGGGGCAGCGGGCCTCCAGCAGCAACAGCCTGGTTGACCAGGCAAGCACCAGACGAGCCTGGCCCATGGCCGGGCTCAGAGATATATAAACTCTCGAAACTCTTCAAAGGTATATCAAAGGTAATATACACCTGGAAGATACTGAAGAGACTGATCCCAAACCTGCACATCGAAATTACTACTTATGAACGCAAGAGGCTTGATATATGGTGCAGGATAAGTCCAATAAAAAGCACGGGAGTGATGAATACAATGAAAGAGCTCAATAAGTGTTAAGGGACCACGACTCAACACCCTGCATTTATGTATATGGGAAATTACCAACAATCTCCTAGCTGTCTTCAAGAGGGAACTCGACATATTCCTCAAAACAGTTTATGATCAGCCGGGTTAAGATGCATACGCTGGACTGCGGGGGGAGGGGCACTAATAGCATGATTGATCAGGCCAGCAAGCAACCAAAAAGCCAGGTGCCAGATCAACGAGGCTGTGGGACAGCGGGCCTCCAGCAGTAATAGCCTAGCTGACCAGGTAAGCACCAGACGAGCCTGACCCATGGCTGCGCTCTGGGAGTAGAACTCTTGAAACTCATCAAAGGTAGAGGAGGCGACTCCAGGTAACCTCCGAGTAAGATATTGCTAGAATGAAGAAAGATTTAAAAACTGAATAGCTTCCCTCTGTAAGTGCAAGGTCAGCAGAGTTGTGATGACAATGTGAGCGTGCAGGCCGCTACCACAGGGCCGGGCAACGGGAGCAGACAAGACTGGCCCAGGGCCGGGCAACGGGAGCAGACAAGACTGGCCCAGGGCCGGGCAACGGGAGCAGACAAGACTGGCCCAGGGCCGGGCAACAGGAGCAGACAAGACTGGCCAAGGGCCGGTCAACAGGAGCAGACAATACTGGCCCAGGGCCGGGCAATGGGAGCAGACAAGACTGGTCCAGGGCCGGGCAACAGGAGCAGACAAGGCTGGCCCAGGGCCGGGCAACGGGAGCAGACAAGACTGGTCCAGGGCCGGGCTACGGGAGTAGAAAGACTATTCAACAAATGTATATCAAAGGTAAGTCTCGCTTATCTGTTTTTCGCTCTAATGAATGATTCGAATTTGTCTTCTACTCCGTTTCAGTCTTTATGTCTTCAATTCTTTCATAGCGGAGCAACTGAGTGAGAGATATGGGAGGAAGTGTAAAATAAGTCCAGGGGTGCGGTGGGGACAATACGGGAGCACTGTATCAACATCCGGGGTCCCAGACTATTCAACATCTTACCAGAAGATATCCGAAACACGGCTGGAACCAGTGTAGAAGCCTTCAAGAGGAAACTGGACAAGTATCTTCACCAGGTGCCAGATCAACCAGGCTGTGATGGATATGTGGGGCAGCGGGCCTCCCAAGCACCAGACGAGCCTGGCCCATGGCCGGGCTCCGAGAGTAGTTAAACTCTCGAAACTTCAAAGGTATATCAAAGGAGATTTTTCTTCACTGAACATCATATTGCTGTTTGTGAACCACAGGAAGACTATATCCACATGATTCGCTGTGTCCTTGAAGGACGCCACTCAGAATTTTTGGTAGCAACAGCAAAGGATGACACTGTACTATAATTCAGGTCCTTGGCTATGTTAGCTATAAGAATGAGACAAGCGGGGCGAGCACTGTGCTTTGAGGAAGAGACATTTTCAGTGTGGCAGCCTCTGCCTTCACTTTGCTCACCACTACTGCTACTACTCTCAGGGTTTTATTTGTTAAGAAGTTAAATATCCAGATATACAAAAACAAGGACAGTGGAGATATAAAACTGGACTGACAAAGACAGAGAGAAACAGTAACAGGGAAGAGAGCTAAGACATTATTCAACCCAAGACAGAGCCAAGAACTGAGCGGACAGGAAGAAACAAGAATGTGTGAGCTAAGGAAGCGAGCCGACAAGGACGAACAAGGACATATGAGATAAAGAATTAGCCCGACAAGAATAAACCAAGTGGTGACAGGAGAGAGAGATGAGATAACATTTAGCATTGTGGTAATGTGAGTTGCTTTATATACTATCCCAGGGGTGATGAATACTTGGGAGGGAGGGGAAGGAGAGAGGAGACGAATGGAAGGGGGAAAGGAGGGGAGGGACAAACAGAAGGGCGAGAGGGGAGGAGAGTCAGATGAAAGGAAGGGTGGAAAGGAGATATTGCGACTCTTGATTTGCTGTATGGTAAAATATACCCTGTAATTACCTTGTTGAATTTGTTGCCAGTAATCTTTTAAGTTGTGCTGCGCTCTTTAGCTTCCATTCCTGTGCCATGGTACTTGCCATAGATAGCTGCTATGGTTCTTGTCAGGGCTGCCATGGTACTTGCCATAGATAGCTGCTATGGTGCTTGTCAGGGCTGCCATGGTACTTGCCATAGATAGCTGCTATGGTGCTTGTCAGGGCTGCTATGGTACTTACTAGAGCTGCCTTTATGAGTAATTATCATTGAAGCCGTGATTTTTTTTTCCAGTGTTCAGAAGTGTGCTCCACGTCTCTTACTAAGGTGAGGCTCCACGTCTCTTACTAAGGTGAGGCTCCACGTCTCTTACTAAGGTGAGGCTCCACGTCTCTTACTAAGGTGAGGCTCCACGTCTCTTACTAAGGTGAGGCTCCACGTCTCTTACTACTGTGAGGCTGCAGTGTTTGCTACCACCCCTGCGAGCCATGTCAGCCACCTGCCTTATCTGTCACCGCTTTCTGGCTGAATGGTGTGCTAGTGTCCACTTTGTGATATTCTATGCTGTGATCATGTCCTTACTTCTTCTTGTATTCTTCTCGGGTCTTAACCTTTGTTCTTAAGCTACCAGCCTTGCGGCAAACCTTTAAATCTTCTTAATCTTCGTGTTTAATTAAGTTTGGTCTCCCCGCCGGGACAAAGAATCACACTACAACTGCTCACCACTACTCACTCCAGATGGATAACAGCACAACTACTATTGTCCACTCTAGATAAATAACAGCACAACTGCTTTCCATTCTGGTGAAAAACAAGTATGAAGAATGAATGCGCCTTGGCTAAAAAAAAAATTAACTTTACCTCCTTCCTTTAGAAAATGCTTTATGCAAATTAGAAATTTTTTACAAGGGTGGACGTCACAGTACATGGGTGGGGGGAATGGAGCTCTGGCCCAGAGATCTCCCCACACCACCACCGCTACCAGCTCTCTCCCCACTACCTCCTCCTTCCCCTCACCAGCAGCACGAGCTCCTGCAGCTCCAGCAAGCACATAATGGAGCCTACACTAACCTTAACTTACGCTACTTTTTCCCCAAGATTTTATACGTGAGAGCCTGATGCTATTACCACCTGAGGTGGTGAAGGGACGCGCGCGACCAACAAGGCGGCGCAAGAGCGCACCAAAGAAAAACCTGAAGTAGTATCATGAGAAAATTAATCAAGAGGCGTAAGTGGACCAAGAAGAAGAGAATAAGAAGGAACCGGGGTAAGTGGTAAGGCACCACTATGATGGGGAAGAAGTAGAAGACAGGAAGAATAACGACGAGGCAGTCTACACCTTGAGAGACTTATCGTGATCACTCTTCCAGCCCACACTAAGAGCCACTTTACCCCCCTGAAGAGTAGATATATAATAGCATTACTACGATCTTAGTCGACAGGAGACCTGGTCTGGGGCCGAGGCGCGAGGACGATGATCCCCGGAATCAAGTAGAGTGTGGCACATCTTATGAAGCAGACCATTCTCGCACCCACACTGACAAAAGTTAACCATCCAACATTTCATATCCCCCCCCCCCGGCCACCTCTTTGCCAGACATATCACTCCTTGTTTTTCTAATTTTCTTATTTGTAGTTAAATATACACTTTTTAAACGTTTATATGACCTAACCTAAATTAACTTAAAATTAAAAAAAATACAATTTTGAGAAAACAAGAAAAGTAGAATTTCATACTGAGCGTTTTACATTAAGAAAGTATTAATATATAGAGTGCGTGTAGATACACTTGACTGACTTTGTTAATTAGTCTGTCTTGTTCGGCAACAGCAGCATATGCTGGCACCAAACATACACTCTCAAACATTCCGTGAACACTTTGCTCGACATGTAAATGAAACAGTTACACTGGACACGGCTACACTTGCCAGTATAATATCTTGGTTGACATCTGGTTCCTGGTCCATTACCAGGCTAATTTATGGTCCAGCGGACTTGATTCCTAGATGAAGTTGAGGCTAACGCGAGGGTAAATACACGACATTTACGTATGACACTGACCAGCTCTAGAATCTGATGAGGATACACCTCATTACCAACACAGCTGTACTTCAATTAAGTCCCCACCTGCCTTGTACAAAATTATGTACTGCAATCTATTTAATGGACACGGCAAGGAATAACTAGACTTTACCTTCACCTGAGGTGTAATAACACCCAAGGTACTCTGGTCTCTCTGGGTTCATCGTATCATCATGACATGACGTCCATTAATTTGTATCCTATTTAATAGTGTGGCATACTACGAGTATGTTACACTTTATTCGGCGTATGTCACAACCATATAGGCTGCCTCCCGACCACCAAACCTGGTGCTAATGATTTAACGATCAATAGGAGCCCCGTCGTTATATCAGTACCTCTTTTCATTGGCCCAAAGAGACGTTACAGCACATGATACTAGAGGTGCCAGGTCTTCTTTCACTAATACGTTAAAAAGAACAGTACTAAATTAATTAAGCTTCCTGAATGAGAAATTACATCCGTCCAATGTCTGTTCTCTCTCTCTGCACTCAAGACTGATGTCCCCAGGCATTCAAACAGCATAGCCTGGCCTACAGACCGGCTGGCCCTGGGGCACTGTTGTCAGATGGCTGGCAAAGGTGAGTGTTAATCCCTCTCAATATATCAGAACTTCAGTAACTATAACATTCATAAAACTCAACAATGCTCTGAGGCCTAGTAAACAAATAGGCATGAGTCTATTTCAAGTACCAGCTGCCAGGCAGGTGTAACTCCAGATGGCTGGGAAGAGTAGCTGTATCCCCTTTATCCCCCACTGGTAGAGAGGGATATAATGATCACAGGCTCCTTGCTCGCGTACACACTATGTAGGGCACTGATACACGAGAATTAAAAATAAAAATAAAAAATTCCCACACTCGGGGAAGGGGGATGCGCGCGCCGTGTTTGGAGAATCCGATCACTCGGCATACCTCTGGTGAGGCTAAGTACACCCAGAGTAGTCCTCCTGGAGACGTGCTCCTCGACCCCCTTGCTATGAGACTGACGTGTGATCTACAAGAAATAAATGATAAATGTGGAACCTAACAGTGTGACCTAGAGATGAATAATCATCCCATTCAACCATCTCTTAGTTTTTCAAAGACATGCAGTCTACATAAACTATCACCTAGATTTCCTATCAACTATTCTTTGGTAAAAGGTATCTATAGATTTGAGTATATAAAATATCTCAATAATTTGTCCCGGCGATTATGAATATACCTTCCTGCTGGGTGAATTATTCTAATACTGTAAGTGAAAATCTCAAACCTCCAGTGAGCCTCTAAGAAGTATCTAACACTTTTGGACACAGTGTCATATAGGGGTACACACACACAATTAGATTCAGTATCTGTAAGGAGCTGTTCTGGGTAAAATGAAGTCACATAATTACAAAGGTTTAGGGAGAAAACCATGGCGATTAAATATATAATAATAAATAATATTGCTGATAAACACTAGCTAGAGTGGATATGATGGGCTTGGCCACACCACAGGCTGGATACTCACATATATTAGCCTCGGCGTGCTTCACCGTCTTCTCGTGGTGCAGATTATTGGCTAATAAGAAAGCTGCTTCTTCTAACCCCAACAGCAAGGCGGTGGCAGCCGCCCTGTGCTCTGGGGGTCGTAGGTCCGCCCACGCCGCCCGCTGACCACCCACAAGATGGGATCCCGTGGCAACAGCCGCACCTACAAGCTCTGTCACTAGTGCCTCGCGTTGGTCACCGTCGGGGAAGTTGTTGACATCGCCTGCCATACGGTGTGCCAAGCTGTTGAGCAATCTGGCAGTGGCAGTGACGTCGCCACCGTACAGTGCCCGGGAGCCTGTCACTGCCGCCAGGTCATGAGCCACCGCCAGCACTGCATCATTGGCGTGAGCACGGGAGGTGAGGGTGGTAAGCCACACACTACGACACTCACTCAGGTCAGCAGGACCCGCCCACCCCAAGGGGTTACAGGGCCGCCGAGCCCATCCTGAGGCGCCCCCGGGGCACGGCTGCACCGCCACGTCCCCACCCTGCGTCCAGTTCCAGAAGAGACCTCGACCTGACGAAGGGGGACACCAAGATGCATCGCTACTGATGGGGCCGGCGCCTGTTGTCGGTACCTCTGCCCGCGCTGACCACACGGCTGTTGACACAAGATAAAAGAATTATGTACGTCACTGAAGCTGAAAGTCATTCATTAAGATACGGAATATATGTACTGACCAGATGGTCAACAAGACAGCCTGGCCTGTGGCCGAGCTGCGAGAGTAAAAGAAATTTCAAAGCAGGTTACAGGTATGTGCACAACAATTATATTGACCACTGATCACCAAGAGTGTTTTCTAGCAACTTGTTGTTCCTTCAGTAACTAATGCAGTGATTGTGATTCATACTCGGCCATACCTTAGTAACTAATAGCCCTCTCGTCCATGTTGCTGTACCACACCTTGACAATGCTGTGAAACATCCCTGCAGCCTCGCCCAGGCGCTGCTGTGCCGGACCCCCAAGGCAGACACAGTAACAAGAAAGAAATATGGTCCGCCAGGCACCCAGCTTCGGTACTACGATATATATTTTTGAAGAATACACTTTGACGTTGAAAGTGTATTCTCTCTCTCTCTCTCTCTCTCTCTTATATATATATATATATATATATATATATATATATATATATATATATATATATATATATATATAATGTGTGGTGTGAATATAATGCAGAGAATTCGGAGTTTGGAAATTAGGAGGAGGTGCGGGATTAGCAAAACGATTGTCCAGAGAGCTGAGGAGGGGTTGTTGAGGTGGTTTGGACATGTAGAGAGAATGGAACGAGACAGAGTGACTTCGAGAGTGTATAAATCTGTAGTGGAGGGAAGGCGGGGTAGGGGTCGCCCTAGGAAAGGTTGGAGGGAGGGGGTAAAGGAAGTTTTGTGTGCGAGGGGCTTGGACTTCCAGCAAGCATGTGTGAGCGTATTTGATAGGAGTGAATGGAGGCATATGGTTTTTAATACTTGACGTGCTGTTGGAGTGTGAGCAAAGTAACATTTATGAAGGGATTCAGGGAAACCGGCAGGCCGGACTTGAGTTCTGGAGATGGGAAGTACAGTGCCGGCACTCTGAAGGAGGGTGTTAATGTTGCAGTTTTATAACTGTATTGTAAAGCACCCCTCTGGCAAGACAGTGATGGAGTGAATGATGATGAAAGTTTTTCTTTTTCGGGCCACCCTGCCTTGGTGGGAATCGGCCGATGTGTTAATAAAAAAAAAAAAAAAAAAAATATATATATATATATATATATATATATATATATATATATATATATATATATATATATATACACGTATATATATATGCTTGAATCTTAAGAAATAAGAATAAAGGATCACTGCCAAAGTCCATGCCAAGCAGGTCCTTCTCTAACCTAACCAGTCTCTCTCATTTTGTCTTAATTATTTTTTAAGCTACCTTAGGTATTAGCTTCATTAATGCTTCTTGGCAGTTTTTTCCACTTTACAACTCTACTGAATAAGACACACGTGAAACACTTGGGTATCTTTATTGTTCAATCGTTTCGCCTAGTCAAATGTAGAGACTATATACATATGTATATATGAAGAAAAAAGTAATAGTGGTGAGGTGAAGATGTGATCAATCCATCAACCTTGCAGTAGTTTTTGAGGTGGTCAGTCCCTCAGCCTAGAGAAGAGTTCAGATCCATTGTCTGGAAAAATCTGAAGCTGAAACATGAGAATGGAAGTTTATATACTGAAGGAGGTGAGGTGCGGAAACTCTGAGACGTTACAGGAGGCGGTGTCCACTAGTAGATGCAAGAACGTAAGAATTAAGGAACACTGCAACCATCCTGCTGGCCCATGCTAAGCAGGTCCCTCTCAAATCCAACCTTTCTCACTCATAACTACTGGTTAAGCAATAGAGTGTGGGAGATGTCCTCTGTACTAATACCATTGTGGTGTTGTGTCAGATATCTATAATTATGTCAAAGACATACAATAAAGACAAGTATAGTAGTATGACACACGTGTCCTACTCATCAACTTGTCGGTATTCTGTGTCAATTCCATAATTATAAACTACTCTATTGTTACAATAATGTTATTAAGTAAGCTGGATGTCCTAGAATTAAGTGAAAAGGGGAAAAAATGATAGGAAAGCTTGAACAGCCTGAGGTAAATGGGATTAAATCAAGTGTATCTGAGGGAACTAGAAACATGGAAGGAATAAACGGAAATATTAAATGAATCAGTGTGGGAAAATGAGGGATAAGGATATAAATGTTTAGATTAAAAAAAAGTAAGGATAAAAGTGGAATGTGAGGAGTGGATTAGAAGCATATTAACACTTAGGAAAGAAGTATATAGAGATAAATTATGGAAGGTGTTAAGTGAATGATTAATGAGCGAGTGAGAAACTACTTAGTTTTGTGAGTTCTTACTACTGAAGTGGAAGACACTGGTGTTGCAGGAGAGGTCAAGAGTGCCACTGGTAAAGTAAATGTGTTTACAAAAGTCTTGGTAATAATGTATTTTTTTAAGAGGATAATAAATACTATACGAAGTATGATGACATGCATGGCGAGAGCAGTTTGCTAGTGAATTTAAGGCGAGAGTTAGAGAGATATGAACAAATATGTTGGGACAAAGGTGAGCTAGAACAAGATGAAGTGAAGAGAGAAGGTATAGTGTGGATTTAAGAATAAAATACTACGCTGTACAATAAACACTGCCTGTAGGAGGTGAGTGTGGGTAAAGAGGAATGATTGCTGGAATGATGAGGTAAAATGGGTGCTAAAGGTTCTACAAAGTATATAAGGAAAATAAGTGATAAAAACAAAACAAGAAAAAACGAAAAAAAGGAAACTATCAGGAAAATCTGCTAAGTAAAAAGTTTTGAAAAGAAAAGTGAAAAAGCCTGTTGAGAAAATAGACCCTGGGTGAATGTGGTAAGATGTTAGGCGGAGATATTTGAGAGGTGGGATATTTTGAGTTGTTAAACGTGGATGATCTCCCAGGGAGGCATAGGCTCTTGTTAGGAGAGAAGAACCAACGGCGAGGCTGGAGGAAGTGGGTGAGGCAGCGAGCAGGTTAAAGCACTTAAAATAGACGAGCTTAGGCTTTTATTCCTTAGTTGAACTACATTTTTACTTATTTTCGTTGCGCAAAATAATATTATCTTCCGGTTAGAGGACCCAGGTAAAAATTAACTATTCGCCACTTAGTGGAGTATTATATTATAAATGGTGCATCCCACTATGGTACATTTATGCAGGTGCTCTACTGTGTTCACGAATCCATCGACATAGCCTCGTCTTTTTCTTCAGCAAAATGTACCTATTATTGTTTAAAATGAACGAAATGCGCCATAGTAAATAATGCATTCCATTGGCAGATGGCAAGTTAGGAATATAAATTTTACATGGAGTCTGCTGTTAGCGTTGATGTCAGCACTGGAACCCCTATACTGACTTTCATTGTTAACAAAGTTACACATTCTCGTCCGCTATTCCACCTGCCACAGTATTTTGTATTAATTTATGTTTCATCTATTATTCATATCGTTTCTTATTTTAGGTTTACGAACTTAAATTTTAACTGGACTCTTAAGACCACTGATATATACTCTTACTGAAGGAACATTATAGTCAAGTGTTGCTTAAAGAGCTGTTATTTAGCATGCATCATGACGTGTGTGTTAATAATGATCAACCTTTGTTTACAAAGACACGTGAGTAAACACTAGGACATATTAGAAAACGTTTCGGTCCCAGGCAACAGGAGGAGACATGAGAGAGGGCTGGGTAGCCTGTAATTTTTTGGTGTAGGAAGACTTTTGACACAGTACCGCACATGGAAGGCCTTCCCTGTCATTACCGTCTGCTCCTCTAGCTTTTGTTCCAGTCTCTTGTGTGGTACTGTCTCAAAAGTCTTCCTACATACCAAAAATTTAGTCTACCCAGCCCTCTCTCCTGTCTCCTCCTGTTGCCTTGTCGTAGACGTCCACTTGGACCGAAACGTTTTCTAATATGTCCTAGTGTTTACTCACGTGTCTTTCTAAATATTTGTGGGCATCTATTACCAAGGTTTATACCAATGATCATCTTACTTGTGGTAGACACGGTAGATGTCAGGAAGTGTTCCTTGTTCAAGAGGTCGTCGTTACCACCGTCTTCCTTCCTGGGTGGCTTCACGTTGTCGTTGTCACTACCAGTGTCACCATGGTCAGCACGACCCGCGCTCCCTGCTCCCGTCTCCGCTGCCGACGACACTACAGGGCTGTCCAAGTTCGTCTGAGGCTTGGTGGTCGTTGAAGAGGCGGGCTTGGGCGTTGTGGTAGTAGTGGAAGTAGTGGTCGAAGTGGTTGTCGTTGTGGTGGTGTTCTTGGTCGTGTTGGTTATAAGCCAAGGAGGCGGCCGCAGCGTAGTCGTAGTGGTCGTGGAGGTGGTCGTCTGTGGCAGGTCTTCCACTGGCGTTCCCTTTAGTCGGCTTTCCAAATTAAGGTTCCCATCTTCCCCGCTGCCGCCTCCTCCAGTTCCTCCTCCACCTCCTTTTACTCCTCCTCCTCCACTTTCGCCATTTTCCCCCCCACCATCTCCATCGTCGCCAGAAGCGGGGCCCCCGAGACCACCACCACCACCCCCACTGCCTCCAACAGGGGTGCCCTTAATTGGAGGCGAGGGGATGGGGGGGTCGTCCTCGGTGATGGAGCTGACGGTGGTCTTGGTGGCGATGAACCAGGGAGGCCGCGGCCTCGCAGTGTGCGACGGAGGGTTTACTGTGGAACAAACAAAAAAATTATACCACTAAATGAACAAGAGTGTTCCACATGAACGTCGACATATATATACGTCGTGCCGAATAGGTAAAATTGGTCAATTAGCAATAACATTTAAAATTAAGTCCTTTCTAAAATTTTCTTAGATATATTTTTTCATTTATGTTAATGTAAAAATTAATAATTTTGTACCAAAACAACCTTAGAAAACTTACCTAACCTTATTATAACAAGCAAAATTTAATTTAGTCTAATCCAACAAAATATATTTTAGATAAGTTTACAATAATTTAATAATATGCAAACAAAATGAATTATATTTTTTTCGTTAGGTTCGGGATGATTTTTCCGAAATTATTGCACACACAAATTTTCGCTTGCCTTATTCGGCAAGACTATTCAACATCTTACTAGAAGATATCAGAAACACAGCTGGAACAAGTATAGAAGCCTTCAAGAGGAAACCGGACAAGTATCTTCACCAGGTGCCAGATCAACCAGGCTGTGACGGACATGTGTGGCAGCGGGCCTCGAAACTTCAAAGGTATATCAAAGGTAAGGTAAAGGTAAGAAGTGCGTTGGTATTTAAGCCAAAATCTTAAGTTTTACCTATTCGGCACATTATATATATATATATATATATATATATATATATATATATATATATATATATATATATATATATATTATTTTGTCGTGCCGATTAGGTAAAACTGGTCAATTAGCAAGAACTCATTTAAAATTAAGTCCTTTCTAAAATTTTCTCTTATACGTTTAAAGATATATTTTTTTTTCATTTATGTTAATGTAAAAAATTATAATTTTGTACCAAGAGAAACTTTGAAAACCTACCTAACCTTATTACAACAAGCGCAATTTAATTTAGCCTAACCTAACTAAATATATTTTAGATACGTTAACATTAATTTAATAATAAACAAACACAATGAAATATATTTTTTCGTTATGTTCAGAATGATTTTTTGCGAAATTATTACATACACAAATTTTCGCTTGTCTTATATGGCAAGACGAGCGTTGCTATTTAAGCCAAAATCGCAAGTTTTACCTAATCGGCACGACTTTTATATATATATATATATATATATATATATATATATATATATATGTATATATATATATATATATATATATATATATAGATATATATATTATATATATATATATATATATATATATATATATATATATATATAATATCATGCCTAATAAGCCGAATCGTCCAGTCTGGTCTATTTGGCAAGGGTTTACTTTGCTGAAAAATTTGTTTTTGCCATTAATCGGAGTAAATCTATCTGAGCATAACGAAATATATATATATAGAATTAATGTAATAAATGTATTTAAGGTGACCAATGATATACAAAGCAGAATTTTTCTAAAAAAATAATTTTATGGAGGTTAGGCGAGGTTTCTAAATTAGCTTTGGTCCAAAAATCAAAATCATTATATCACTGTTAATGGAAAAATTTAGTTATCAATCTGTAAAAATATTTTTTTGGGAAAGTTTAATTTTTTAAGGGAGTTCGGCCTATTCGGCAAGTTCGGCTTATTTAGTGTGTGTATACGTATATATGTTATTAACAAGCAGTGCCATTAACAAAGTTATTAACAAGCAGTGTCATTAACACTAAGTTATTAACAAGTAATGACATAAACACCACCACTGAGTTATTAACAAGCAGTGCCATTAACACCACCACTAAGTTATTAACAAGCAGTGCCATTAACACCACTACGTTATTAACAAGCAGTGCCATTAACACCACCACTAAGTTATTAACAATCAGTACCATTAACACCACCACTAAGTTATTAACAAGCAGTGCCATTAACACCACTAAGTTATTAACAAGCAGTGCCATTAACACCACTACGTTATTAACAAGCAGTGCCATTAACACCACTAAGTTATTAACAAGCAGTGCCATTAACACCACTAAGTTATTAACAAGCAGTGCCATTAACACCACTAAGTTATTAACAAGCAGTGCCATTAACATCACTAAGTTATTAACAAGCAGCATTACACAAATTATTAACAAGAGTCCATTAACACTAAGTTATTAACAAGCAGTGCCATTAATCACCAACTTTAACCGTTATTAACAAGCAGTGCCATTAACATCACTAAGTTATTAACAAGCAGCATTAACATCACTAAGTATTAACAAGCACTAACATCACTAGTATTAACAAGTGTCCATTAACACCACTAAGTTCTTAACAAGCAGTGCCATTATCACCACTAAGTTATTAACAAGCAGTGCCATTAACATCACTAAGTTATTAACAAGCAGTGCCATTAACATCACTAAGTTATTAACAAGCAGTGCCATTAACATCACTAAGTTATTAACAAGCAGTGCCATTAACATCACTAAGATATTAACAAGCAGTGCCATTAACACCACTAAGTTATTAACAAGTAGTGCCATTAACATCACCACTAAGTTTTTAACAAGTCATAATTTTTCACCTTAGTTTTGTGATGTATTTAATCTGTTATTTTTATTATATTCATGGATACTGAGACTGACCTGGGACACACTGGAAGTGTGCTTCAATATAGTGAGACTGACCTGGGACACACTGGAAGTGTGCTTCAATATAGTGAGACTGACCTGGGACACACTGAAAGTGTGCTTCAATATAGTGAGATTGACCTGGGACACACTGAAAGTGTGCTTCAATATAGTGAGATTGACCTGGGACACACTGAAAGTGTGCTTCAATATAGTGAGATTGACCTGGGACACACTGGAAGTGTGCTTCAATATAGTGAGATTGACCTGGGACACACTGAAAGTGTGCTTCAATATAGTGAGATTGACCTGGAACACACTGGAAGTGTGCTTCAATATAGTGAGACTGACCTGGGACACACTGGAAGTGTGCTTCAATATAGTGAGATTGACCTGGGACACACTGGAAGTGTGCTTCAATATAGTGAGACTGACCTGGAACACACTGGAAGTGTGTTTCAATATAGTGAGACTGACCTGGGACACACTGGAAGTGTGCTTCAATATAGTGAGACTGACCTGGGACACACTGGAAGTGTGCTTCAATATAGTGAGACTGACCTGGGACACACTGGAAGTGTGCTTCAATATAGTGAGACTGACCTGGAACACACTGGAAGTGTGCTTCAATATAGTGAGACTGACCTGGAACACACTGGAAGTGTGCTTCAAGATACTTGAGTGTACCAGGACACGGGTCACCGAAGCCTCTGGTTGACGCTGCTACACTGCAGTTCTGTCTCTGACTGCATCTGAGGAGAGAAAGTTAATAATTAATACATCTCACCTCAACACTGCTCTCTACCTGAGGAGGGAAGGTTAATTAGTTGAGGAATGAGACACTTGGGAATCTTTATTGCGGAAACGTTTCGACCTACTTCTTCAGTCCATTACAGAAAAGAATGGTGGGAGATGAGGATTTCAGGTAATGAGTCCCTCAGCCTGGAGTCGATGTGTTCAGTCCATCAATCTTGAGAAATGAAGCACATATGCGCGGAGAAGTGCCTTATATACTCACCTGACTGCAGTATATAAGGCACTTCTCCGCGCATGTGCTGTACATTGATGGATTCAACACAACGACTCCAGGCTGAGCGACTGATTACCTTAAGCATCTCATAATCTTCCATCGTTCTTCTCAGTACTAGACTGAAGAAGCCAGTGGCTGGAGGAACGTTTCCGCAGTACAGATTCCCAAATGTTACACAAGTGTCTCGTTCTTCAACTTGTGGGTTGTTTACATCACCAGGTTACTTAGTACACCTGGGAAGGGAGGTTAATTAGCACACCTGACCTCAACACTACTCCTGAGGGTAACTCAGCTAATGACAAAGGCCACACACCTGCACTGACATACATACATACATAGTATTAAATAACAGTCAAGCGTAGTTCCTTGGCGCCGGTGAGAGGCTCTTGATCCAAGAAACTGAAACCATCTTCCGTTAGAATGAGATTTATTACATCCCCAGTATATATAACCCCTACGAGCTTAGCGCTTCCCAATGAATATAACAGAGAGGCAGCAATACCCAGGTGTGAGGTGGAACTCAACCACACCAGCGATGGTGTCCACACCAGCGACGGTGGTGTCCACACCAGCGATGGTGGTGTCCTCACCAGCGATGGTGGTGTCCTCACCAGCGACGGTGGTGTCCTCACCAGCGACGGTGGTGTCCTCACCAGCGACGGTGGTGTCCACACCAGCGACGGTGGTGTCCACACCAGCGACGGTGGTGTCCTCACCAGCGACGGTGGTGTCCTCACCAGCGACGGTGGTGTCCTCACCAGCGACGGTGGTGTCCACACCAGCGACGGTGGTGTCCTCACCAGCGACGGTGGTGTCCTCACCAGCGACGGTGGTGTCCTCACCAGCGACGGTGGTGTCCTCACCACGGCTTCCTTAATTACCAGTTAAGATGTAACTCTAGTGAACAAGTGAAGCCGTGAAAGAACACAGCTACACACTACACTAGCTGCGAACAGCAGTGATAGCTCGCGTGAAGGTAGTTTTTCTCAGTGTAGGTAGTGGCGTAGCTTCTAGGCACGTGGTAGACCAGTGGTAGGTTGTGCTGTAGGCGTAGTTTCAGTGGTAGTAGTGGTAGTAGTAGTGTGGCGTAGTTTCGTGGTCAGTGGTAGGGTAGTAGTTGTGGCGTAGCTTCAATGGTAGTGGTAGGGTAGTAGTTGTGGCGTAGTTTCAGTGGTAGTGGTAGGGTAGTAGTTGTGGCGTAGTTTCAGTGGTAGGGTGGTAGTTATGGCGTAGTTTCAGTGGTAGGGTAGTAGTTGTGGCGTAGTTTCAGTGGTAGTGGTAGGGTAGTAGTTGTGGCGTAGTTTCAGTGGTAGTGGTAGGGTAGTAGGTGTGGCGTAGTTTCAGTGGTAGTGGTAGGGTAGTAGTTGTGGCGTAGTTTCAGTGGTAGGGTGGTAGTTGTGGCGTAGTTTCAGGTGGGTAGGGTAGTAGTTGTGGCGTAGTTTCAGTGGTAGTGGTAGGGTAGTAGGTGTGGCGTAGTTTCAGTGGTAGTGGTAGGGTAGTAGTTGTGGCGTAGTTTCAGTGGTAGTGGTAGGGTAGTAGTTGTGGCGTAGTTTCAGTGGTAGGGTGGTAGTTATGGCGTAGTTTCAGTGGTAGGGTAGTAGTTATGGCGTAGTTTCAGTGGTAGTGGTAGGGTGGTAGTTGTGGCGTAGTTTCAGTGGTAGTGGTAGGGTAGTAGTTGTGGCGTAGCTTCAGTGGTAGTGGTAGGGTAGTAGTTGTGGCGTAGTTTCAGTGGTGGGTGTAGGTGTTATGGCGTAGTTTCAGTGGTAGGGTAGTGAGTTGTGGCGTAGTTTCAGTGGTAGTGGTAGGGTAGTAGTTGTGGCTGTTTCGTGGTAGTGGTAGGGTGAGGTGGGCGAGCGTGTGTGTAGGGTAGTAGTGTGGCGTGTTTCGTGGTAGTGGTAGGTGAGTGTGGCGTAGTTGGGTGGTGTGTTATGTTCAGTGGTGTGGAGGGTGGTAGTGGCGAGTTTCAGTGGTGTGGTAGGGTAGTGTTGTGGCGTAGCTCGTGGTAGTGGTAGGTAAGTTGGGCTTAGTTCAGTGGTAGTTGTAGGGTGGTAGTTCTGGCGTAGTTTCAGTGGTAGCGGTAGGGTGGTAGTTGTGGCGTAGTTTCAGTGGTAGTGGTAGGGTGGTAGTTGTGTTGTTTCAGTGATGTCAGTAGTGTACTGAATACTTGTGTAGTATACTTAGATAATCCCAGCTATGTTATAGATAGGCTCCCTGGCTAGTTGTGAAGTCACGAGACCCTCACATGTGACCCGACAAGGCAGGCCTGGGCTTTACCTTTGATATACCTTATATTATATGCCTCCTAGAACTTCCGAAGCATGTATTCTTTCACCTACATCTCCTTGGCGAACCCCACGACAGTGGTAGGGTAGTAGTTGTGACGTAGTTTCAGTGGTAGGGTAGTAGTTGTGGTGGTTTCAGTGGTAGTTGTGGCGTAGTTTCAGTGGTAGGGTAGTAGTTGTGGTGTAGTTTCAGTGGTAGTTGTGGCGTAGTTTCAGTGGTAGTTGTGGCGTAGTTTCAGTGGTAGTGGTATGGTGGTAGTTGTGGCGTAGTTTCAGTGGTAGTTGTAGGGTGGTAGTTGTGTTTCAGTGGTAGTGGTAGGGTGGTAGATGTGTTTCAGTGGTAGTGGTAGGGTAGTAGTTATGGAGTAGTTTCAGTGGTAGTGGTAGGGTGGTAGGTGTGGTCTAGTTTCAGTGGTAGTGGTGGGGTGGTAGTTGTGTTCTTTCAGTGGTAGTGGTAGGGTAATAGTTGTGTTCTTTCAGTGGTAGTGGTAGGGTAATAGTTGTGTTTCAGTGGTAGTGATAGGGTGGTAGTTGTGGCGTAGTTTCAGTGGTAGTTGTGGCGTAGTTTTAGTGGTAGTGGTAGAATAGTAGTTGTGGCGTAGTTTCAGTGGTAGTGGAAGAATAGTAGTTGTGGCGTAGTTTCAGTGGTAGTGGTAGAATAGTAGTTGTGGGGTAGTTTCAGTGGTAGTGGTAGAATAGTAGTTGTGGCGTAGTTTCAGTGGTAGTGGTAGAATAGTAGTTGTGGCGTAGTTTCAGTGGTAGTGGTAGAATAGTAGTTGTGGCGTAGTTTCAGTGGTAGTGGTAGGGTGGTAGTTGTGGCGTAGTTTCAGTGGTAGTGGTAGAATAGTAGTTGTGGCGTAGTTTCAGTGGTAGTGGTAGAATAGTAGTTGTGGCGTAGTTTCAGTGGTAGTGGTAGAATAGTAGTTGTGGCGTAGTTTCAGTGGTAGTGGTAGAATAGTAGTTGTGGGGTAGTTTCAGTGGTAGTGGTAGAATAGTAGTTGTGGCGTAGTTTCAGTGGTAGTGGTAGAATAGTAGTTGTGGCGTAGTTTCAGTGGTAGTGGTAGAATAGTAGTTGTGGCGTAGTTTCAGTGGTAGTGGTAGAATAGTAGTTGTGGGGTAGTTTCAGTGGTAGTGGTAGAATAGTAGTTGTGGCGTAGTTTCAGTGGTAGTGGTAGAATAGTAGTTGTGGCGTAGTTTCAGTGGTAGTGGTAGGGTGGTAGTTGTGGCGTAGTTTCAGTGGTAGTGGTAGAATAGTAGTTGTGGCGTAGTTTCAGTGGTAGTGGTAGAATAGTAGTTGTGGCGTAGTTTCAGTGGTAGTGGTAGGGTGGTAGTTGTGGCGTAGTTTCAGTGGTAGTGGTAGAATAGTAGTTGTGGCGTAGTTTCAGTGGTAGTGGTAGGGTGGTAGTTGTGGCGTAGTTTCAGTGGTAGTGGTAGGGTGGTAGTTGTGGGGTGGTAGTGAGGTAATGTTGGTACTTCTGTGGTGGTGGGAGCTACTGTTTCGACACTCCGTTTTTTCGTCTCTCCTGTCCGTCCTACCGTCCCTCCCTCCCTCCCTCCCTCCGTCCCTCCCTCCCTCCCTCCGTTCCTCCCTCCCTCCCTCCGTTCCTCCCTCCGTCCCTCCCTCCGTCCCTCCCTCCCTCCGTCCCTCCCTCCGTTCCTCCCTGGCAGGAGTTACTGAAGGTGGTGAGGACATAAGGTATAGAGCAATACTACCCAGAATAGAATTGCAAATAAGGCAATGTATCCTCAACCACCAGCGTGGGCGTGTGCACCCCGCCCACCGTGTGGACCCCGCCCACCGTGTACATCCCGCCCACCGTATACATACGAGTGATATGGGATGCACCATAAATCAGCCGCTTCGGTGGCAAATTAAAAACCATGAATGGGACTAATTCACCATTTTTTTCCTTGCCAGCAGTGAATGGTGGAGGGAAGGGGGGGAAGGTGAGGAGACTTGAGAACGTCCCACACACACTACTTGCCTACCTGCACTCAATTTCGGGAGTCACCGCCCCCGCGATCCGGTCCCAGACCAGGCCTCCTGGTTACTGGCCTGATCCACCAGGATGTTGGTGCCATTAAAGTAACTTTTCCAACAGTTAACCTTGATATGAGCTCTCTGTCTGTCTGTCTGTCTGTCTGTCTGTCTGTAAAACTCTCTCTCTCTCTCTCTCTCTCTCTCTCTCTCTCTCTCTCTCTCTCTCTCTCTCTAGCAGTAAAATAACAGTAGAAGAATATGAGCAGAACACTAGCATGAACAAAATATCAGAGCAGTGTAAATGACATCAAAAACACCGGTACCTTTGTAGCGTAGCTTCTGTAACAGCAGCGGAATAACAGCTGAACGACAACAGCAATATTTAATGTAAACAACATTAAGTCACGCAGCAGAATAAGGAATCAGCAGACTAAGCAGAACTGTAAAAGCATCAGCAGTAGAATAACGTCAGCAGTAAGAGTAACAGCAGCAGCAATAACAGCTTACAGCAACAGCAGCAGTAACAAGTGCCAGCAGCAGAAGCAGCAGCAAGTCACAGGAGCTCACCAGCAGCAACAGCTCACAGCAACAACAGCAACCATCACCATCACGGGTCCCGTCGGAGCAAAAATATACGTGGGACGATACATTACCGCACATTGCTGCGACATTATATGCAAATATGGTGCTCCATCACGGCTTTAATTCTATCAGGCTATGGCGAGCCTGCTTTTACAGCCCTTCAGGCTGCAGGGTGAGGCAAGGCAGGGTGAGGCAAGGCAGGGTGAAGCGAGACAGGGTGAAGCGATACAGGGTGAGGAGGGAAGACTGACAGATATAAGTGGTGGGTATTTCCACACACACACACACACACATAGCCAGGAGCTATGTCTCGACCCCTGCAACCACAACTAGGTGAGTACACACACACACACACCAAAAATACTCGCCATTACAGCAGTTATCGCCAGTCTGAAATGTAATGTAACGTACGATAACATAAGAACTGACGCAGACGAGCAGGATAACTGGAGAACTAACGCAAACCTGCTTAACCATGTTTAACGGGGCGTAAAGTACCTCTCAAGATGACAATATTATAACGAGGCTCATGACAGTCAAGCCTCTAGTGAAGTGGTGTGTGTGTTGGGGAGGTGTGGTGGTATGTGGGGGTGGTGTGGGGTGTGGGTGTTGGGGAGGTGTGGTGGTATGTGGGGGTGGTGTGGGGTGTGGGTGTTGGGGAGGTGTGGTGGTATGTGGGGGTGGTGTGGGGTGTGGGTGTTGGGGAGGTGTGGTGGTATGTGGGGGTGGTGTGGGGTGTGGGTGTTGGGAAGTATGGTGATATGTGGGGTGTGGGTGTTGGGAAGGTGTGGTGGTATGTGAGGGTGGTGTGGGGTGTGGATGTTGGGGAGGTGTGGTGGTATGTGAGGGGAGGTGTGGTGGTATGTGGGGAGGTGTGAGGGTGGTGTGGGTGTTGGGGAGGTATGGTTATATGTGGGGGTGGGCGTTGGGAAGGTGTGGTGGTATGTGGGGGTGGTGTGGTATGTGGGTGTTGGGAAGGTATGGTGATATGTGGGTGTGGTGTGGGATGTGGGTGTTGGGAAGGTATGGTGATATGTGGGGGTGTTGTGGGGTGTGGAGGTGGGTTGCGGAGGTGTGGGGGTATTGTGGGGTGTGGAGGTGGGTTGAGAGGTGTGGGCGTGTTGTGGGGTGTGAGGGTGTTGTGGTATGTGGGGGTGTGGAGGTGGGTTGGGGAGGTGTGAGGGTGTTGTGGGGTGTGGAGGTGAGTTGGGGAGGTGTGGGGGTGTGGAGGTGGGTTGGGGAGGTGTGGGGGTGTCGTGGGGTGTGGGGGTCTTGTGTGAGGTCACTGCTGATTCTCCTCCTCATCATTTATTTCTTCAGAACTTACATGAATATTACAGGTAATTGGATTAATACAATACTTACGGCTGTGACATGTCTGTAACCGGTTGCGAGGGTTTTTCTACCCTTTTAGTCCGGCATGATGCCAGGCTTCTGGTCGATTGCCTGTTCAGCCAGGCTGTTGCTGTTAGTGACCCGTTGGCTCATACGGCCATCACAGGTTGCTTAATCTGGCACCTGGCGGAAATACTGATCAAGAATTTCTTGAACAATTATCAATATTGTGGTATCTATGACAAGTAACGGAAGTGTCACCAGAGTTGCCATAACATGTACAACCTTGGCATTGTCTTGGAGACGTTCAAATTACTGCACTCCGGCCGTGCCACCCTTCTCTCCTTCGTCAAAAACATCTCCTACTTCTTAGTCTTCACAAACATAAGTCATAACAATCAAAGGAGGGGAGGGGGTAAGTGGGGGTTATGAACACTGAAAATATTTTTGACTTCAACACTACCGCTGGATTTAGGGCTTCCCCGTAACAACACTACCGCTGGATTTAGGGCTTCCCCGTAACAACACTACCGCTGGATTTAAGGCTTCCCCGTAACAACACTACCGCTGGATTTAGGGCTTTCCCGTAACAACACTACCGCTGGATTTAGGGCTTCCCCGTAACAACACTACCGCTGGATTTAGGGCTTCCCCGTAACAACACTACCGCTGGATTTAGAGCTTCCCTGTAACAACACTACCGCTGGATTTAGGGCTTCCCCGTAACAACACTACCGCTGGATTTAGGGCTTTCCCGTAACAACACTACCGCTGGATTTAGGGCTTTCTCGTGACAACACTACCGCTGGATTTAGGGCTTCCCCGTAACAACACTACCGCTGGATTTAGGGCTTCCCCGTAACAACACTACCGCTGGATTTAGGGCTTCCCTGTAACAACACTACCGCTGGATTTAGGGCTTCCCCGTAACAACACTACCGCTGGATTTAGGGCTTTCCCGTAACAACACTACCGCTGGATTTAGGGCTTCCCCGTAACAACACTACCGCTGGATTTAGGGCTTCCCCGTAACAACACTACCGCTGGATTTATGGCTTCCCCGTAACAACACTACCGCTGGATTTTTTTTTTTTTTACATTTTATTGGTTTTAAACAGAATTACAAAACATATCCATAAATAACTGTGACCGCAATCACTAATGCAAATAATTACAAAATCAATACAAAACATACAGATAATCTCCAGTAAGACAATTAAAGAACAATAAAGTCCCTATCCCCGCCAATCACTATGTGCATACAATTATATGCACCTATTACATTTAACCATAATCATTATCCAACAACCTACGTATGACCCTATTACATCAGGATGGATGTACAATATATAAAACAGATAGCGTAAATCACCACTGTATCCTGTCCCGTATACCACATATCTGTCCACTCCAATATGATAAGAGCTCCAAGCCATTACCACTCCACATCCACTGGTACAGTAATGTCGTACACCAAACAATGTACATTTCTCACAAATTAGTATTCCACACACAGGCACAATATATATTATACTCAATCATACAGATGACATGCACTCCACGTATACCCACTCACACCCTAAACTTGATACCACAAGTACCACCTGTCCTATTCATTATTAACACAGTTCCACTGCTCATGACAATTCAAACCTTGTCATCTCTGAGTACAACTACGATAAATATATATAAAAAATACACCAAATTCATGTGACAGTAACCAAACATTTTACCGTCCTCTAACATTACCAAGTCTTGAATCTGCTTGAAGTCCACAGACCCATCAACCAGGTTTCAGTACCTCAGACCATACACAAACTTCAATAATAACACTCCACATCAACATACTTACACCATAACTGAACACCCAGCACTGAACAGGACAAACCCTTACTCTTCCCCAATTACAACCCCCCCCCCTTAAATAACCCACACACCCAAATCCACATCCCCACTCGATCACACAACATACACACCCAAACCCATCTGTCTCCCGTCACCCAGTATAAATGTCATCCGTCCCCACCCACCAAACCGCCCCCAACCGTACCAACTTCAGTCAATCACAAGCAACATCCAGGCCATACCAAAGCCACAACCGTACATTCCCAAGCAAGTCGCAGAGCCAAGCCCCCCTTTAAAATCCTACAAACCCACTAATAACTCTCCCACCGGAAATTCCTATAAGCCGAACTAAAATCCTTATCCCAATCCCTCCCATACACCTGCCTGTTTCTACATTTCGTACGGTACATTACCGCAGCCAATGCCCTAATTCTTTCCCTTATTCCCACCTCCCGCAATCTCCATGACCCACACACGAAATCAACCAAACAATGCATTAGGCCTCTCCTAACCCTGTCATCCAATCCTCCCAAGTCCAGGAACAGTGCCCTCAACAACTGTATCCCCCTCCCCCAAGTTTGCATACCACCCACCCCATCCACTCCCGCACCGGCCCCAAAGCTTCACAGAAATATATCCCATGCAAGACAGTTTCCAACATACCACACCTCTCACACCTGCCCTCCTGTACCAACCCCATACTGAATAATACCGCCCTTGACGCTACCGCCCCATGTAAAAATCTGTACATCTGTTCCCGATCTCTTGCGCGTAACCTAAGTCCTCGAAAACCCCTCCATATCCGAACCCAATCATATACTGGAAAAACCGCTGCACCCTCTACAACCTTAGCCTCCGCACCAAGACCCATCATCCTATTCACCTTCATTTTATGCGGTTCCTTAATTACCAATAAATTCCTCAACAAATCTCTACAGTAATCTAACTCCTTTCCCCCCCACCATTCACTCATCCCCCTCAATACACCCCCACCCCACCCTCCTCCTTTCCCCCAAGCCCCTCTCCTCACCAAGCACCGTCTCACATACATACACACCAGTCTCCGCTCCAACCAAATTAAACCCAAACCACCCATCCCTACCCCATTCCTAACAATTTCCTTCCGCAACCAATTCCTCCCATTCGCCCAGATATACTTGAATACTCTACGCTCCAACTCTTTCACATCCACCTGCAACAGTGGGTACACACCAGCAACATACCAAATCCTACTGTAGACCAATGTATTGACAGCAAGTACCCTCTGTCGCAAAGTGAGATCACTCGGCCTCCATGCAGACATACACAACTTCGCCCTTTGCACCACTCGACCTGAATTCACCTCTCTCGTCTGATGCCTATCCCTCATGTATACAATTCCACAGATAGTGATGCTATCCACCACGAACCACCCATACCCCTGACCCAAGCTCCCCCCAGGATCCTACCTCCAACATTTTCGACTTTGCACCATTCACGCTCATCCCAGTGGCCTCACAAAAGTCCTTAAACACCTCCGAACCGTCTCAAAACCAACCACATTCCCTAAGAGCACTGTTGTGTCATCTACATAACCCACAACACCCTCTATCCCGCCGCCCCCCCCTCCCTGTACCCCACCGTCCACTAATCTATAGAATGGATCTTGCACGCATGCAAAGAGAATCCTCTCATGTCCCTTAAGCACCCCTCTACCTGGGATCCCCCTGCCCCCCTGCAATCACCTTCTCAAGCACCCTTTTCAATCTATTTCCCAATATTTTTGCAAAGATCTTATAGTCTGCATTCATGAGCATCAGTGGCCTGTAATTACTCAACATATTACCTACCTTTCCTTTTTCACCAAGACCATTACACCCATCCCCATCCCTTTCCCCATCCTCCTATCCCTCTTCATCCGATTCATCACTTCCACCACACAACCTCTCATACTATCCCAGTGTTCCCTATAAAACTCATTTGCCAACCCATCTATTCCAGGAGCTTTGCCTTTACTAAGCCCACTCACTGCCTCCCATACCTCCTCTTCGCTGATTGCCCCCATACCCTCCCTATCCCCTCCTCTAACCTCCCCACAATACCCTCTGTAAGAATATTACAAGCCTTCAACTCCACATCCACACTACTCAGGTACCTCTGAAACCACTTGTCCACGTACACCCCTATCGCCTCTGTTCCTCTAATATTCATTCCCGGCTCATAACCATCTGCACTTTCCTCTACTTCCACATATTCCATTGTCCTTCTCTCCCTACACACTCTACATTGACCTAACACATATTTTGAGGGTTTATCCCCCCACAAAACATCATCTATACCCGCCTTCATCCTACACGCCCCAAACCTCTCATTCTGTATTTCTATCAACCTATTCTTCAATTCCCTAATCTCCCCCGTAATTGCATATCCCCCTCTTACATAACAACTCTGTAGCAGGCCTTCTAAATATCGTTGCATCCCATATCGCCATTCCGCCTCCTCCTTTCCCAATCTCTGATAAAACATTCGTATGTGTGGTTTCCCACCGACACCCACCAACCCACCAAATCTTCCTCCCGACGCCCTCGTTCCCATAACCTACCCCACCATCCCGCAAACTCAACCCTTTTATCCTCACCCGATAACAACCTAACATTCAATTTCCAATATCCCCTATACCACTTAGCTACTCCTGACCAATCTACCTCAGCCAACACCCCCTGTGATCAGAAAACCCACATCCAAATAACTAATCCTACCCACCACAACAGACCCGGAAACATAAATCCTATCTAACCTAGCCCCATAACCCCTCTAACAAAAGTATGCTCCCGGAACCCCCTACCCCAACTACATCCCCCAACCCCGCACTTCTTAATAAATCCCTCAGTTCAACCAACACACACCCGCCCCCTAGGCTCAACATCCCTCTCCCGAATTATGCAGTTAAAATCCCCCCCAACTATCGACACCCCAGGTAAACCCCTGAAAGCATATATCATTACATCCCTTACAAATTCCACCTTCACCTTCCTTGAATGTTCTGCCGGCATGTATACACCCATGAAACATACCCGCACTCCACCCCTCCCCTCTACCCTCACTATCCGACCCCCCACACTCTTCCCAAGCATATAATTTAAAAGGGCTAGAGTCTGCGACTGCTACCGCCACCCCACCCTTTAATTTCCCCGATGAACCAGCATACACCTTATATCCCTTCAACTGCAACTCGCTTCCACACGAAAATTATGTTCTTGTAAAAGACTACATTCACACCATACCTCCTCAATGTGCATTCTACCCATGCCCTTTTAATTTCCTCCCGCAGACCATTTACGTTTAATGTTAGACACTTGAAAACAATTGTGAGGGTTTGCCCTTAGGCGCGGTGGAGGCTGCGAGACCGCCTTCCCTTTACCTCCTGTTTTACTCAACTGCCTCCCACCCTTGACCTTTTCTCTATCATGCAAAACTCCCAGGTCCTTTCTCGCCACCTCCACCATCGACTTTTACCTGTCCTCTGTGCTGGGGTCAATACATCTTCACTATCACTCACTGTGCCCGACCGCTTCCTCGATCCAGGCACTGCTTCCATACTATCATCCCTCTCGTCGCTCTCTTGCCGATGCACCTCAACCGATACATGCTCTCTGACTAAAGACTGCTGCTCAACACTGCTACTCACCAACTCATCCACCACACTCACTGCCGCATCCAAACCTTCACATGCCTCCACACTAAGTACTGGCAACGGTCGTCCAATATCTCCCGTAATACCTCCTCCAAAGGGGAATCCTCGCCGTTGCCTGGGTGCTTCTCGCCACCAGCAGCAGCCTCCTGTACAGACACATTTGGCAACGTATGACACACCTGAGATCCATCAACAATCTCACTCCATAATCTAGTTCCGGCCTCCTTAGCGTCCACCGGATCCTGCACAACCTCGTGCGTCCTTACTTCCAGGTCTCGTCGTCCAGTATCCACCCGTTGTCCCGTCCTCCGCATGCAGTCAGCAGCCACATGCTCGTATGCCCCGCACAACCTGCAGGTCCTTCGCTGTCCCATGTACGTCACGTATAGCTGAGTCCTAAATTCTGGCAGTACGACGTAAGATGGAATCGGCCTGCGTAATGTCATTTTCAATGAGTATGTCCCCTCAAAAATGCCCACCATCGGACCCTCGCTCCACTTCCCGGGCATGGCAGCATGCACAATGCCGTAAGCTCCAAATACTTGGCTGATGTCCACCGAGGAGTCTGATTCAAACGGTGCATTCTTAACCCTGATCCAAGTGTAAGTATGCGACACGTCCTTCAGTCGCACTTGTAGGCCAGAATGTACTGTATAGACTCTGTCTTGATGGCGGTCGACAGTCCTTTTGTACACCTCAGCTGTTAAGAGTTTTACAAAGACTCTATTAACGCCGTTGAGCGCCACGCCATACAAATCTGTAGTCTCCAAACCATAAACGTCTCTTAATATGTTTGGCAGAACTGTAGCCGCAGTAGCCGGTTGCAAAGACCCTGTCACCATATCTATACAGACTGTGTTAATCCTGCGTCTGCTCGCCGTCGCCATGTTTACAGAAAATGAAGTTGTCGTTGATCACCGCTAGGTGGCAGCCCAGGGAACAGCACACCCGCACCCGTCAAGAGCTGGGTGCACTATGAACCGCTGGATTCCCGTAACAACACTACCGCTGGATTTATGGCTTTCCCGTAACAACACTACCGCTGGATTTAGGGCTTCCCCGTAACAACACTACCGCTGGATTTAGGGCTTTCCCGTAACAACACTACCGCTGGATTTAGGGCTTCCCCGTAACAATTGTCAAGAACGACGAATTTTCCCTCTTCCCCCCATCTCTCTTCTTCCTCTTTCTATCATCCCTCTACATCTCATTTCGCTTCTATTCTACCCAAGAGTTATATTAGCTCTTGCCAGGACTACCTATAACAACCCTGTAAAACCTCGATTGTAATTCTTTCTGTGCTACTTACAGAGGTGTATAAATGTATGAAATGTGTGCATAAACGGGTATGTATAAACCTCATGATCATAAGCTGACACTTGCTCACCCCTAAACACCTGGGAAATTGTATCACCTGTCATTGTATGATGGAGTATAACGGAAACAGCTTTCCTTCGTGCTGGGGATCTAATCAATTGTGTGCAATAATTATCTTGGAAATATGTTTCGCAATTGCATAATTGTGTCCAATTGTCTGGAGCGAGTTACTGGCTCTGGCTTCGATAAAACTTTTAGTTCTAATAGACTTAAGTGCGTCTTTATTTTGGAAGATCTTTAACAATTTGGTAGGGCTCAGCACTCCTGCCACTGGCACCACTATGGCACTCCACCGTCTTAGGGTTCTTCCTCTCTTACCATAAAAGTTATGGCCTTTTTCTCCGGTGTTCTGAGGATGTGACGAGAGTCACACTCATAAAATAAACAATAAGGAAAAGATACACACAAACGTAATTCTGATATAGATGTATAGTCACAGTGACGCCAGGTGTTCTCCAGAGCTTCAGGTGTTTTCCAGAGCTTCAGGTGTTTTAGCACCCAGCGAAAGTTCTAGTAATATCAAGGTTTTAAGACAACTAAATGTATTTCCCAGGAGCTAAAACTCCAGAAATTCCTCAGATACAGAGGAATCAGACCCTAACAACTCATTCAATCGATGAATCTTCACTTTGGAATCAAACCCCGAGAATCGTAGAAAATGTCATGTAAATTCTCGAGTGAAAGCGATATAACGGTGTCATTCACTCGGGTGGTTCCCCCAGGATCCAAACTAAGTTGAGGAGGCTGACGACGCTGTGGATGAGGCACAGGGGCTCCATCGATTCCTCGTCTGGCAGCAGTGTGCCACTGTGACAAAACCCTCACTCCTTCCTAGGCTTGTCCTTGATCGCTGCCCCCCCCCAGGCGGGGGGAACGGTCAAAGGGATCTGCTAATGGTTCCGGAGATATCGCCCCCGCGGCCCGGCCTCACCCTGGGCTGCCTAAACTGGAAAACATATTACAGAATTAACAACATTTAAGAAACGCACAGCACAGTAAAGATTTAAAATTAAGTATATATTGAAAGTAAACATAAGTTTGTAAGATTAACAAAGAAATGACCAGGACGTTAGTACCTCCCTGGATAGTTGCTGTTTATCACCCTACACTCTTGATAGTACAATATTCGTGGTGGCCCACGTGCAGGGTTACTAGGTGAACCCCCCAGTGGCGCAACCTACTACCCGCACCCTATTACACCAAGGAAGAACGGAGGGAATATTGATCAAAGGCAGTGGTAATAGGTAGAGGGAGCAGGAATGTGAAGGTGAAGCTGAGTGCAACGGGTGAGAAAAGTGGCGAGAACAGCAGGTCAGGTTCCTCCTGATGTTAGAGTCCGCCTGCAGAATTGTCCTCCTGATGCTAGCGTCCTCCTGCAGAACTTTATTTATCTCTAGTTCTACAACCACTACCGTTACCACCACCGTCATAACCACTATCATAACCAAAACCACCACCACCCCAACAACCACCACCACTCCCAACAACCACCACCACCCCCAACAACCACCACCACCCCAACAACCACCACCACCCCAACAACAACCACCACCCCCAACACCACCTAGGAGTTCCATCAAACTACTCGACAACTTGTAACTCAGAGAGACGACTTATGTCTCCCGAGATTATCTGCTCACCTGCACCTTGAAACTTCCTTTATAATAAACATAGATGTCTCTCTCTCTCTCTCTCTCTCTCTCTCTCTCTCTCTCTCTCAGCAAATTATATATCAACAGAATATCAACGTTGAACTATAATAATCAGTGTAGGAAAAGTTTTAAGGGGCAGACAGTAACAGTGCCTTCATGATGACCTTCACACTTGGGATGTGACGATATACACTGAATATGACAATATACACAATGACGTGACGATATACATATAATGACGTGACGATATACATATAATGACGTGACGATATATGCTGAATGACGTGACGATATACACTGAATGACGTGACGATATACACATTGACGTGACGATATACACAATAACATGACGATACACACTAAATGACGTGACGATACACAATGAATGACGTGACGATACACAATGAATGACGTGACGAGATATATATATATATATATATATATATATATATATAAGTATTATTATAAAAAAAATTTTTCCAGAGGTGGACTCCATATATATATATATATATATATATATATATATATATATATATATATATATATATATATATATATATAAATTAAGCACCTTGACTGATTTAAATTATTTCAATATGGTTAGTTTTGATGTCACTTCCTTATTTACAAAAGTTCCAGTTGATGATTTATTAAGTTTCTTATCTGAAGAACTTATTAATTACGATTACGATTTACCATTGGCAGTTCCTACTATCATTAAACTTATTAAACTCTGTATGGATGATGCAAAGTTTGTGTTTAATGATGAGTTTTACTCTCAGAAGTTTGGTATGGCAAAGGGAAATCCTCTCTCACCTATCCTTAGTAATTTGTATATGGAATATGTTGAGACAAGACTGCTTAATAAAATCCTTCCCAGTAGAGCTAAGTGGTATAGATATGTTGATGATATTATATATCTCATGCCTAAAAATATAGATATAAACCATTTCCTTGTTAAATTAAATAATTCCATAAATTTTACTGTTGAGTTTGAACAAAATAACTCATTGCCTTTACTAAATGTTTTAATTATTAAGGGAAACCATGATTTTAAATTTTAAATTTACAGAAAACCTACAAATAATTGTTCCTATGTACACTTGTTATTCTTCACATCAAGATAAAGTTAAATTGTCTGTTTTCTCATCAATGTTTTTGAGAACTTTACGTATTTGTAGTCCAGAGTTCATAGATGAAGAAATCTCAAAAAATTATGAAATAGCTAATGATCTAAAATACCCAAGGCAATTGATAAATCTTTTAAAATTGCTAGAAATACTTTTTACAATTCAAAAAGGGACAACCAACCTTATTCAACTAAAAATATGTTGGTTCTCCCTTACCATGAAAACCTGGTTCATATGTCTTCTCTAAAGAATTTTAATATCAAAATTGTATCTAAAAATCCTGATACAGTAAAAAAAAACTTCTGATAAAAAAAATCCTCCAGAAATGCTGACGATTGTGTCTATAAGATTCCTTATAAAATATGTGATAAAGTTTATTACGGTCAAACTGGTAAAAGTCTTGAACTAAGATTAAAACAACGTAAATATGGCAGTAGAAGAGGACAAGAATCTAATGCTCAATTTATTCATGTGAAAGATTTTAATCATCCAAATGAGTTCCAAAAGGCTGAGAAAATTGTATCTAGTAAGTCCATAGTCGACAGGAATATAATAGAATCAAGTCTCATAAAAAAAATAGTTTTGAAAATAATATGAATATTGCTTTTGGGTTATACAAATTGGATTCATTTATAATTAATAAAATTTGGGAAGAATTTAAGCCCTGGTCACAGACCGGGCAGCAGGGGTATTAACCCCCAAAACCCTCTCCAGGTATACATTAGACAAATTAAATTTTTGTGGAGAATATAAACTGTGTTCCAGGGATTCTTGACTATCTACCTACATCATCATAAAAAGTCAGGTGTTGTGAGGTGGCTGCGAGGTGTAGTCTCGTCCTTGTATGCCTTCTAGTTAATATTAATTTTTATAGTTCCTTGATAATGTGAAAAATCACGAATGCGCTTGGAATTTCACTATATATATATATATATATATATATATATATATATATATATATATATATATATATATATATATATATATATATATATATATAAAAAAATATAAATATACGAATCAGGCATTGCGTCACCCACTCTTTAAAGGGTTTAGGTAAGTGGTGGCCAGAAAAAGAAAAACTTTCACCATCATTTACTCCATCACTGTCTTGCCAGAGGCGTGCTTACACTACTGTTATAAAACTGCAACATTAACACCCCTCCTACAGAGTGCAGACACTGTACTCCCCATCTCCAGGACTCAAGTCCGGCCTGCCGGTTTCCCTGAATCCCTTCATAAATATTACCCTGCTCGCACTCCAACAGCACGTCAAGTCCTAAAAACCATTTGTCCCCATTCGCTCCTAACACGCTCACGCATGCTTGCTGGAAGTTCAAGCCCCTCGGACACAAAACCTCCTTTACCCCCTCCCTCCAACCTTTCCTAGGCCGACCCCTACCCCGCCTTCCCTCCACTACAGATTTATACACTCTCGAAGTCATTCTATTTTGTTCCATTCGCTCTACATGTCCGAACCACCTCAACAATCCCTCCTCAGCCGTCTGGATAATAGTTTTGGTAATCCCGCACCTCCTCCTAATTTCCAAACTATGAATTCTCTACATTATATTCACACCATACATTGCCCTCAGACACGACATCTCCACTGCCTCCTTGTTGCAACATTCATCACCCATGCTTCACACCCATATAAGAGCGTTAGTATAACTATACTCTCATACATTCCCCTCTTTGCTTCCATGGACAAAGTTCTTTGTCTCCACAGACTCCTCAGTGCACCACTCACCTTTTTCCTCTCATCAATTCTATGATTCACCTCATTTTTCATAGACTCATCTGTTGACACGTCCACTCCTAAATATCTGAATACATTCACCTCCTCCATACTCTCTCCCTCCAACCTGATATCCAATCTTTCGTTACCTATTTTTTTATCCTCATCACCTTGCTCTTTCCTATATTCACTTTCAATTTTCTTCATTTACATACCCTACCAAATTCATCCACCAACCTCTGGAACTTCTCTTCAGAATCTCCCAAAAGCACAGTGTCATCAGCAAAGAGGAACTGTGACAACTCCCAATTTGTGTTAGATTCTTTATCTTTTAACTCCACACCTCTTGCCAACACCCGAGCATTCACTTCTCTTACAACTCCATCTATAAATATATTGAACAACCATGGTGACGTCACACAGCCTAAGGCCTACTTTTACTGGGAAATAATCTCCCTCTCTTTCCTTCATACTCTAACCTGAGACTCACTATCCTCTTAAAAACTTTTCACTGCTTTCAATAACCTACCTGCTATTCCATACATCTGCAACATCTGTCACACACACACACACACACACACACACACACACACACACACACACACACACATACACATACACATACACATACACATACACACACACACACACACACATATATATATATATATATATATAAGGCCTTCCCCCTTGCTATAACTTCATCCCAATAGGGTCGGAGACCCTTGGAGCATGGGGCAAGTGTGCTCTAAAGTTCCTCAAGAGCTGGATGAAAAACTCATCATAGAAACCAAGGACCACAGGGCGGCCAGCTTCCTCTTTCAGAGACTCAGTGTTGCGATCCAGAGGGGAAATGCCTGCAGCATTCTGGGCACGCGGCCCCCTGCCTCCCCGGGGAGCTGGACGAAGTATTTGAGATGTAGCTCTTGAGATGTTATCTATGTTGTTTTACTCCCTATTGTATTTTTGTCAATGTATTTTGTCTTTAAATAAAGTATATATAAAATATAGGGGGTGGTAGGAGAAAATTTTCAAACAGCTTCAGGGAGAACCTTGAGTTTTTCCTGAAGCAAGTTGATTATTTTCTCTGAGGATGAAGGTCCCCAAGACAGCTCCAGAGGTGCTACCTTCCTATATTTTTATTATATATATATATATATATATATATATATATATATATATATATATATATATATATATATATATATATATATAAAATAAATAAAATAAAATATATATATATAATATATATATATGAAGATAAAAAGTTGAATAACGGGTTATCAAGCTGAATGACGTGACGATACAACCTCAGTGACGTGATGACTCCCGCTGAGTGAAGTACTCAACGTGATGACTCCCGCTGAGTGAAGTACTCAACGTGATGACTCCCGCTGAGTGAAGTACTCAACGTGATGACTCCCGCTGAGTGAAGTACTCAACGTGATGACTCCCGCCGAGTGAAGTACTCAACGTGATGACTCC
Organism: Cherax destructor; assembly: GCA_009830355.1. Lineage (NCBI taxonomy): Eukaryota > Metazoa > Arthropoda > Malacostraca > Decapoda > Parastacidae > Cherax > Cherax destructor. The sequence goes on along the minus strand of WNWK01001620.1, from coordinate 229,079 downwards.
CGCCGAGTGAAGTAACTCAAATCAACGTGATGACTCCCGCTGAGTGAAGTACTCAAGGTGATGACTCCCGCCGAGTGAAGTACTCAACGTGATGACTCCCGCCGAGTGAAGTACTCAACGTGATGACTCCCGCTGAGTGAAGTACTCAACGTGATGACTCCCGCCGAGTGAAGTACTCAACGTGATGACTCCCGCTGAGTGAAGTACTCAACGTGATGACTCCCGCTGAGTAAAGTACTCAACGTGATGACTCCCGCTGAGTGAAGTACTCAACGTGATGACTCCCGCTGAGTAAAGTACTCAACGTGATGACTCCCGCTGAGTAAAGTACTCAACGTGATGACTCCCGCTGAGTGAAGTACTCAACGTGATGACTCCCGCTGAGTAAAGTACTCAACGTGATGACTCAGGCTGAGTGAAGTACTCAACGTGATGACTCCCGCTGAGTAAAGTACTCAACGTGATGACTCCCGCTGAGTGAAGTACTCAAGAGCACCAGGGTAGACGACTCTTGGTAGACATCCCTAGGTAAATGACCTACCTTGGTAATACCGTTGTAATAAGACACAGGAGCAACCTGGGAGACCCAGCAGTGTTACGGAGGTGGTTGTGTACGCTACCTACACACCGCAAGATAACAACATACTTATTCATGGTCCTCTTAATTATAACAAATATATTTATATGCGCACTTTACAAGATAACAATTAGATTTATTTTTGTCTTCCACCAGGGGGCAAAAAAAAAAAAAAAAGTCGTTTACATTCCAGGTGGAGCGAGATACAATCCTGTGTGTCAATCTTGGGCATGTCATTGTGACTTCTGTCTTCGTTTCTGTCACACATCAAGATAATGATACAGTTTTTTGCATGTGTTCCAATAGGAGATACTGCTGTATTTATGTATCTCCGTGAAAGATACTACTATATTTATACGTGTAGTAACGAGAGATACAACTGTGTGTGTGTGTGTCTAAGTAAGAGATAATACTTGAGGATGCTGTTTTATTAGTCCCCCGTAAAAAAGATACTGCGTGTATTGCATTTGTCAGCATGTAATGTTCATGTAAGCCAAGCCAAGCCAGTGATGCTCTTGTATTTGTCTCGTCAAAATAAACTACTCAGCACTACTCTTGAGAGTATACAGGTTCCAGTGGTACCTTGGCTAATGCAACTAATGAACACCATAGAGGAGAAGGAGCTGTTGTTTCTGGAGGAGCTGATGTAGCAGCTGTTAAGAGAAGATATTGGCATCAGTATAAAAGATACTAGAAGATGGTAATGTTGGAGAAACTAGTAAACAAGTTACTGACACATGTACTAAGTATAGAAAATATTTCTCTTTTCTTCTCCTTCCCTCCATCTATCTTCTATCTCTTTTCTATATCTCCTCTATCTACTCTCCTCCTCCTCCAGAAGACAGAGACAACTGCTCGCGCCTCCATACCTCTGCGGTAATCAGATGAGCGGAGGAGGGAGCCGTCAGGTCGTTCCGGTGAAGGCACACGACACGTCGCGTATATATTAAGGCGACAAGAGATAACTCCGGAATCAAGATCGTCTGCTAATTAATGAAGTGTAGGTCACCTACACTGGTGGGGAAGCACCTGCATGGTCGCCACTTGCACCCACTACAGTGTAGGTCACCTACACTGGTGGGGAAGCACCTGCATGGTCGCCACTTGCACCCACTACAGTGTAGGTCACCTACACTGGTGGGGAAGCACCTGCATGGTCGCCACTTGCACCCACTACAGTGTAGGTCACCTACACTGGTGGGGAAGCACCTGCATGGTCGCCACTTGCACCCACTACAGTGTAGGTCACCTACACTGGTGGGGAAGCACCTGCATGGTCGCCACTTGCACCCACTACAGTGTAGGTCACCTAGGGACTGGTGGTGAAGCACCTGCATGGTACTATGCCTAGGGACTGGTGGTGAAGCACCTGCATGGTACTATGCCTAGGGACTGGTGGTGAAACACCTGCATGGTCGCCACCTGCACCCACTACATTATAGATCACCTAGAAACGTGGGAGTGGCACCTGCACCTACTATACAGTAAAGGTGTCACCTAGAGCCGGGTGGGAAACACTTGCATGGTCACCACCTAGACTCACAACACAAACCCCTACCTACACGCTTTACACCTTGATTACATTAGTCTTACAGCAGAATGGAAACAGGTTGAGAGCCGAGTAATTGGGGGGTGTGCCCCTTGTTCGTCTGTGGCATCATACGTTCATGTTCTGCCAGGTATTCAGTCCTGCGGACTCTAATATGATGTTGGAGAAGCCTTTGTGAACTTCAAAGAGCAAGCCTCTTTCAAAAGCCATTACGTAAATTGTTGTGTGAGTTATTTTATTGTAACTAAATTGTTCAATAACCATTTCTGAAACTAGAAAAGTTATTGTGTAAGTAATTCATTCATATTTTGAACTTGCATAAAGCTCCAGAGTTACCTGAGACTCGATGTTTTTCTCATCTGAAGTTTCCCTCCCACCCTACTTCCAAGACATTAAATCTCAACCTTTAGATTTTGAAACACCATCCACAAAACGTTTTCTTGAGAGACTGAATCCTCTTAAGCCTCTCCAAAACGTAAAAGCACTCAGGACGAGAGTGGCTAGGATGGCATCCACTTCCTCGATGATCATTGAGGGCATAGTACCTGGAAACAATACGAGTACTAAACAAGGTCACTGCAAAACCCAGTCAATCTACAGTCCTATTGCAAAGACCTTGAGACCTTGAACTTTTATATTTCGATCTTGAAAGCGGTTGGACAGCTCATATTTCTACTAAGTCAACATTTGCATTCGCCAAGGACTGGGACACATGTTGGACATAGCCGTTCAGCGAAGTTGGTTTAGGACTTTACTGGAGCTGGGCATTTCTAGATCAATATCCACCGCCAACAACACAAGCATCCGGCTTCTCAGTTTACACACACATGCAGGTCACATTCCTGGAGGACAACACACATCGTAACATATAGTGCAGGAACTCCCATCCCCCTCTGCAACGATAGTAGCGTAAGTTGGGTTGACAAGCGAGCGGAAACGCACAAGAGGTCCAGTGTGCGCGTGCCAAAGTCTATGTAGGGGTCCTCACTGCTTCAAGTGTCACTGGTGCTTGTCTGCCTCGTCACACAGAGAACACATTAATCCCTAACGGAGGGAGGCAGTGTGGCACTAATTTCCTGGCACCCTGCAACCCCAATTCGTCTCGTGCATGCAATTAGCGGGTGGCTGTGAGGAACTTTTCCGAGGAGAGACTGCCTCTCACCGGCTAATGCCTCTATAAAATGGTTAATGGCTCTTCACCCCTAAATTCCTTGCAGCCACCGCCCTGATGGGCTCCTGGCGCTCTGGTAGGCGTCTGACGCCCAGGCTCAGTGCGATAATGCTGTTCTGTAGTTTCAAGTGGCAGCCAGGCCAGGTTTATGAAGAAAAAGTGGCGAGTTGTGCGTTAGTGAAGGAAGCTACACGAGGCTACTGCTGTCCTGAGCACTCATAAAGCCGGAGCTTGATGAGGGCCCCCACTCAACCCCATCCCCCACTCCCTCTCCATCCCCTCCCTCTCAGCTTCCTTCGCTCACATCCACTCCCCCTTCACCTCAGAAATTAGAGATGGCACAGAAGTTTGCAACTGAGAGGGTAGAACTACGAGGAGAGACTCAAGGAGTTGAATCTAAGAACCTTGGAAGAGAAAGACGAAGGAAAGGAGACATAATAACATACAAGATACTCAGAGGATACACAGAGTAGACAGGAATAGACTGCTTGAAATAAGAGGCACGGGACGAGATAGCAAAGAGGAGACTAAAAATGGAGTCACAAGAATTTAAGGAAATACTTCTTCAATCTCAAGGTGATAAACATGTGGAATGAACGTCATGAGGTGAAGGTAGTTTCAAGAGTAGGTATGATCCCCTTAGTAGCCACGTAATTCCAAGGTGAAGAAGTGGGACCAGTCTATTTACACTCACTTTACCCTCTCTACCACAACCTTCCGTTATTTCCGTCCCCTTACACATAATATTAATACTCCCTTCCCTTCCCTTCCTTCTCCCTCCACTACAAACACGACCACTGTGACCACAATATCACGAGGCCACACAGACAACATAATGACAATAAAGAAAACGAAGAACAAACCGACAAAGTCTCAGTAATGCCAGATCTAGAGTCCTGGATGACCGATGACATCGCAGTCTTACTCAACTCTTGAAGGATAAAAAAACACAATACCGTGACTGGAATAGTACACAATAACTCGCGCATCGGAGAATGAAACTTAGGACGACGCTTCGGTCCGACTTGGACTACTAACTAGTTAATAGTCCAAGTCTTTCGAAACGTAGTTATAACTATCATTCTCCGATGTGCGGGTTATCTATGTACTGACTCACGAAATCGTAATGACACGATTACCCTCATTGTTATGCTCAAGGTCATTAGAGATTAATTTATATATAATTTATATGGAATTGTCCACTTAATATTATACTCAGGTTTTCTTTAATAAAGCTAATTAAAGATTCCACTAATTTATAATATTATCTGGTTTATGAATTTGTAATTATTATACCCGGGTATAATGTATCCACTCATCCACCGGGAGGCCTGGTCGTGGACCGGGCCGCGGGGGCGTTGACCCCCGGAATGCCCTCCAGGTAGACTCCACTGGGCCAGCTGGCTACAATAAGATTCACCCAACTATTTTCATTTATACACCATAGGAAGGTTAGCATAGGCACCACTGTGACCACAAATGCAAGTTTTTACAGACGAATCTGCCGGTAGCGGGAGATTCGTGTTATGGTTTATCTATGTATTTGTTCGCTCTTAACTGCTGCGTGAAGAAAACGACACAAGAACGTCTCCAAGATGAAAAAAAGACAAAAAGAATATTCTTAAGAACAGAGAAAACAAAACTGAATAAATACACAATGACAATGACGAAAAGAGAATAAAATACGATCGACATCTCACAATTTTGCTGGGTAATTACCTCCAGCTGGCCATCGGTAACGAGAAATAGCCTCCTGCTTCCCGCATTAAATCTTCATTTTCTAATAAATATCTAAAGCTACCTGGACACAAGTGCGCGCCTCCACAACGCTCTCTGAAAGAAATGTGTTGGACGACGCCAATACACGCAGCTAATTGTTGAACAATATTTATGGTTTGTCAGAGAACAATTTACCGAGCAAGGGGGAGAAACTAGGAAAATACTCGGCCAGAAAAAGTTCAGCTCTGTGAAGTCTACAGTAGTGTACATGTTGTATACACAGTTTGCAGTAGATATAGTATACATGTATAAGGTCAAAGCCGAATACAGGGTTGCAGAAAGCCTAGTATACATGTTTAAAACTGCACTGAGTCTAGTATACATACCGAGACTGCGGTAGGCCCGATAATACAAATAATAACTTAGTACACATGTACAGAAGCTTCAGTAAGCTTGGTATACAAACTTCGAAAGCAAGACGACATTCTCACGCACGCTGCACCTGGGTTTGATTCCTGGAATGAAGTATTGATCAATAAATACACAGCATCATTAGTAAAGAGTATTTAGTATTCTCTGGAGGAGCTTAGACTCAGGTGAAGTCCCAGGGACCTTTAAAAGTGCATACAGAACCTCTCTTCACAAAAGAGGCAGTAGAGCAATAAAAAACCAGACCAGTAACACTAACATCATAAATAAAATTACCTAAAAGGGTACTGGATACACCAAATTACCGACATTACAGAGAAACTTGACCTGCGCAACTCAAGTCAACACTGGCTTGAGAACAAGGAGATCACAAGATCACTGTTTTGTTTTCCTGGAAAGGAAGACAAAACGCTGATTGTAATCTACACGAATTCTATAAGGGCATTTAAGAAATGTGATCATGAAGAAATAGCTCACAAAATGCGATCAGTGGATATTGGAGAAGTAGAGGAATGGATATTCAAATGTCTAAGAAACAGAACACAAATAATAGTAGTAAACAAAACAAAGTCCAGTCTTAGCAAAATAAAAAGTTGGGTACCCCCAGGGCACGGTTCTAGCACCATTACTCTCATCCTCATGGCAGACATAGATAACAACACTAACTACACCTGGACATCATCTTTTGAGAACGATACCAAATTATTAGTCACCTCAGTAGAAGACAGGGGAAATAAGTACAGATAGTAGTCCTCTAATGGGCGAATAGAAATAACTTTATTTACAAACATTATTTCTCAGTCCACAGCAGGATTCAAACCTACACACTCTGCATCAAAGTACGTAGTACCTTCTACGTACTTTGATGCAGTTCGAATCTTGCTGTGGACTGAAGAGATAATGCTTGTAAATAATTTCGCCTGTTTGTGAATTAAGCAGAAATAACATTATGTTCACTGGGGACAAATTTCAACTACTTAGGTAAGGGAAGAATGATGAACTAGAAATGATCACAGTATACAGAACGCAGATTATGCCACAGAATATAACGAACAGGTTAAAAAAAAAATTATGGAAATCTTCAAGACGAAAACTGACAAGTATCTCCACCAGATGCCAGATCAACCAAACTGTGATGGATACATGGACTAGCGGGCAACCAGCACCAATAGCCTCATTGATCAGTCATCCAAACCGCCTGGTCTGGGACCGGGCCGAAGGACAGTGACCCCGTGATCTTGTACAGGTATTCTACCTCCCTGCCACACCTAGTTGATCCCTGCAGATCCCGGTGAGAAACAGATTACTGACTTGGGTATAAAGACAATGTGTAGGTCAAGCTCTTATTGGGACTACATTTCGCTCAGAGTTGAACTTAATAAAATCATAACCTGATAAAACATAGCTTGATGACTGACCTCTCACTTCACTCTTCCTATAATAACGCTAACCTGCTCACTACCCTCACAGCATCTTATATTGTGATATATAATTCTGTACCAGCTAGACCACTCACTCAACGGAAGGCCTCGGTCAATTGACCAGAGGCTTTAGGGAGCAGCAGGTCATCCATGCGACTAACACCCACCACAGAAGGTCATCCATGCGACTAACACCCACCACAGCAGGTCATCCATGCGACTAACACCCACCACAGCAGGTCATCCATGCGACTAACACCCACCACAGCAGGTCATCCATGCGACTAACACCCACCACATAAGGTCATCCATGCGACTAACACCCACCACAGAAGGTCATCCATGCGACTAACACCCACCACAGAAGGTCATCCATGCGACTAACACCCACCACAGCAGGTCATCCATGCGACTAACACCCACCACAGAAGGTCATCCATGCGACTAACACCCACCACAGCAGGTCATCCATGCGACTAACACCCACCACAGAAGGTCATCCATGCGACTAACACCCACCACAGAAGGTCATCCATGCGACTAACACCCACCACAGCAGGTCATCCATGCGACTAACACCCACCACAGAAGGTCATCCATGCGACTAACACCCACCACAGCAGGTCATCCATGCGACTAACACCCACCACAGCAGGTCATCCATGCGACTAACACCCACCACAGCAGGTCATCCATGCACTAACACCCACCACAGAAGGTCATCCATGCGACTAACACCCACCACAGAAAAAGGTCATCCATGCGACTAACACCCACCACAGCAGGTCATCCATGACTAACACCCACCACAGCAGGTCATCCATGCGACTAACACCACCACAGAAGGTCATCCATGCGACTAACACCCACCACAGAAAGTCATCCATGCGACTAACACCCACCACAGCAGGTCATCCATGCGACTAACACCCACCACAGCAGGTCATCCATGCGACTAACACCCACCACAGAAGGTCATCCATGCGACTAACACCCACCACAGAAGGTCATCCATGCGACTAACACCCACCACAGAAGAATTATTTTTATATTTCTCTTGACCAGAATAAGCCCAAATAACCATAAAACTGACGCCTAATGACCACAAAGACGACGCTGACTTGACCACAAAGCCGTCGTCTACGTGGGCTGCTAGCCAGCTAGCTAGCTACCCGCCCATCAAGCCACCAAGAAGGGCCAGCAAATCTTAAACAAGTGGTAAGACGGGCAGGTAACATCTGTTTAGTAGCAGTATCACCTTCATCTAGACACCACTCAAGCTTCCCTCAAATCCCAGACTAATGACACACAATTCTCTTCTTGTCTCTGGGGCCGGGCCAATACCCGTGTTTACTGCCAGACACTCCTGAAAACCTGCCATCATGCCCCACTCACTCTAACTGAGATATCAAAATGGTGGCGGATATTGGAGAAGGACCACTCAAGGGCTGGGATGAGGGGGATGGAGGCACCTCGATGCTAGTGAAGGGCTCTTAATCAAAGGAATTGAAGTTACCCTCTCCTTTTCTTAATGAAAACTGATTACTTCCCATTCTCCAAGGGGTTTAACATTTCCTCAAAATAATAATAATATCGTAGAATGGGAACCCAGTATGACATATCAAATGGCAGCTGTCGTAGGATGGGTGGAATTAGTGGATTATTTACTGTAGCCGTTATCAAAGGGCCAGAGTGCCTACCACGAGGAAGCTATATTAAGATAGTCAAGAGTGCCTACCATCAGGGAGCTATATTAAGAAAGCCAGAGTGCCTACCATCAGGGAGCTATATTAAGAAAGCCAGAGTGCCTATCATCAGGGAGCTATATTAAGAAAGCCAGAGTGCCTACCATCTAGGAGGAGTTACATTAAGATATTCAAAATAGCTACCGGCAAGGTCATGATTAGAAGCGATCACACAATGATAATACAAGAATCTCCCCTCCTAGGATGGTGGTGAGAGGAAGGAGGATGGTGGTGGGTTCTAGGAGGATGGTGGTGAGAGGGAGGAGGATGGTGGTGGGTGGTAGGAGGATGGTGGTGAGAGGAAGGAGGATGGTGGTGGGTGGTAGGAGGATGGTGGTGAGAGGAAGGAGGATGGTGGTGGGTGGTAGGAGGATGGTGGTGAGAGGGAGGAGGATGGTGGTGGGTGGTAGGAGAATGGTGGTGAGAGGGAGGAGGATGGTGGTGAGAGGGAGGAGGATGGTGGTGAGAGGGAGGAGGATGGTGGTGAGAGGGAGGAGGATGGTGGTGAGAGGGAGGAGGATGGTGGTGAGAGGGAGGAGGATAGTGGTAAGAGGGAGGAGGATGGTGGTGGGTGGGAGGAGGATGGTGGTGAGAGGGAGGAGGATGGTGGTGAGAGGGAGGAGGATACCTTTGATATACCTTTGAAGAGTTTCGAGAGTATCTACTCTCTGAGCCCGGCCATGGGCCAGGCTCGTCTGGTGCTTGCCTGGTCAACCAGGCTGTTGCTGCTGGAGGCCCGCTGCCCCACATATCCATCACAGCCTGGTTGATCTGGCACCTGGTGAAGATATTTGTCCAGTTTCCTCTTGAAGGCTTCTACACTGGTTCCAGCCGTGTTTCGGATATCTTCTGGTAAGATGTTGAATAGTCTGGGACCCCGGATGTTAATACAGTGCTCCCGTATTGTCCCCACCGCACCCCTGCTCCTCACTGGGTTTATTTTACACTTTCTCCCATATCTCTCACTCCAGTATATTGTTATGGCAGTGTGCAGATTTGGGACCAGGCCCTCAAGTACTTTCCATGTATATATTATCATGTATCTCTCTCCTCCGCTCCAATGAGTACATGTTCAAGACTTGAAGGCGTTCCCAATAATTTAGATGTTTCAATGGCTCAATGTGAGCCGTAAACGATCTCTGGATTTGTTCCAGCTTTGATATTTCTCCTGCCCTGAACGGGGCCGTCAGCACTGAGCAGTATTCTAAGTGAGGGAGCACTAGCGATTTGAATAGTGTCACCATCGGCATTATTTCCCTTGTTTTGAAAGTTCTCAATACCCACCCCGTCATCTTCCTGGCTGTTGTGATCTTTGTCTTGTTATGGTCTTTAAACGACAGATCAGCAGACATAATTATTCCCAAGTCCTTTACGTGTTCCTTTCGTTCTATGTGGTGACCCTCTTGCGTTTTGTATATAGTGTTCCTTTTGAGTTCTTCATTTTTTCCATACCTAAGCAGCTGAAACTTATCACCATTGAACGTCATGTTGTTCTCCACTGCTCATTGGAAGACCCTGCTTATGTCGGTGGTGGGTGGTAGGAGGATGGTGGTGAGAGGGAGGAGGATGGTGGTGAGAGGGAGGAGGATGGTGGTGAGAGGGAGGAGGATGGTGGTGAGAGGGAAGGGGAAGATGTCACAATAAAACCGCCAGCTACGTTATCATCATGGAGGGGGAGGAACCCCACTTAACATATCCCATGCGGCCAACTTCGAAGGAGGAGCCCCGCGCAGATGATGAGATAACCACAGCAGCTACTGACAAGGAGATATCCTAGACTGGTGCTAAGTAAACACTACCTCCACTTCGATACCCGCTCCGTACCGTCGCTCCGTGCCATCCATCGGAACTAGTCATTAGACTTTCAGTCGATCAGGGTGTTAGTCCCCGTGAAGAGCCATGAGTACAAAACACAGACCTCTTATATAACAACTCTACAAACATATAATAATCATAGTTGGCATGAAAATTAGACATGTGCAACATCTGGGTATATTGTAGACGTTTCGCCATCCAGTGGCTTTATCAATACAAATTCAAGGATATAATTGGAAGACAGAAGGAACTATATACAAAAGATGAGGTAATCAGTCCCTCAACCTTGAAGTTGGTGTGAAGAACACCGTAGTAGTGTAGAATCTAGAGCAGAGGCGAGAAGGCTGGCGCTTATATACTGTCGTCAAGTGGAAAGGGACGGGTAGCAGACGAGGTCATAGTCACTGGTAGGCGAGATTTCCCAGTGGAAGTAGGTCATAGCCGTGAAGAAGGTTATGTAGATGTCCTCTGAACAAAGATTTCATGATGTTGTATATCATTCATGTACAATACACACACAACCCGCACATATAAAAAGAGAGGAGCTTACGACTACGTTTCGGTCCGACTTGGACCATTTACAAAGTCACACTAACACACAGGACAGGTGGAAGGGGTATTTATAGGCAGGCAGACAGGGAAGGGCACACGAAAGTGGGGTAATAATGGAGGTAGTAGTGGAAATGGTAGTAGTAGTAGTGGAGTCAGTCATATTCTAGGAAAGGAGCACTGCAATGAAGCTGGCGGCCCGCATGGGTTAGGACAAGAACACAGAGGGGGGAAAGGCAAATAAAATAAAGGACAAATACAAGGCAAAAGAAAAGAAATAAAAGAAAAGAAAACCCAGAGGAGAAAGAGGAGAAGGGGGAAGAGATAAAAGGGGAAGGAATCAGGTTAAGTCACGGGTGTTCTGAAGTTTGGAGCATTTAACAATGTAATGGGAGAGGAAAGCATCAACAGAGACAAAGCCAGGGCTAAGATTCATACAGGGAAAGTCAGACCGAAACGTCGTCGTAAGCTCCTCTCTTTTTATATGTGCGGGTTGTGTGTGTATTGTTCCAGTCACGGTATTGTGCCTTTTTTTGTTATTCATGTACAACTTGTCAGACACTGCAACATCATAGAATCTTGGTTCAGAGGACATCTACATAACCTTCTTCACGGATACTACTACAAAACTACTACTGCTAACCCGTCCCTTGGGTATGACCTACTTCCACTGGGAAATCCCGCCTACCAGTGACTATGTCCTCGTCTGCTACCCGTCCCTTTCCACCTGACGCCAGTATATAAGCGCCAGCCTCCTTGTCTGTGCTCCAGAACCTCCACGACTACGGTGTTCTTCACACCAACTTCAAGGTTGAGGGACTGATTACCTCATCTTTTGTATATAGTTCTACTGTCTTCCAATTATGTCCTTTAATTTGTATTGATAAAGCCACTGGAGGGCGAAACGTCTACAATAAAGATACCCAGATGTTGCACATGTGTCTAATTTTCATTTTGTCGGTATTGTACACCATTCATGTACAATAGTTGACATACTGTTTTCAAGATAATGTACAGCTTGCGTCTACAAGTGCATAATCTAGTGGGCTCTCATGGCTATGTGACCCTGCTGTACACTAGCAAAAACAGCCTGGTTAACCAGGCGGTCACCAAGGAAGCCGGAGTGCTGAGGTGGAACTACTCTCGAAGCATGGAAACCATTCAGCCACGAGGGTTAGAATCTAATGTGATGATTTTACAACCAGAACTTCTGTGACTTAGTTGTATCAGCGGCCACCACTTTGACCCTACTGTCTCACCCCACACCCCCACAGCTGTCATGGTGGTGGTTGCTGCGGGAAAGGTACGGTGGCAGGGGTGAGGTTGAGTGTGGTGAGTGCTGACAGAGGCAGACATGAGGGTGGGTGATGGGTGGTGGTAGTTACTGTGGTAGACACGGGGTGGAGTTGGGTGGTTGTAGAGACAAAGGGTGGAGTTAGGTGGTTGTAGAGGCAGGGGTGGAGTTGGGTAGTTGTAGAGACAAGGGGTGGAGTTGAGTGGGTGTAGAGACAAAGGGTGGAGTTAGGTGGTTGTAGAGGCAGGGGTGGTAGTGGTGACCAGCACACCCTCACTCCACCACCAGCGCGCGTCATTGCATTATTCATGAAGGAGTATTGAAGGTACCAGGGCCGTTATTACTACTTACTCCACGCTGGAGCTCAGCTCCACCATCTACTCGTACATGCTCATTTCTTCTTTCAAGCTTACAAAAAACAACATTTGTCAAGTACATTATAATGGTAATCATACGAAGGTTTCTCCGTGGCTGCTAGAGTAATGCTTATAATGTGAGGCTAATCACTGCTCACTGGGAGTACACGAAACGTTATTGAAGGCAGGTAAATAGATGGACGCCCCTGAGATACTGCTCAACAATGGTGCCTTCCTTACCATATCCAGGAAAATAATTATTTCTTCATCAGCAGCAGCGAAAACTGCGACAGTCAACAGTAAACTCAACGAATACCACAGCAAGAGTGGGTAGTAAACAGCAACAGCCACTGCATTGGAAATGCCAACAAGAGTGGCAGCAACAACAGCAAAAACATTGATAGCAACAACAATAACACCAGAAACAAGACAGAAAAAACAAGAGCAACAGTAATATGATTTGTTTACCGTTTTATTGTATTTACAAAGCAGTAATCCCGTTTGGTTATTCTGCAATTTAAATATTCGTTTCAAACATTATCAAATTTACACTATCGTTATTAACTTCCTAATATTATTACCTATTCTCATATTACATAAGTGATCACAAAACATGAAACACTAAACTATTTTTCACATTCAACAATCCATATCTATAATTCGTTTTATATCAGCCGTGTCAGTAAATTTAGACGAGAGGAAAAATATCCACCATTTATGTCGAAAGATATGCTGGGTTCCTTAGCAAGCACTCTGGGGAGAGTGCCACATTCCCATGGAAGAGGGCCCCTACCCCTGGGTACAATCCACTCAAACCTCACCATCGCGAGGGTCGGGGAGAACAGTAATCCGAGCAGCAACACTGATAGTACCAACAATAACACTAGCAAGACAAACACCAAGAGCAGCAGCAACAAGAGCAGCAGCAACAAGAGAAGCAGCAACACTATCAACAGCAACATAAAGTAGTAACAAGACAGAAGCGGCAGCAGCAAGACTGACAACCTCATGATTATCAAGAGCCCTCAAAACTTCTTTTCTAAGCACTCCTGGCAACTTCCTTTATAATAAACTGTCATCAAACAACCTGACCCACGTCCATATCAACGAGTTACTGATCTGCGGGGATGACGACCTAAGGAATCAATCATCAACCCAGAAACAGATTTCTACACTTATTTAAAAAAAAAAAAAAGGCCTTGCACTAAGAAAATTTTGTGAATGACTTCTTGAGGGGTGAACTTTAATTAAAATCAAGCATTGCTTCCTAGATGCTAAGAAAACGTGGCCCCTCTCCCTGGGACCCCTGAGACTGGCACACACGGTTGACAGTCTGTTTCATACGCGCTGTGTCTATCTGCCAGTACAGTTTATATGTGGAGGCAGAGGAGCCGCAGATCCCAGGCTCACGTTACTTCCCTGTTTATGGTCGAGAGAAGCGTACAGCAGATATCCCAAAGGAGTAATGCAAGGCCCATTTAACCCATTTTATACACACACTACTCGTAAACACTTCTTTCCACGTTTCGAGCTGTAGATGTTTATTTTACCTAAGGGGGCGCCCGGTAACCATTACCTAGAAGCCTAGCTGCTATTGTTCAGCACTTGTCAGGCAAATATGAAGAGCCTAGAGGCTACCACTTAATGGCTGTTAGCAAGCTGTTGCGTGAAGCCTAAGTACTTCCACTTTGGGACTAATGAGCCGCCATTTGAAGCCTTGCTACCGCTCATTAAAGTGTGTCCAACAGTGGTGTGACGAGCAGCTAAAATGGTGTAAACAACCGTTAACAACAGCTGGGTTATGCCAAGCCACTCGAGCTTTATGAATACTCAGGAGCAGCGTTAAAGGTTGGGCACATCCTAATTCAAGTCATTATGTGTAAACTTCATATATACTGTACACCTAAAATGTAACAGTCCATCCGATTTTATCACAGCATTATCCAATGATGTTTTGATTGTACATCAGTTAAGTGTAACAACCCAGTCGACTCATGAAGAATGAGTAACGTGGAGCCCAAATGCAAATGACAAAGGCCTAAACGAGGCGTTTGTCGAAGATGTGGACGTTGTGGTACTTAGTATGTAGGTGGAGGAGGTACGCCTGTCACCTTCCAGAGCTGAGACGCTGGAGAGGGCGCCACCCCCAACAATGGCAAGAAGTGTGGCCGTGGCCTCTACTGGGGCTCTCAGTATTTGTTTTGTCTTTTTAAGTACTTTTGTTGGGACTGTATTTCTGTTAACGTTTTGTAAGTGCTGCTGTCGTTGTTCTGTTGGGGCTGTTTCTGTTAGCGCTTTACAAGTGCTGCTATTGTTTTTGTTGGGAATTGGTGAGTGCTTCGGGTTGGGCTGTGTAAGTGCTTGTGTTGGCTCTTCATAAAGGCTTCATTAGTACTTAATAACTGCTTCAGGTGGGATTTTGTTAGTTCCTTTGCTGGAGTTCCTGCATGTGCTACTGTAAGGAAATTGATACTGAAAACGATGAAGCGTAAGTAACAGTAAGAAGAGAGTACATTTTACTATTAAGACAAACTATCACTACCACAAACAGTGTACTAGTTCAGCCTCTCACTTGCCGCCGCCACAAACACACAAACGAAGACAGTATAATGTCCTGGATCGCTCGGGTACACAATTAAAAGTTTCTTTTTTACGTCCTTAATTCACATAAAAAATAAGAGTTTTCTCGTAAAGCACAAAGTGAGGAGGTGACGCTGTACCTAGCAGTCTGCAGTGAAGTGGGGAGGTGACGCTGTACCTAGCAGTCTGCAGTGAAGTGGGGAGGTGACGCTGTACCTAGCAGTCTGCAGTGAAGTGGGGAGGTGACGCTGTACCTAGCAGTCTGCAGTGAAGTGGGGAGGTGACGCTGTACCTAGCAGTCTGCAGTGAAGTGGGGAGGTGACGCTGTACCTAGCAGTCTGCAGTGCTGGTGTAGCCGGGAGAAGACTATTTCTGACGGAAATGTATTTATTTTGTGTATAGAAAGAGACTCTTCAAGTAGAAGTTATTGTGGAGCCAGAGCGGGCTGGAGTTACTGATTAATTGCATATTTTGTAAAACAGAACTTTACACTCTGACACTCAGAACAACATGTATGTTCTTGATGAACGCCAGGGTTACCGTAAGACGATTCGGGGATGGGGGAAATTCACTGCCCCCTCGGCCCGATCTCACTCAGACTACCCACAGATACTTCAAGTCAGTGCCGGATCAGCCGGGCTGGGGTTCGTACGTTGGACTACGTGCAGCCAGCAGTAACAGCCTAGTTGATTAGACCCTGATCCACCGGGAAGACTGGTCGTGGACCGGGCCGCGGGGGCGGTGATTCCCGGAATATCCTCCAGGTAGACTAGACCTCGTTGATGTCCCTACCATCCAGGCTGTTGGTGCTAGCTGCACCACAGAAGGACTTCAGGAATTCCAAATAATTTAGGTGATTGCCTGTATGTAGGCAGTGAAGCTTCTCTGTTCAATCTCCAGTTCCAGTTGACCATCACATCAGATATTATCACTCCAATCTCCCTCACATTCCCCTGCCGCTCTACTGAATGGTTCCAGTTTGTCTTATTCTCCGTTCCCGTTTTTAATTCTTTAATTTTTCCATGACAGAGTAACTGAAATTCGTCCTCAATAAACAATTATTTCGTGGTTAATGTTCTGTTAATCCGTCTTGGATACGCTTGCCATTTCTCCGTAATGGATATTTTGTTTGTTAAACTTTAATAAAATGTGGAGTAAATAGGCGTGGCAGAGCGACTGCTCTTCTTCCCCCCGGCCACAGCAAACACTACGACCGTGGCTCTTTTTTACGAGTCGCCGGCCACATCTACAGCCCCACGGGGACTGCTCGCAGAATACTCGAGTACGGCGACCGGAATGACAATAAACCCGAGGGTGTCTGTAACGCAGAGTGCGGCTCTGGAGGCAGGGTTAAGATAAAGGCAGGAGTTAAGACGAAGGTAGGGAGAATCTAAGACGAAGAGAGGGGGGAGGGTTAAAATGAAGGGAGGTTAAAGACGAATGAAGTAAGTTTAAGGAAACAGAGGAAGGAGGAGGGAGGGGTTGCTAAGACAAAGCAAGTTGTTTTTTTTATTTATTAAAATTGGGTATCAGCAGTATGTCGATACCCAATTCTATTTGATAGTTACAAAGCAGAAACACTATTTATATTCTGGTATATTCCATCACACAGGTTGGGTTACATACATGCATACATGGTGTTAAAAATCTTTCAGTCTAAGCTGAGAGGAAGTACCCCATTAAAGGTTCATCAGCTGCGGGAGCTTCAAGCCAGAGCTTCTATTACTTGGCAATGGGAGGGAGGTTAAAAGAGAGGGAGGGAGGTTAAAAGAGAGGGAGGGAGGGACTAGGGAAGACCCAAAATCAAAGGAAAATGGAAAGTAAGGAGTGGGTATCGTAAACTGTACCGTAAACTCCACTACGTCTTCCCGGGAAAAAGATTTCCCACCTGGGAAATTGTATATATGGATTGTTTAGGTGTATGTGTGAGGTGAGGGTGTCGACGCCTGGCTGGGGAGGAAGGTGGCTCTGGTGAGCTGGGAAAAATGGCGTGGAAGCAGAGGCCCGCCTTCCTGAGTGACACACAATGGCGCCACCTAATTGTTTATTTATCTCCTGTGTTCTCGGTGTCCGCCACTTGTGGCGAGTTTTCACATCACGACAGACATCTTGCCACATTATCTTCCCAAAATGATTATAAAAATCAAAAGAACCTTAGAAAACTTACCTAATCTTATTATAACAAGCGCAATTTAATTTAGCCTAATCCAACTAAATATATTTTAGATAAGTTTACAATAATTTAATAATAAACAAACACAATGAAATATATTTTTGTTCGTTAGGTGCAAACTCCTACTGTATGCGGATGACAGTGCTCTGTTAGTGTCAGGTAAAGACCCACAAGATATAGCTAATGTATTAACACTGGAACTGGAGTCCTGCAGCAAATGGTTAGTAGACAACAAACTATCGTTACATCTAGGGAAAACAGAAGCCATACTCTTTGGCACGAAATATAAACTGATCAGGGTAAATAATTTTAATGTCCGGTGTAATGGGGAATCCATCACTTCAGTTTCCTCAGTAAAATATCTGGGAATCCCCTTTGACCCATGCATGTCAGGAGAATTGATAGGGAACAGTGTAGTAAAAAAAGCGAATGCCAGACTGAAGTTCCTCTACAGACAAGCACAGTGTCTACCTACTGAGGCTCGCAGGACCCTATGTCTAGCCCTTATACAATGTCATATGGACTACGCTTGCTCTTCATGGTACTCTGCCTTGACAAAAAAACTGAAAGATAAGCTGCAAATCACCCAGAACAAAATGGTAAGATTCATCCTGGACCTGGGTCCAAGAGAGCATGTAGGCCTGGATGAATTACAACAATTAGATATGCTGAATATTGAAGACAGAGTAAAACAACTTAAATTAAATCAAGTTTATAAAATTGCTCACAAACAGTGTCCAGAATATCTTGCTGCCAATTTTGTCAAGGCTGGGAACCAAAGCAGTCATAGTACTAGGGGGAGAGAGCACAACTTTGTAGTACCCACAGTCAGTGGCCAGGCTTCAAACACCTTTTATTGTACAGCAATAAAGGAATGGAACAGACTGCCTGCACATGTCAAAGCCAGTCATAGCATGAGCCAGTTCAAGAAGAGAACCAAAAGGTACCTAATGAATGTTGCGACAGAAAGGGAGGAGAATGATTTTTTATTTTTTTAGTTAACACACATGTATATGTAAATAACTCTTTTTACCTTATTCCTAGTATACATATATCCTTTATAATATAATGACATATATATCCTACAATGTAAAAATTAAGTATAAAAAGGACCCCAATGGAAATAAGTCACTCTGTCTGACTTTTTTGGGTTATCCTAGGTTCTCTACACATATGCTGCTATGTATGATAATGTATGTAAATGTATTTGTGTATACCTGAATAAACTTACTTACTTACTTATTCAGAATGATTTTTGCGAAATTATTACATACACAAATTCTCGCTTCCCTTATTCGGCAAGAAGAGCGATGCTATTTAAGCCAAAATCGCAAGTTTTACCTTTTCGACACGACATACAGGCTTCCGTTTTACACTCACTTCCCAGGATGGTAGTACCTCCCTGGGTGGTTGGTGTCTACCAACCTACTACCTACAGATATATATATATATATATATATATATATATATATATATATATATATATATATATATATATATATATATATATATATATATATATATATATCTTCTTTCTTTCTTTCAACACGTCGGCCGTTTCCCACCGAAGTGGGTGGCCCAAAATGAAAAACGAAAGTTTCCCATTTTACATTTAGTAATATATACAGGAGAAGGGGTTACTAGCCCCTTGCTCCCAGCATGTTAGTCGCCTCTTACGACACGCATGGCTTACGGAGGAAGAATTCTGTTCCACTTCCCCATGGAGATAAGAGGAAATAAGAACAAGAACTAGTAAGAAAATAGAAGAAAACCCAGAGGGGTGTGTGTATATACATATGCTTGTACATGAATGTGTAGTGTGACCTAAGTGTAAGTAGAAGTAACAAGACATACCTGAAATCTTGCATGTTTATGAGACAGAAAAAAGACACCAGCAATCCTACCATCATGTAAAACAATTACAGGCTTTCGTTTTACACTCACTTGGCAGGACGGTAGTACCTCCCTGGGCGGTTGCTGTCTACCAACCTACTACCTATTATATATATATATATATATATATATATATATATATATATATATATATATATATATATATATAAAATTTCGATACAAATAGGTTAGACAGTTTCCTAAAAGAAAAGGATAAGCCTCGAATACGGCAGTAGGCCTACTGTAGTGTTCCTTTTGTTCGACTGTAGTTAAAGGTAAATGTAGACTATGATAAAACCTGGATGGAGAGGCCTAGTGTTCTGGAGAACCCCCCTCCACACACACACACACACACACACATACATCAACCCACATTTTCATCACATATTTATCTACCACATTAACTCACACATCTTCACTATAAACATTACTGGATTCCCTCCAGCCTTCACTATATAAATCTTCATTATACACATTAATCCCCAAGCTGGGTGGAATGAGTCACCACACAAAGGCGTCGCTATATAAATATTCGCATTAAAGACATATATCTGGCCAAGTTGTGACCTCGCCGCCTCACCTTCCTTTTAACCTACATAATTGTTACCAATCTTACAATTGGTAACAATTGTAAGATTGTTATCAATTATGTATAATCCCTAAGGGTTTAGCGCTTCATTGGGAAGTGCTAAACCCTTACGAATTATACAGCGACTGTCACTCTTTTGCAGATAAATTATTATTGTTATTATATTCACTCTTGATATATATATGCTCCTGTGAACATTATTATTATTATTAGTAGTAGTAGTAATAGTAGTAGTAGTAATAATACTAATAATAATAATGTTTATTTAAACGTTTCAGATATTTCAATTCTCCATCCATCAGTTCTATTAAAAAGTTTTTCGGAATAATCCTAAGGTCACGTTATCAAAACTAACAAGTTCAGTATTAAAATATATTATATTTTGCATTGTTCAGTAAGTTGTACTTACAGAAACTGACCAATGACTGGAGTGTCTCCAGTACCAATTAATTTGTTCATGGAATTTGTTGAGATTTCGTTGGTTCCTTTTCATCAAGTTCATTATAAACAACCATTACAATTTTACACAAATGTCCCTAAGTATTGCGGTATGTTCTTTAAATTTATTAGTTACAGAAGCCTTACAGACATACGCTCTCACATAACACAATTGTTATAACAACACGAGGTCGAGTACATTTTCCTCTAAGTTTTTGACTGAAGAAGAGGTAATCAGTCCCTCAGCAGATGTTGTCCAGTACCGTAGTCTTGGTGAATCAGATTCACCAAGACTACGGTACTAACACCTGCTCCTAAGCTCAGGGACTGATTACCTCATCTTGACCCTCTTATTAGGTTGTAAATAATCTGCACTGACCTTGAATGTACAGTGACAGAATCTTACATAAACAAAGGAAAGAACTAAAATGTAATTTAAAGGTAAAAATGTGTTAGTACTGCCTTTCACCGAGACCCCCCTCCCCCCTCTAGCCTGTGAAAACTCTCAAGTGAAAGTTGCTCTCAAATAAGAAAATGCAATAAAGCAAAAACTGATAAAAGAACTCTAGCAAAATGTCATTATGTTGCGTGTATTAAGTTCCTTGGAAAAGTTGTGATAGCTTTTATATCAGACAAACTGTACGGGTACTGAAGGAACCTGAAGCCGTGAGTCAACTTTCATACACATACAACCTGATGCATCGCACTCTTCCTCCTCTACATGGTTGTATTTCATGACAGTGTGAAGCTTCAGTTTGCATCACCAGCATGTAGGGACAAATGTAACGTGATATTCATGTTGGTATTGTGTGTCGAGTAAACTGTGATTTGCGCTGCAGTCTGGAGCCGTTCATATCCGGTGGATTCAGTAAAATGCAGTGCTTACCCTTGTTTACCGTCCATGATGCAGAGGTAATGTGTGTACCCCACATCTGCTTGTCGCAAACTCACGCCATGAAAAATACATATCAACATGAATACACAGTACCTCCGCATCAGTCCTTCACAGACATCACACACTACATGGAATATAAGACTTAAATCGGGTTATCAAAGCAGATTTACCAAATGAAACTCCCATGTCCTATGACTTATCTGTCACACCTTCCCGTTGAGCTCCCATGACACAGAGAGAGCTAGGTACTTATTAAGGAACATAAAGTAGAAATTATGTTCAAAATACGGGCCCGAAGGCTATCTTTCTCCCACCACACTCATTAAAGGTATGCAGGTTGAAATTATCGCCGCCTCTGCCTGTGCTGAGAAAGACCGCAGCCATTTGTGGAGATAATGAAACAGTCGTTCCAGCGAAGCTGTGAACGACAACGAGTCATGATTGATGATCAAATTTTAACAGTATTAGAGCACAGTGGCGGCCTAGAGGAAGATTTAGAGAGGTTACAAGGATGATCAAGCAAGTGGCTGCTGGAGTTCATTCCAAATAAGTGCAAAGTGAAGGAAATATCAAAGTCGAAACACAAACTAGGAGGCACAAAACTACAATAACGACAAAAAAAGACTTTAAAGAGGAAATATCACATCGAACATATTACCAGAAGAGCACACAAGGAGTGAACTTTAGCAGCTTATACGAGACTAGCAAATCTCATAATAGCTTACAGGAATCTCAACAAAGAATCTTTTAGGGCTCTGTAAAGAACGTAAGTCAGGCCCAGCCTAGAATATGCAGTACCATCTTGGAGCCACCATATGATTGAACATGTTCAGAACTTGACAAGTCATAAGGTTTGCAACCAGACTAGTCCCAAACCAAAGAAGCTACATTATGAGAGACTAAAAGAACTGAACTTGACCCTGGAAAAGACAATAGAAACAGATGATTGCCAACAACGTCACAAGAGTGCCAACAGCAACAGAGAAGTGCCAACAGCAACACAGGAGTGCCAGCATCACATCAATCATAGTCCTCCCAGGAGAAATTACCACTGTGGGATTTTATACAGAAGACTCGTTGCAATTTCCTCTCTTATCAACCTGCCTACCTCCTCCCACCACACCCCACCCCATTTTTCTCCCTCCCACCCACGCCCACAGTCTCCCCCTCCCACACGCACACCCACAGTCTCCCCTCCCACACGTACACCCACGCCCACAGTCTCCCCCTCCCACACGCACACCCACAGTCTCCCCTCCCACACGTACACCCACAGTCTCCCCTCCCACACGTACACCCACAGTCTCCCCCTCCCACACGTACACCCACGACTCATAGGGTGAATCTTGTGTCCTCTTTACAAGTACAATGACACAGTAATCATCTATTATTATAATTACTGATGCTATTACTAATCACCATTATTAAAAAGTGCTATACCCGTATGTTTTTTAAACGTAACGCAAAAAAAAATCCTTGAAAATATCACAAGAACTTTTGAAACCTATTGCCTTCTCCTCTTCCTCCTCCTCTTCCATTTATCACTCAGTTGGTCATCCAACTTTATCAAGTATTCGTTATCGTCATACTACTAATTTTTCCAATAGTTTCACTCGTGATCGCTCAGGTCCCCCGCGGTGTGAGTGACCGCGTGTCAACACTAACGAAGATTTACGAAACTGGAGGTAATTCATCCCATTTGCACGACATGCCCAAAAGAATAGCTCCAAAATTAGGCCCAGGCAGGACAGAAGAGAGAGAGAGAGAGAGAGAGAGAGAGAGAGAGAGAGAGAGAGAGAGAGAGATAGAGAGAGAGAGAGAGTTAGTTGTGAGAACGCAATGCGTGTTAGAAAACGAAGAGGGGGTGACAATACAATACCTGTGTTAGAAAACAAAGATGGGGATGAGAACGCAATACCTGTTAGAAAACAGTGGAAAGCATAGTATCTGTTAGAAAACAGTGAAGAACGCAATATCTGTTAGAAAACAGAGTGGAAAACGCATTATGTGTTAGATAATGGAGAGGGATGATAAGCAAAACCTGTGTTAGACAACAGACGGGGGAAAGAGGGAGTTAGAAAGTAATATCTGTTTGAAAACTGAGAGGAATGTGGAGAAAAATCTCCATACAAGTGAAGGGATGTGGAAGGAATTTTTGTAGGGTAATATGGACGGAATGGGCAAGTCTTACTCAGAGGTCGACATGACAAGCCTCCAGGGCTCTGCTATGAGACAAACAACAAGTTATCATAGGTTATTACCTATGATAACTCTGAGATATGTATTTTCAACACATCTCTACAAACTGGTACAGTACCAGATAAGTACAAAATGGCAAATGTGATACCTATCTACAAAGCAGGAGACAGGTCCTTAGCTTCCAACTACAGACCAATAAGCCTAACTTCCATAGTGGGAAAATTGATGGAATCTATACTTGCCGAGGCTATTCGAAGTCACCTTGAAAGACAAATTGATTAATGAATCTCAGCACGATTTTCCAAAGAGCCGTTCCTGCATTACGAATTTACAGGCTTTTTTCACTTAGGTAATTGAGGAGGTAGATCATGGAAATGAATATGATATTGTGTATATATGGACTTCAGTAAGGCTTTTGATAGAGTTCCACATCGGAGACTATTGAGGAAAGTCGAGACACAGGGAATAGGAGAATTTTTTTCATGGATAAAGGCTGGCAAAAGAGTTTACATAAACAGAGAGAAATCAGAGTAGGGAAGCGTTACAAGCGGTGTTCCACAGGGGTCAGTGTTGGGCCTTTCTTGGTTCACAATTTACATAAACGACATAGATGAGGGTATAAATAGCGACATAAGCAAGTTTGCCGATGACACCAAGAGGCCGTCGAATTCATCCTGACGAGGACACTAGAACGCTCCAGGAAGATCTGAATAGACTGATGCAGTGGTCGAGAAGTGGCAGATGAAGTTTAACACAGACAAATGCAAAGTTCTAAGCGTTGGAAAGGTAAATAACCACGACACTTTTAAACTAAATAATGTAGATCTTAATATTACTGATTGCGAAAAAGATTTGGGAGTTCTGGTTAGCAGTAATCTAAAGCCAAGACAACAGTGCATATGTGTTCGAAATAAAGCTAATATGATTCTTGACTCCATATCAAAAAGTTTAAATAACAGGGGTTCTCATGTTGTTCTTAAACTATATATATATTGTAAGTTAGGCCTCATTTAGATTATGCCTCACAGTTGTGGTCGCTGTATAACAGAATGGATATAAATGCGCTATAAAACGTACAAAGGAGGATGTGAATAAAAGGAGTTTAAGGTAATCAGTCCCTTAGTCTTGAGTCGATGTGTTCAGCTTATCAGTGTCGACAAAAGTTCAGTGGAGCCTAACACTGCTCCACCTCATCTCTCATCACTATATAAGTCACTTCTCAGCGAATATGCAGCACTTTTGTCAAGATTGATGGAGTGAATATCAAAATGGTATACAACACCTACAGGTTGGTAGGTAAGACACATAGGCAACGGTTAACCAACTTTATTCCGAAATGTTTCGCCTATACAGTAGACTTCTTCAGTCGAGTACATAAAGTAAGCAGGAGCAGTAGAGGTGTGAAGACGATGTAATCAAGGGTGAGGGACTGATTACATCGGAATAAAGTTGCCTATGTGTCTTACCTACCAAGATTGATGGACTATGGCTAAACCTTGCCAGAATAAAGACTCTCAAATGTTGTCAAAGTTTCTCATTTGTGAACAAAGGAGGATAACAAAGTTGATCCATGTATCAGAAATCTTCCCTATGAGGATAGACTGAGTCCTTGAAGCTACACTCTCTAGAAAGGCGTTAAATTAGTGGGATATGATTGAGGTTCATATATGGAAAACAGGAATAAATATAGGGGCTGTAAATAACGTGGTAAAAATATCTAGCCAAGACAGGACTCGCAGCAATGGTTTAAAGTTGGAAAAATTTAGATTCAGAAAGGATATAGGAAAGCACTGGTTTGGTAACAGAGTTATGGATGAGTGGAACAAACTCCCGAGTACCGTCACTGAAGCTAAAATCTTGTGTATTTTTAAACTAGGTTAAATAAATATCAAGTAGGTGTGGGCTGAACCTGACTGACTTGTGCAGTGCTCCTTCCTTCTTCAGTGGATATGACTAGGACCTGACTAGCTTAGGCCGTGCCCGCCGTGTCCAGTGTACCGTGCCTGCAGGCACGGTACACTATCGCTCATCAGGCTGCCATTTTAAGTGGAATTTGGAGTGGCAAAGAGCGGGTTATGCGGGAGTCTGGCCAGATACACGCCCTCACTTGGCGAGAAATTATTTAGCCGTTTGCGGGAGAAAATTGGCGGAAGAATTCGACCATCCTCACACCTGCTGTCATGATGTCAAGACAACATGGTAGTGTGTGTGTGTGTGTGTGTGTGTCTGTGTGTGTGTGTGTGTGTTTGAGTGTGGTGGTGGTTGGTTATGATGGTGGTGGTAGTGGTTGTTGTTGTTGTTGGTTTTTGTTGTTGGTGGTGGTGCTTGGTCGTGGTTGAAGATGGTGGTTGAGGATGGTGGTGATGATGATGGTGGTGGTGGTTGAGGATGGTGGTGGTGGTTGTTGTTGTTGGTGGTGGTTGTGATGGTGGTTGGTCGTGGTTGGTGGTGGTGGTGTTAGTGGTGGTTAGTAATTGGTAATGGTGGTGGTGGTTAGTGATGGTGGTTGTTGGTGCTGGTGGTGGTTGGTGGTGATGGTGGTTAGTGACGGTGGTTGTTGTTGTTGATGGTGGTGGTTGTAGTAGTAGTTGTAGTGTGATAGAATGATGGTGGTAGTAGTGTGGTGAAGTGTGGTAGTAGTAGTGTGGTGGGAGGATGGTGGTAGTAGCAGTATGGTGGGAGGATGGTGGTAGTAGCAGGGTGGTAGAAGGATGGTGGTAGTAGTGTGGTGGGAGGATGGTGGTAGTAGCAGTATGGTGGGAGGATGGTGGTAGTACCAGTATGGTGGTAGTAGTTTGGTGGGAGGATGGTGGTAGTAGCAGTATAGTGGGAGGATGGTGGTAGTAGTGTGGTGGGAGGATGGTGGTAGTAGCAGTGTGGTGGGAGGATGGTGGTAGTAGCAGTATAGTGGGAGGATGGTGGTAGTAGTGTGGTGGGAGGATGGTGGTAGTAGCAGTGTGGTGGGAGGATGGTGGTAGTAGCAGTGTGGTGGGAGGATGGTGGTAGTAGTCTGGTGGGAGGATGGTGGTAGTAGTCTGGTGGGAGGATGGTGGTAGTAGCAGTATGGTGGAAGGATGGTGGTAGTAGCAGTGTGGTGGGAAGATGTGGTAATAGTAGTATGGTGGGAGGATGTGGTAGTAGCAGTGTGGTGGGAGGATGTGGTAGTAGTGTGGTGGAAGTATGGTGGTAATAGTATGGTGGGAGGATGGTGGTAATAGTATGGTGGGAGGATGGTGGTAATAGTATGGTGGTAATAGTATGGTGGGAGGATGGTGGTGGTGGTGGTGGAGGTGGGAAGTGGTGGGTAATGGTGGCGTTGGTGGTGTTGTTGTTCTTATTTTTTTTGTTGATGTTATTGTTGCTGCTCTTGTAGTTGCTCTAGTTGCTGCTGCTTTATCAGCTGATATTTTTTGTGTTGTTCTTCCTGCTCTTCTGTGCTGCTCCACTGTTGTTGACTGCTTATGTGTCACTCTGATGTGTTCTTCCATGCATTCTGGCACACTTGTCTGCAATACACAGTTTGTATTTGTAAACAGCTGATGTGGTCCCACACACAGTTGTCTTTGTCAAGAGTCACTCACAACTGATGCCTCTCCTGGTTCACACAGCAGGCTGTGTCAAGGAGTCACTCACAACTGATGCCTCTCCTGGTTCACACAGCAGGCTGTGTCAAGGAGTCACTCACAACTGATGCCTCTCCTGGCTCACACAGCAGGCTGTGTGAAGGAGTCACTCACAACTGATGCCTCTCCTGGCCATTCCATTTTCTAAAGTTAATGATACTCTCTTTTTTTTTCTTGTCCGAACAACAAAGGGGAAATGATTGGGTTTGTTACATATGTCATGTCATGACCCCGAGTCATTACTTTTTTATATGCTTCATTGTGTCATCATAATAATATATCATTATTTTACATCTTATTGTAATCTTCAGTGCTCTCCTTCCAGCTGAACTGCAATACTGTCTTTTTTATTTGTCTGAAAACAGAGTTTCAAGGATATACACTGGATACAAGGATATACACTGTATACAAGGATATACACTGGATATAAGGATATACACTGTATACAAGGATATACACTGTATACAAGGATATACACTGGATACAAGGATATACACTGGATATAAGGATATACACTTGATACAATGATATACACTTGATACAATGATATACACTGTATACAAGGATATACACTGTATACAAGGATATACACTGTATACAAGGATATACACTGTATACAAGGATATACACTGGATACAAGGATATACACTGTATACAAGGATATACACTGGATACAAGGATATACACTGGATTTACACTGGATACAAGGATATACACTGTATACAAGGATATACACTGGATATAAGGATATACACTGTATACAAGGATATACACTGTATACAAGGATATACACTGGATACAAGGATATACACTGGATATAAGGATATACACTTGATACAATGATATACACTTGATACAATGATATACACTGTATACAAGGATATACACTGTATACAAGGATATACACTGTATACAAGGATATACACTGTATACAAGGATATACACTGTATACAAGGATATACACTGGATACAAGGATATACACTGGATTTACACTGTATACAAGGATATACACTGTATACAAGGATATACACTGTATACAAGGATATACACTGGATACAAGGATATACACTGGATTTACACTGGATACAAGGATATACACTGTTTACACTGGATACAAGGATATACACTGTATACAAGGATATACACTGGATACAAGGATATACACTGGATTTACACTGGATACAAGGATATACACAGGATACAAGACAATGAAGGATACCCGTCGTTACGTCAACCTAACTTACACTCGGTTTAACCCACGTCAGATTTATACCTCAGTCTAATCTAACCTTGCTTTAATCTCACTTTTACCTCGCCTGTGACCAGTTTCGAGGGGGTTCTACCCTTGAAGCCCTTCTCGAGGCCAGGGCTTTCCCATTGGCGGCCTAGACAACCAGGCTGTTTATTGCTAACAGCCCTCAAGCCCACACAACTATCACAACCTGGATGATCAGACTTGCAACAAAAAATATCATAAGACGGCTATGCACGCTGTGAAAATGTATTTTATACACCAAATCTCAATCACTACACGTCACCTACAAATCTCAATCACTACACGTCACCTACAAATGACTACACGTCACCTACATCTGTTATACGTGGTAATGACTCCGCGGATGATCGCCGCGGCGTCCCGGTAACACACGAAACCTCGTAACTTGGGAAGGAAATATTACAAGAGTAAGAGCTATCAAGAAACTGTCTAGTCATAATGTCAGTGTAACACTGGCCTGCCATCCCTCGTCTTTACGAGGCACAAATCGAACATGTTCATATGTGTGTACGAGTTTATTAACTCTAGACTATGGAATAATATCTTTTTGCTATTTTTATGCCATAGTGATGATTTTTTTTAGTGGTAGGCGCCACCTGGCCGTGCGTCGACGGTGTGCCCCAGGGACATCCACTCCCCACCTTAATGACAATTTCTGGCTGGTTAAGGCGGCTGTCAGCAGCGTCTTTGATGATGGGAATATGAGGAAGATAGGAAACACCAAGATGAGAAAGAAATAAAGCAATGTTAGTGAAGGGGAGGAGGCAAGGATGAATAAAAGCTTAGAAACGACAATATAGATGACTCTAATAGGCAAATTAAAGAGCTGGAATGGTGGGCGAGGATATTATTTTGAAAAAAAAAATGGAGGACAGGTGGGCATGAAAATATATAATAAAAAACGTAAAATAGAAAATAGGGAAAAAAGTTTAAAAGAGGCAAGACTAAGAGGATTGAGAGGCCGCACAGCTGCACAGATTAACAGAAACACAACTTCACCTGAGAGAACAATGAACTTCAAACTTCCTTTTATAACGAATTCATTGGCCATTTCAACCAACTTTTCCTTTACGAAATAATGTCAATTTGACGAGAGGAACCTTACACTTTAGTCAAGCAACACATGTGATGTTTCTGTCAAGCAACACACGAGATGTTGCTGTCAAGCAACACATGTGATGTTTCAGTCAAGCAACACACGAGATGTTTCTGTCAAGCAACACACGTGATGTTTCAGTCAAGCAACACATGTGATGTTTCAGTCAAGCAACACATGTGATGTTTCTGTCAAGCAACACACGTGATGTTTCTGTCAAGCAACACACGTGATGTTTCAGTCAAGCAACACATGTGATGTTTCTGTCAAGCAACACACGTGATGTTTCAGTCAAGCAACACACGTGATGTTTCTGTCAAGCAACACACGTGATGTTTCTGTCAAGCAACACACGTGATGTTTCAGTCAAGCAACACATGTGATGTTTTAGTCAAGCAACACACGAGATGTTTCAGTCAAGCAAGACACGAGATGTTTCAGTCAAGCAACACATGTGATGTTTCTGTCAAGCAACACACGAGATGTTTCAGTCAAGCAACACACGAGATGTTTCAGTCAAGCAACACAGAGATGTTTCAGTCAAGCAACACACGAGATGTTTCAGTCAAGCAACACACGAATGTTTCAGTCAAGCAACACGAAAGTTCAGTCACACGAGATGTTTCAGTCAAGCAACACACGAGATGTTTCAGTCAAGCAACACACGAGATGTTTCAGTCAAGCAACACACGAGATGTTTCAGTCAAGCAACACACGAGATGTTTCGTCAAGCAATCAGAAAGTTTCAGTCAAGCAACACGAGATGTTTCAGTCAAGCAACACACGAATGTTTCAGTCAAGCAACACACGAGATGTTTCAGTCAAGCAACACACGAGATGTTTCAGTCAAGCAACACACGAGATGTTTCAGTCAAGCAACACACGAGATGTTTCAGTCAAGCAACACACGAGATGTTTCAGTCAAGCAACACACGAGATGTTTCAGTCAAGCAACACACGAGATGTTTCAGTCAAGCAACACACGAGATGTTTCAGTCAGCAACACACGATGTTTCAGTCAAGCAACACGAATGTTTGTCAAGCAACACAGATGTTAGCAAGCAACACACGAGATGTTTCAGTCAAGCAACACACGACATGTTTTAGTCAAGCAACACACGAGATGTTTCAGTCAAGCAACACACGACATGTTTCAGTCAAGCAACACATGTGATGTTTCAGTCAAGCAACACATGTGATGTTTCAGTCAAGCAACACACGAGATGTTTCAGTCAAGCAACACACGAGATGTTTCAGTCAAGCAACACACGACATGTTTCAGTCAAGCAACACACGACATGTTTCAGTCAAGCAACACACGACATGTTTCAGTCAAGCAACACACGAGATGTTTCAGTCAAGCAACACACGAGATGTTTCTGTCAAGCAACACGAGATGTTTCAGTCAAGCAACACACGACATGT
Organism: Cherax destructor; assembly: GCA_009830355.1. Taxonomy (NCBI): domain Eukaryota; kingdom Metazoa; phylum Arthropoda; class Malacostraca; order Decapoda; family Parastacidae; genus Cherax; species Cherax destructor. The sequence goes on along the minus strand of WNWK01001620.1, from coordinate 198,266 downwards.
TTCAGTCAAGCAACACACGAGATGTTTCAGTCAAGCAACACACGACATGTTTCAGGCAAGCAACACACGACATGTTTCAGTCAAGCAACACACGAGATGTTTCAGGCAAGCAACACACGTCACCTGTCTTAAGTCAAACGTTGTTTTCTTACATTTATTTAAGTCAACTTCTCTCTACATAAAGTATTTTAAGTTGCGTATGTTGCCAAGAGCGGCGACACGACACGACCACCAGCTCTACAGTACGACTTAACTCTGTGGTCGTAGAAGATCGGAGATGACGCTTCACCTGAAAACGACTTAGCAATTAAATAATTGGACAAACTGCAGCAATGATTCGGTTCAGCCTGCGAATGATCCGGCAAGTTGTTGCTAGAGTTCAACCTAGGAATGATCCATTGTTACCTGAAGGACGGTTCTGGGGGTCAATGCCCCAGCGACCGGTCCCAGACCAGACCTACTTGATCAAGGCCTGCTCTACCAGGCTGGACGCACGCTGCCCAACCTACGAACCATAGCCCGGCTGGTCAGGCCGGGCTTGTTGGTAATTTCCCTCATGCACGGAGGGCGTTGAAGAGTCGGGGACCTCTGACATTCGCCAAGTTTTCTTTCAGTGTACTCGTCGCACCTCTTGCTTTAAGTGAAGGCCAATCTCTCGTCATATGGAGTGATTTCGATGTTCAGGTTTGGAACAAGTCCCTCCAGGAATTATCGGATGTAAATTATTATTTGCCTTTCTCACCTACATTCCAAAGAATACAGTTGAGGGGACTTCAAGCGTTATCAGTATTTCAGATACCTGACTGAGTGCATTTGAGCAGTGAAGCTTATCTGTACGCTCTCCAGCTAAGCAATCTCACCTGCCTTTAGTGGGCCGTCAGTATACAGCAGTATTCCAGCCTGGAGAGAAGTGACTTGGCTCAACATCTCTTGTCTTGGAAGTTCTAGTAGTGGCAGCATTTGTTGTGATGCTTGAATGTGAGATCTTCCGACATCATTACTCCTAAGTCTCGATCATGGGACTTTAGCTGTAATGAATGATTAAAGTTTGTCAAGTACTTCATTACAGTCTTATTTCCTCCAGGCTTTCTTAGTGGAGTAACTGAAGTGTGTTCTTGTTTAACAGCTATGCTGTTCGTACCAATCATTACTTTCTCTTTACTCGTAAACAAGAAAAACGTGTGACAAGTCGTCAGAGAATACGTTATATCAAGACCAGTTTCAACCTCCGAGTGATTCACCAGTGGCAGGTTACGTGGGGTTATCGCCCCCGCCGCCCTGTCCTAGACCAGGCCTCTCGCTAGCCGCAGTCCAACATAGCCACCACAGCCTGGTTGATCAGGAACCAACTTGATGAACTTAAGTTCCTTCCTGAAGACGGCTACGAGTCTGTTGATAACTTTCCCTTATATATAAAGTAAGGATATTTAAAAGTCTTGGTCCCTTTATACTGACTTATCTTTCACTCACGTAGTGGCCTCCTTGTACTTCTCATTTTCAATGACGTGACTTTTCAGTCTGCTGAGCCTGTTGTTCTGGTAGGGAGTAATTACAGTGTGCAGATTCACAACCAGTGCCTTCACTATTTTTCCAGGTATATATTACAATGTATCCTTCTCACTTGTACGAGTTCCTAATAATTTAAGGTGTTTGAATTTATATGGGTAGTGAGAATACACTCTACCTTTTCAGATTCTCTGATTTAGCTGCCTCAGATGGACATGTTAGTGCACAACAACACTGCTGTCTAGACAACAGCTGTGTTGAAGAGTGTCATCATTAGCTCTTATCCAGCCTATCATTTTCTGTGGAGGCAAACACCTTACGTAGTTTGAAAAGTAGGTACGACAGAGCCAATGAGACCAGAAATCAGTAAATCTAATGGATAAAAGAAAGAGGCAAGGCCAGGAGCTGTGAAACGACTTCCAGAAACACAACTTTACAAGACAAGGAGAGGACCGTGTATGTACATGTAGGGGTATTACGGCATTACCAGGGGAGCTGGCGACTTGAATAACATTACACGTGCATAACAAACATGTGGAGGGGCAGGACAGCACAAAATGACCCTTGAGCTCCTGGTACAGAGGGGCGAACACCAGCCAGGCGGCCCTGCGGTGGCGCAGGTCGCAAGCCGCTTCGTGGGGCCTCCAGTTAAAATAATGAAAAGCTAACAAAATGAATGACGGGGAGGAGGAGGAGACGAATGGGAAGAGGGAGCGGAAGGGAAGAGGGAAGAAGTGGATAAGGAGGGGATGAGGAAAAATTATTTTTTTTAAATTAAGATCATTAGGTACACTGATACTTCCTACCCAACACTTGGCAGCAGGTACTGGAGTTTCTAGCACACACATCTGGTTTGTTTCCTCACCCAGGATATAACACTCCAGCAAGACTGACTTTTTCTAACACTTTTTTCCCCTGGATGCGACCTACAACAGTGCTAACACACTGGTACCTATTTTTACTGCTGGGTGGACAGGGGCAGCAGGAGCGTGAGGAAACTGACCCTTATGTTTGTCTGTGGCAGGGGATCTAACCCGGTATAGGAGAAAGTAGGGGAGACGATGAAGGTGGGAGTGGTAGAGAAATGAAGGGAAGGTTGTCTATGGAAGAGGGTGAAAAGGAAAGATTGAATAGGAAAAACTGAAGAGAAAAGAGATGAAAAGGTGACGGAGATAAGTGACGGAGGGAAGAGAGAGGTGAGGGGAGAGAGAGAGAGAACCACACATTAACACACCTGTCAACCACATCAACACCTGTCAACCACACTAACACACCTGTCAACCACACATCAACACACCTGTCAACCACACATCAACATACCTGTCACCCACAAATCAACACACCTGTCACCCACACATCAACACTCATGTCAGACACACATCAACACTCCTGTCAGACACACATCAACACTCCTGTCAACCACACATCAACACTCCTGTCAACCACACATCAACACTCCTGTCAGACACACATCAACACTCCTGTCAACCACACATCAACACACCTGTCACACACACATCAACACTCCTGTCAGACACACATCAACACTCCTGTCAACCACACATCAACACACCTGTCAACCACACATCAACACACCTGTCAACCACACACCAACACACCTGTCAACCACACATCAACACACATGTCAACCACACATCAACACACCTGTCACCCACACACCTGTCAACCACACCAACACACCTGTCAACCACACCAACACACCTGTCAACCACACCAACACACCTGTCAACCACACCAACACACCTGTCACCCACACACCAACACACCTGTCAACCACACATCAACACACCTGTCACCCACAGATCAACACACCTGTCAACCACACCAACACACCTGTCAACCACACATCAACACACCTGTCAACCACACCAACACACCTGTCAACCACACATCAACACCTGTCACCCACACACCAACACACCTGTCAACCACACACCAACACACCTGTCAACCACACACCTGTCAACCCCACATCAACATAACCAGTTTACCGCACCACTCAAGAGCATCAGCATAAATCAAACTTTTTTTTTACCAATATCCCAAACGAGAACAAAAAAAAAATCGAGGAAAAAAAATAGCTTGCCCTAAGATCATAATTCAAGGCAGCATCGAGCACACACACACACACACAAATCCCAGCTAAGGCACAAAAATCACCATCAGCAAATACAATTCATCATGGCTCACATCATTTAACTTATAATTAACAATTATAACCACAGGAGAAAATCCTCTGTTGATTGACAGCTCCCAGGATAACCATTTGCTACCACAAAACTATTATTATAATTTTTGTGTTTAACCAAAATACGAATGAAACAAACTTGTCCTCTTATTTTTTTTAATACATTCTGGGCGTCAATGCATAAAATTACGTTCAGAGTTGTAAAAAAAAAAAAAAATAGCCCTAGGCTATTTACTGTATAAAAGCTGTCGTAATTATTAGCCAGGAAATGGTGGCGTGGGGGGTTACAGATGCTGGCAACACTGTGTGTTGGTCACACTACGTTGGCTATACTGTGTGTGGTAGCTACACGTGTACTCACCTAATTGTGGTTGCAAGGGGTCGAGTCACAGCTCGTGTGTGTGTGTGTGGGTGTGTGTGTACTCACCTAATTGTACTAACCTAATTGTGGTTACAGGGGTCGAGACTCAGCTCCTGGCCCCGCCTCTTTGCTGTCCGCTACTGGGTCTCTGCTCTCCCTGCTCCATGAGCTTTATCATACCTTGTCTTAAAACTATGTATGGTTCCCGCCTCCACTATATCGTTCGATAGACTATTCCACTTCCTAACTACTCTATGGCTGAAGAAATGCTTCCTAACATCCCTTTGACTCATCTGAGTCTTCAGCTTCCAGTTGTGTCCCCTTGTTTCTGTGTTCCCTCTCTGGAACATCCTGTCACTATCTACCTTGTCGATTCCCTGCAGTATTTTGTATGTCGTTATCATGTCTCCTATAACCCTTCTGTCCTCCAGTGTTGTTAGTCCTATTTCCCTCAACCTTTCTTCATATGGCATTCCCCTGAGTTGTGGAACTAGCCTTGTTGCAAACCTTTGCACTTTCTCTAATTTCCTGACGTGCTTGACCAGGTGTGGGTTCCAGACTGGTGCTGCATACTCTAGTATGGGCCTGACGTACACGGTGTACAGTTTCTTGAACGATTCCTTGTTAAGGTAACGGAACGCTAATCTGTGTGTGTGTATGTGTGTGTGTGTGTGTACTTACCTATTTGTGGTTGCAGGGGTCGAGTCATAGATCCTGGCCCGCCTCTTCGCTGGTCACTACTAGGTCCACACTCTCTCCCTGCTCCATGAGCTTTATCATACCTCTTCTTAAAGCTATCTACGGATCCTGCCTCCACTACATCACTCTCCAGATTGTTCCACTTCCTGACAACTCTTATGACTGAAGAAATACTTCCTAACACATCTCTGAAACATCCCGTCCCCATCCACCTTTTACTATTTCTCTCAGTATTTTATATATCGTTACCTTGTCATCCCTATCCCTCTCGTCCTCCAGTGCTGCCAGGTTGAGTTCCCTTAACCTCTCCTCGTAGGACATAATCCTTAGCGCTGGGACTAGTCTTGTTGGAAATCTTTGCACTTTCTTGATGTGCATGACCAGGTGTGGGTTCCATATTGGTGCTGCATACACCAAATATGGGCCTGACGTACACGGTGTACAGAGTCTTGAATGATTCCTTACTGAGGTGTCGAAACGCTATTCTTAGGTTTGTCAGGCGCCCATATGCTGCAGCAGTTATTTGGTTGGTGTGCGCCTCGGGAGATGTGCTCGGTATTATACTCACCCCAAGATCCTTTTCCTTGAGTGAGGTTTGCAGTCTTTAGCCTCCTAGCCTGTACTCTGTCTGCGGTCTTCTTTGACCTTCCCCGAGGTTCATGACTTTGCAGTTGGTGGGTTTAAACTCCAGGAGCGAGTTCCTGGACCAAGCTTGCAACCTGTTCAGATCCCTTTGTAGTCCTGCCTGATGCTCATCCGATTGAATTCTCCTCATTAGCTTCACATCGTCTGTAAACATGGACACCTCTGAATTTATCCCTTCTGTCATGTCATTCACATATACTAGAAAGAACACCGGCCCTAGGTCTGACTCTTGTGGAACCCCGCTCGTCACAGGCGCCCACTCTGACACCTCGTCTCGTACCATCACTCGTTGATGTATTTTGGCTACGTGTGAACGATACCGATGTGCAGGTTGTGTGCTGTTCCACAACGTAGAGTCTGTCACACCCTTTATATTATCTCTTGTACAACGTGCAGAAACGAATCAATTTCCCTTTTAGAAATAGCTGGGAGGGCGTTTTGAAGTCTTGGAGCCATTACAACATTTGAAGTTATCTCTGAGTGTTCTTGCACCCCAGCTCTTCATTGAGGGCACTTGACATGGCTGAGATTCCTGCTCTGAAAAAAAGAGTGATTTCAACGTGCAAATTTAGAAGCAGTCCCTACAGAATTTTAAAGTTATTGATTATGATGCATCTTCTCTTCCTCATTCCGGGGACTTTACCTAATACTTTTGGAATATGTAGCCCCGGTGTGGAACACACCCGGTGAAACTCGAAAAAGTCCAAAGGAGAACATCAAGACTAGTGCCTGAATTCAGGGTATGAGTTATGAAGAAGTACAGGAGGGCCCCACATATACAGCGCCTTCAATTGAACAATGGCTCAATTTGAAGTCAACGAAAGCGTGGAACACCGAAAAGAAGGTGCTATATATATGTGGGGCCTCGTGTATAAGAGACTACCTCTCTAGTAGGAAGAGTAAACATCGAGAGTAAAAAAAGTGAGAGACTCAGTACCTGCGATGCAACAAGTGCGAGACAAAGATAAAACTTCGACGAGCAATATGGAAATGAGCAAAGAGCTGAACACAAGAGAGGTAACAACATTATCTGACAGCGATATTTGATGTCAGTCGGCCGAGAGTCAGTAGGTGGTACCAGGAGATGGAGCTCATCCCACCCACCGCAAATTCTGTAATTACAACTAGGTAATTACACACATATATAGACACACACACACACACATGTAATCATTAAAGGTCAGCTAAACAGCAATCATATTAAAGCAGCCAATGAACAACCTGGAATTAGCATTTATAATTTAACGTTGCCAATGATCATGTGGATTAATATGCAGATGAGGAGGCTTAATACACTGTGTGTGTGTGTGTGTGTATGTGTGTATGTGTGTGTGTGTGTGTGTGTGTGTATGTGTGTATGTGTGTGTGTGTGTGTGTGTGTGTGTGTGTGTGTGTGTGTGTGTTTATGTGTGTGTGTGTGTGTGTGTGTGTGTGTGTGTGTGTGTGTGTTTGTGTGTGTGTGTGTGTGTGTGTGTGTGTGTACTCACCTAATTGTACTCACCTAATTGTGGTTGCAGGGGTCGAGACTCAGTTCCTGGCCCCGCCTCTTCGCTGTCTGCTACTGGGTCTCTGCTCTCCCTGCTCCATGAGCTTTATCATACCTTGTCTTAAAACTATGTATGGTTCCTGCCTCCACTATATCTTTCTCTAGACTATTCCACTTCCTGACTACTCTGTGGCTGAAGAAATGCAACCTGACATCCCTTTGACTCATCTGAGTCTTCAACTTCCAATTGTGATCCCTTGTTTCTGTGTCCCTCTCTGGAACATCTTGTCTTTGTCCACCTTATCTATTCCTCGCAGTATTTTATATGTCGTTATCATGTCTCCCCTAACCCTCCTGTCCTCTAGTGTCGTCAGGCCGATTTCCCTTAACCTTTCATCGTAGGAAAATCCCCTTAGCTCTGGGATTAGTCTTGTTGCAAACCTTTGTACTTTCTCTAATTTCTTGACGTGCTTGACCAGGTGTGGGTTCCAAACTGGTGCTACATACTCCAGTATGGGCCTGACGTATATGGTGTACATAGTCTTAAACGATTCCTTAGTGAGGTATTGGAAAGCTATTCTTAAGTTTGCCAGACGCCCGTATGCTGCAGCAGTTATCTGATTGATGTGTGCCTCAGGAGATGTGCTCGGTATTATACTCACCCCAAGATCTTTTTCCTTGAGTGAGGTTTGCAGTCTTTGGCCACCTAGACTATACTCTGTCTGCGGTCTTCTTTGCCCTTCCCCGATCTTCATGACTTTACATTTGGCAGGGTTAAATTCAAGGAGCCAGTTACTGGACCAGGCTTGTAGCCTGTCCAGGTCTCTTTGTAGTCCTGCCTGATCTTCAACTGATTTAATTCTTCTCATTAACTTCACATCATCTGCAAACAGGGACACTTCTGAGTCTATCCCTTCCGTTATGTCATTCACATACACCAAAAACAGTACAGGTCCTAGGACAGGTAGTTGCCCAGTTTCAATGTATGTATTGAAGATTTTTGTTAGTGGCACACACAACATCTCTGCTCCCTCTCTAAGGACCCACGGAGAAATGTTGTCCGGTCCCACAGCTTTTGAGGTATCGAGTTCACATAGCAGCTTCTTCACCTCCTCCTCGGTTGGTGTGTGTGTGTGTTAGTTACCATTTTGTCCTAGGCACATGTCGATTAGACACTAGGCCTGTTGTATGTACGTGTGTGTGTGTGTGTGTGTGTGTGTGTGTGTGTGTGTGTAAGGAAACTTCGAAATGTTTCTGCCCCGCCGGGAATTGAATCCGTGTTAGTTACCATTTTGTCCTAGGCACATGTCGATTAGACACTAGGCCTGTTGTATGTGTGTGTGTGTATGTGTGTAACGAAACACTTCGAAATTTTCGGCCCCGCCGGGAATTGAACCCGGGCCCTCCGTGCGTGAAGCAAGAGCGCTAGCAACCATGCCATCGGGGCGTGTGTTAGTTACCATTTTGTCCTAGGCACATGTCGATTAGACACTAGGAATGTTGTATGTATGTGTGTGTGTGTATGTGTATGTGTGTGTTTGTGTGTGTCGCGCGCACCACTAAACCCTACTCTCCAATTTCTCCCCTAACCCCCCCCCCTCCCTCTCCCTCTCAATCCTGAATCCCACCTCTACACCCCTCTCTCACTTTCCACTCCCACCACTACTTCCCTCTCAGCCCCCAGTTCGCCAGTGCACAAGCCACTCCCACCACTACTTTCCTCTCAGCCCCCAGTTCGCCAGTACACAGGCCACTCCCACCACTACTTTCCTCTCAGCCCCCAGTTCGCCAGTAAACAGGCCACTCCCACAACTACTTCCCTCTCAGCCCCCAGTTCGCCAGTACACAGGCCACTCCCACTACTACTTACTCCTCGAGACCTCCACAACACCCCATTCAATCAGTCCTATTTAAATAACGGATGTAAGAGGATCAAACAATATATCACCCTGGGTCAAACATATATTATATTACCTTGGTCAATCTGGTTGCTGGCCAGAACAACCAAATTGTTGGTGCCAGCCCCACGCAGACCAACCTATGCACCACAGCTTTACTGATAAGCAAATGACTTTGGGAACTTTTTAACTTCTTGGTTATTCGCTTAACACACGAACGGAGACTGTTGAAAAGTCTTGGTCCCTTTACACTTACCGAGTTTGCCCTTAATTTACTTATCGCCCCTGAATTTTAATGAGTTATTTTGCACCGTCTACCAAGCCTCTTGCTTTTATATGGAGTGATTTCAGCGTGAAGGTTTGGGACCAGAATTTTCAAAGTGTATATTGCATATTTGTCTCGCCTATGTTCCAAGGAGTACAATTCTAGAGCTTTCAAACGTTCCCAGTAATTTAGGTGCTTGACTGAATTCATACAAGCAGTGAAGGTTCTCTATACATTCTCCAATTCTGCAATGTTGCCTGCCTTGAAGGGGGCATTAAAATACATCAATATTCCAGCCTAGAAAACAAGAGAGTATCGTCACTGGTTTGGCATCTCTTCTTCTGAATGTTCTAGCTATTCACTCTATTATTTTTTCCTGGTGGCCATGATAACACTGTTGTGGTCCTCGAATGTGAGATCTTCTAACACTGTCACTCCTAGTAAACATCCTCTTTGTTGAGTAACTTGAGTTGGTTTGTACTCCCTTCCATTCTTTAGTTACTCATTTTTTCCATGAGTAACTGAAATTTGTCATCGGTGAACATCACAGTGTTATTAGTGGAGCACTGGAACCTTGAAGGCTCACTGTGTCCTCAACGGCCGCCACTCTCATATAAATTCTGACATCGTCTACAAAGAATGATACAGTTCTATAATTTATTTCCACTGTCTATGTCGGACATGAGGACGAGGAAGAAGTGCTGCCTTGGTGTTAGGACACGCTGGCCGAGTACGTAGCCTCACACTGTGATAATTTATAAAGTAGTGTATTGATGGTATAACGCTCGCTAAACCTGTTGGGGGTAATACAGCGCCTAGGAAAAGACAGGCAATCAGATATGATTCAAGGAAAAGGGAAGATGGGGTAGGTGAGTGAATCAAGAGTTCTTCACTTAGTAAACGGAGTGAAGGTTTGACGTGTGAGGTATGGAGGCTGGGCAGCCCCCCACCCCCACACACACTTTACTGCAAACATGGTACTCATTTATTATGATGCTTTCCGATTTCATATTTATCTGCTGAGGCGGCAGGCTTGTCCCCGCAAGCGGTAGCACCGAGCTCAAAAACACTGTGACCCGCAGAGCCGCATGCGGCGGGGTGTACAGGTGACCACCCTCAGATCAATATTCACCAGGACCATCCCCCTACCTACCTTCCTCCCTCTCTCTGCTTACCTTCCTTCCTCTCCCTCTCTCCCATCCTCTCTCTCTCTTCCTACCTCCCTTATACCTCCCTTATACCTCCTGTCCTCCCTCCTTCAGATCTCTCTCCCTTACTACTTCCTCAGTCCTCCATGTCCTTTTCAATCCCTTTCCCAGTTTCCCATCTCCCTCCTAGCATTTCCGACCACCCCTCGCTCCCACCTTCCATTCATAGCACCCTTGTACACACATGGCCATAAAAACAAGGCTACTACATTAAGCCAGGTGCATCAATATAAACATGACTAGAGAAACAATTCGAGATATAAATGCACAGAAAAAAATGGAATAGTTACTACCATCATATATGTTGTGTCCCTTGATGAGGGAATAGTGATTGCAGGAAGATATATAAAAAATATACAAATACATTGTGAGTGCAGCACTGGGCTTCAGGATGAGTTATAGAAATTAAGGTTGTGATTGGGAAAGTTTTCAATGTACGTAGTTGAAAGTGGAGAGCTGTCAGTTCATGAGTCTCTGCACTGGACTCAA
>WNWK01001620.1:135000-182500 GCA_009830355.1 Cherax destructor | reverse complement strand
CAGTAACCTCACATCAAGTCTATTAAGTTAGTTTAACTTATATAAACTTAAAAAAAAATTACATTTAAACTAAGAACGATACATTATAAAACTTAACGTCTTTAATAATAATAATAATAATAATAATAATAATAATAATAATAATAATAAAGCTTAAAACACTCACTCTGAAATTCAAGAACGACGTAAAGTGCTCAGTCAGGCGGCGCCATGAAGGGCCCTAGAGTGCCATAGATGGAGAGCAGTGCATACAATTTCCACCTCAATCAGCAGCTACAGTAAGGCACTTTATCAGCCGTCCCCGACCCCTTATCAATCAGCTGTCTCCCCACCAGTACAAGCAAATTAAATTAGAACACCAAAGGAAGAGATATGTCTGTACATGTGCCATTATTATTACGTTTCTTCTCTTATTATACCCCGTACACTGTGATGTTGCAGTATAAACACTATATTCCTTACCCTTAACTCTTCCTTTTTCCCCCTTCTTTCTTTACTCCCCTTCCGCCTTCTACTCCACCTCTTCCCACACCTCACTGGACACGGACACACAAATGAAAGGGCACAGTATATGCAATCACACACGTACACCTCCACATATCAAAGGAGGAAAATCATTTAGGTTGGGAGAGTGAGTACATTATTTACAACCAGACCTACACTAAATCAGCGCCCTGAAACCGCCTCGAAAATGACGATACTCATATATCAGAGGATTTATAGCAGGAAGGAGTGAGTCCAGGTAGGTCAGGAGGAGGAGAAGAGAGAAAGAAGGAGTAAGAGTTGGATGAGGAGGAATAAGTGTTGGGTGAGAGGCAGTGGTAGAAGGAAAGTAATGGGGAAAGAGGAGATGGAGAAGAGGAAAGGGTCAACTGAAGAGGAGTACGGCGAAGTGGTCAACATTATATCAACATCTTGTGAGGAAACTATCTTCCTTCCCTTAGTGGTGACGGCCACAGCTGACCACATATCACCTGCCTTCAACCCTCACCTAAAGTGGCGACAGCCAGTATGTCAGACACCCTCACCTGGGCTCCACCATCAACACTTCAGGGGACCTACCTTGATGCTCCTGAAGGACGCTTCATCCTGTCTTCTGTAGGACTCCTGATCCAGGATTCAGGATGCTGAAGGACTTCTGATCCAGGATTCAGGATGCTGAAGGACTCCTGATCCACGGTTCAGGATGCTGAAGGACTCCTGATCCACGGTTCAGGATGCTGAAGGACTCCTGATCCACGGTTCAGAAATATAATTGTCTGTTTCCTCCTCCCCCTCCCCCCAAAAAAAACACCCATCATCGCTTTCCAAACATGGGCGTTTTTTCCTTGCAAACATAGGCGTGTTTTTCCTTACTTTCCAAACAAGGGAGCGTTTTTCCTTACACCATTGCTCACGTTACAACGAGCCAGGTAAGTGACACAGGTGGACTGCGCAGTACTTGTAGTCAGGAGAAGTTTGAAACTGTCCTATTTAGACGGCGGTTATGCGTGGACTTTTAAGTCCAACCACGTGTAAGGTGAGCAATGGTGTTGGCACCACCATATACAGCGGGAAATGCTGTCTTGATTTGTAGAACGTCGCTGAGGTGTCACCGTCTTGTCTTCGATGGAGTTCACTCGCGATTGTATCTCTACGTTTGTCTTTTAGCAGTAATAAGAAGCTGCGCACACTTCTGAATATACCGCGATTTTATTGTTATTTTATTGTTATCACTAAACGCGCTGGAACATATTTTATTGTTATTTTATTGTTAATTATCACTAAACGCGCTGGAACAGAGTTCTTATCCGATTTCCCGACGTTAGTGGAGATTGAATAGGAGAACGGACGCGCACGATAGTTCCTTTGTTAGGTTAAATCCTCGCGCCGCAGCTCCCGTCCCTTTCGTTGCTGAGTTCAATCTGCCGCCCTCCTGCGTCCCTGATTCCGCCCTCTCCTTGTTTCGCTGACCTCAGCTCAATTTATCACTGGCTAAATGCTGCAACAAGTTGCAATTCAAATTCTTGTGTTCTTCAAATATTTCGATCACTGAAGCACATGATTATAATATCAAGTGTAGAAACTGATACAACACTTTCCTTTAACTTTCCTACTATGGCAAAGAGTCACATTTATATCAAATGTCTATTACCTCATATACCCTCGTTGCCACACTGGTCAGTCACGTGACGTGCTGCTTGGGTCCGTTCATCTGTTATTAGTTAAGTTGTTGTCGAAGCCAGAGACGCAGTCTGGCCCTTTCTAAGGGCGGAAAGAGCTGGGCCCTTGAAAAGGGCAGAAAGGGCTGATACCCCCTCCTCTCTTGGAGAATTTTCTCCACAAGGCTTGTCTGGTCAACCAGGCTGTTGCTGCTGGCGGCTCTCTGGCCCACATATCCAACACAGTCTGGTTGATCTGGCACTTGAAGATACTTGTCCAGTTTGCTCTTCAAGACTGCTACACTGGTCCCAGTCGTGATTTTGATATCTTCCGGTTAGTTAAGAACCTCTGGTTAGCAAGAAAATTTTCGACGTGAGAACTGCTTGCATTTTGCGTGTACGTATTGATTTTTTTTTTAAATTTCTAAAAAAAATTTTTTTATGCTTCTTTCGTCTGGTATAAATAATATTTTAGTTCCTGCTGTCTATGGCTAATATTTCCGGGTATATTATCTTTCCTATCTTCTAACACTTGAGTTGTAACACTTTCCGTTTCTTACCTCTCTCTCTCTCTCTCTCTCTCACTCTCTCTCTCACTCTCTCACTCTCAATCTTTTCCCTTCCCATTCTTGTCATACTTCTTAAGACCTTAAAAATACAACCATGTTCTGTAATAGTAGTAATTATTTTTGTAATAAAATAGTTACAGTAGTAAGGAAAATAAAAGAAAATTATAGAATTTGAAGAGAGTACACAAAGTGTGGGGAGAGAGAGTACTCACTTGTCGTGGAGGACGCGGTGTGAGCGAGGACTCATGCAGTTGACAGACCACTCGGTATTGCCGTGCTCGTTGCAGATGGTGATGCTGAAGCGACCGTAGTTGGCACGGATGAGGTTAATGACGTGGCCGGGGTCACATTCCATGTTGAGTGTGGAACCCTCGCAGGCGTAGGCCGTCCGGTACCGAGGACGCTCTGGAAGCAAGGAAAAACACACCCGTCACACACAGAGCCTTACACTACTCGCTGCAATACTTAACATAAGAACACAAGAAAGGAGGAACGCTGCAACAGGTCCTTCTCAAATCCAACCCACTAACAAAAATATATGTCCAATCCATTATCAGTACTTAAACACACACATACCTCAGATACCTGGAGTATACCTGGAGAGGGCTTCGGCTATCAACGCCCCTGCGGCCCGGTCTGAGACCAGAAACAATGGAGGCATTACTCCACTTTACTACACAGGAGGCATTACTCCACTCCACTACACTGGAGGCATTACTCCACTACACTGGAGGCATCACTCCACTACACTGAAGGCATTACTCCACTACACTGGAGGCATTACTCCACTACACTGGAGGCATTACTCCACTACACTACACTGGAGGCATCACTCCACTACACTGGAGGCATTACTCCACTCCACTACACTGCTACTGTAAATAAAACAGAACCCAAATTATTTTATAAAATTCAGCTCCACAAACTAAAAAAAAAGTAAATTCGTTAAACGAACAGAAAAATGTAACTTCGAGAATTTTAAGAAAAAAAAATTGTTGCAAACAGGAAATCCAGGGATTATGTGTCAGTAACCAAACAACGAAAATATATCAGTGTCGCCATCACGAATAAATATCACCGGGAGACAAAACCAAGCGTAGGACTTCAGGGAATCTTGGTGAAATTTGATATACCATACGTACACACACAACGTACAACTTAGTTAAACACTAAGTCACCTGGTAAGTTTGGTTTCAGCGAACCATTATATTTACAACTTATTGGGAACTAGTGGATTTTTTCCTGTCTTCACGCAACTTTAATGTTGTGGGTTGAAACACCCACCAGGCAACACATGATCAGTCAACACCAGCAGCAGCAGCAGCAACAGCACTAACGTCAACAAAAATCATCACACCAACATGAGCAGAGAACCATCACTAACAGCACCAGCATCTAACCACAGTAAAACAGCATCTAACAAGAGAAAACAGCATCTAACAAGAGTAAAACAGCATCTAACAAGAGAAAACAGCATCTAACAAGATAAAACAGCATCTAACAAGAGAAAACAGCATCTAACAAGAGAAAACAGCATCTAACAAGAGAAAACAGCATCTAACAAGAGAAAACAGCATCTAACAAGAGTAAAACAGCATCTAACAAGAGTAAAACAGCATCTAACAGTAAAACAGCATTTAACAAAAGTAAAACAGTATCTAACCGTAAAACAGCATCTAACAACAGTAAAACAGTATCTAACAGTAAAAAACATCTAACAGTATAACAGGATCTAACAAAAGTATAACAGCATCTAACAAGAGTATAACAGCATCTAACAATAATAAAACATCGTATAACAGTAAAACAACATCTAACAAGAGTATAACAGCATCTAATAACAGTATAACAGGATCTAACAGTAAAACAGCATCTAACAATAGTAAAACATCGTCTAACAGTAAAACAGCATCTAACAGTAAAACAGCATCTAACAGTAAAATAGCATCTAACAGTAAAACAGCATCTAACAGTAAAACAACATCTAACAGTAAAACAGCATCTAACAACAGTATCTAACAGTAAAACATCATCTAACAGTAAAACAGCATCGAACAACAGTAAAAGTACTAACATCATTTACAACAGTCAGATAAATAACAATAACACAAAGGTCGGTTATAACAGCAGTACCATCGTCAGCAACATCAACGGTAATAACAGCAGTATCATCGTCAGCAACGTCAACGGCAACAACAGCAGTACCATCGTCAGCAACATCACTAATGGTAATAACAGAAGTACCATCGTCAGCAACAACAGTACCAACGGTAATAGCAGTACCAATGGTAATAAAAGCAGTACCATCGTCAGCAACAGTATCAACAGTAATAACAGCAGTACCATCGTCAGCATCATCACCAACGGTAATAGCAATGCCAGTGTCAGCAACAGCACCAACGGTAACAGCAATACCATCGTCATCAACAGCACTAACGGTAATATAAGTACCATCACAGCTACAACATCATCGGTAATAACAGCAGTACAATCGTCAACAACACCACTGGTTATAACAATAGTACCTTTGTCAGCAACAACAGCACCAACGTCAACAAAAACAGCACCAACACCAGCAATAGCAGAAGCGCCAAAAAGAGCCCCGGCAACAGTACCTTCAACAACATCAACATCAGGAACAGCAGCTGCGCCAACAACAGCAGTTGCACTAACGCCAATAATAACAGTTGCACTAACGCCAACAGCAGCTGCACTAGTGCCAACAACAGCAGCTGCACTAGGGCCAACAGCAACAGCACCACCACCAACAGCAGCAGTACCAGCGCCAGCAGCAGCTAAAACCGGCCTGTTGAACGCCAGAAAAACACAGGTCCAGTCACGGTGAACTGTTGCTGGCAGGAACCCTGACTGACGCAGCAGAGGTGAGGAAGCAGAGGTGAGAGATGGAAGAGGGAGCAGAGGCGCAGCAAGAGTAGTGAGAGAGGGAAGGAGCAAAGGTGAGAGATGGAAGAGGAAGGAGAGGCGCAGCAAGAGTAGTGAGAGAGGGAAGGAGAGAGGGAGGATGGAAAGGAAGAAGAGGATCGAACAAGGAAGATTAAGAGGTAACTTCGAGACATGAGGAAGAGTGAAAGAAGTTGAGAGAGAGAGAGAGAGAGAGAGAGAGAGAGAGAGAGAGAGAGAGAGAGAGAGAGAGAGGTGGACAAGGGGGGACCGTAAGTGTCAAGGGCGGGTATCAGGAAGGAGAGTGGACGAAAAGACGACGATTCCAGGTTATAAAGTTTGGTGTTTAGAGCGAGGCGGGCAGCCTGGAGACACACCAAGAGGACTGCTATCAGGGTGAGGCAGCGGCCGAAGCAGCAGCAGCAGCAGCAGTAATCAGCAGGTTGTTGAACCAGGGAGGCTGGGACCATCCCCGCCGTCTCTCTCCCTTCTCGTAGTCTTCACTACCCTAATGTCTTGGCTTCAGTGTTTCCAAGCACGAAAAATCAACATGGCTACACGACCCTCGAAGGCTGACGCGCAACACCTAGTAACAAATTACTTGTATTATGGTTTGAGAAAAAATGAGTCATGTGTGGTGTGGAGAAGAGCAGAGTGAGCGATGATAACCGTAGTGGTGGTGGTGGAGGACCCCTCACAACACACCACCTTGCTCCTGCCTTTCCATCCCAGCATTCAACCCCACCACTCGCTCCAACTATTAATGAACTTCGAAATCAAAAGCCGCAGAACATGTGTCGTGGAACAAAACAATACAGGCAAGTGCCATTAAGGCGGCAGGTGAGAATATTTCATGTGGTGGAGCGGCTGGACCTAACGTGTGCAAGTTAACACCAGACCAATAGCCTCTCGGATTAATCGAAAAATTCCACAATGTTCAAACCCCTTGTCGATAGCGGAAGATGCGTTGTTCCAGCGTCGGCCCGACGATCCTTCCAGCAGCTGAACGATGGAATAAGGATTAGAAGGTAGTTTTAGAGGTCCGTACCTCCTCATAGATCATCTGCGGGTGAATATGTTGTAATTATTGCCTTCACTTCTGCCTTGATGGCTCCCCGTCCTCTTGCCATCGCCTGAGCATTGTTTTTTCTCGTCTTCTCATTACATAAATGTCCCTATGCGTATTCTTGCGTTTAAACATTTGTATATTTTAAACGCCTGAAGATATAATCCAAATAATCTTATACAATCAAAGGCAAAGATAACATTATCTCGTGAAATTCAATATTCAAGCCCCAATCTGAGCAGCGTCAGATTCAAGAGATAAGTTTTATTTATGTCTGCCTGGGAGAGATTAATTCCTGCAGACACACACACACACACACACACAAGGCATGGAGCCTCAGTATAGCCAACTGCCCACACTCCGGCACACCCCAAATCTTTCCTCACCCCATCTGACGCTCCTAATATATTATCTCAGAAAAGTATCACTGATGCAGGTCTTAATTGTATGACTACCTACTCAATGGCTCATTAAGAACATCTTCATGCGTGTGTCACCGAGTAGTCTTTGAAGGCGCGAGACTACAACTTTATTTTTGTTTGCGGTGTGTGCTAGAACTCTTGCTTCTCTAATGCAGATATGTTATGTGAATTTCAATGTATATATATATATATATATATATATATATATTTATTTTTATTAATATATAATATATATATATATATTATATATATATATATATATATATATATAATATATATATATATATATATATATATATATATATATATATATATATATATATATATAATGTGTGTGTGTGTGTGTACTCACCTAGTTGTGGTTGCAGGGTCGAGTCATAGCTCCTGGCCCCGCCTCTTCACTGGCCGCTACTGGGTCACTCTCCCTGCGCCATGAGCTTTATCATACCTCTTCTTAAAGCTATGTATGGAGCCTGCCTCCACTACATCACTGTGTGTGTGTGTGTGTGTACTCACCTATTTGTGGTTGCAGGGGTCGATTCATAGCTCCTGGCCCCGCCTCTTCACTGATTGCTACTAGGTCCTCTCTCCCTGCTCCATGAGCTTTATCAAACGTCTTAAAACTATGTATGGTTCCTGCCTCCACTACGTCACCTTCCAGGCTATTCCACTTCCTGACAACTCTATGACTGAAAAAATACTTCCTAACATCCCTTTGACTCATAGGAGTCTTCAACTTCCAATTGTGACCCTTTGTTTCTGTGTCCCCTCTCTGGAACATCTTGTCTCTGTCCACCTTATCTATTCCTCGCAGTATTTTATATGTCGTTATCATGTCTCCCCTAACCCTCCTGTCCTCTAGTGTCGTCAGGACGATTTCCCTTAACCTTTCTTCGTAGAACAATCCCCTTAGCTCTGGGACTAGTCTTGTTGCAACCCTTTGCACTTTCTCTAATTTCTTGACGTGCTTGACCAGGTGTGGGTTCCAAACTGGTGCTGCATACTCCAGTATGGGCTTGACGTATATGGTGTAGAGAGTCTTGAACGATTCCTTAGTGAGGTATTGGAACGCTATTCTTAAGTTTGCCAGACGCCCGTATGCTGCAGCAGTTATCTGATTGATGTGTGCCTCAGGAGATGTGCTCGGTATTATACTCACCCCAAGATCTTTTTCCTTGAGTGAGGTTTGCAGTTTTTGGCCACCTAGACTATACTCTGTCTGCGGTCTTCTTTGCCCTTCCCCGATCTTCATGACTTTACATTTGACAGGGTTAAATTCAAGGAGCCAGTTCATGGACCAGGCTTGTAGTCTGTCTAGGTCTCTTTGTAGTCCTGCCTGATCCTCGACTGATTTAATTCTTCTCATTAACTTCACATCATCTGCAAACAGGGACACTTCTGAGTCTATCCCTTCCGTTATGTCATTCACATATACCAAAAACAGTACAGGTCCTAGGACTGACCCCTGTGGAACCCCACTCGTCACAGGTGCCCACTCTGACACCTCGTCACGTACCATGACTCGCTGCTGCCTCCCTGTCAGATATTCTCTGATCCATTGCAGTGCCTTTCCTGTTACGTGTGCCTGATCCTCTAGCTTTTGCATTAACCTCTTGTGAGGAACTGTGTCGAACGCCTTCTTGCAGTCCAAGAAAATGCAGTCTATCCACCCCTCTCTCTCATGTCTTACTTATGTTACCTTGTCATAAAACACCAGTAGGCTTGTGACACAGGATTTTCCTTCCCTGAAACCGTGCTGGTTGTCGTTTATAAGCTTGTGTCTTTCTAGGTGCTCCACCACTCTCCTCCTGATGATCTTCTCCATGACTTTGCATACTATACACGTCAGTGACACAGGTCTGTAGTTTAATGCCTCGTGTCTGTCTCCTTTCTTAAAAAATGGGACTACATTTGCCATTTTCCACACCTCAGGTAGTTGCCCAGTTTCAATGAATGTGTTGAAGATTTTTGTTAGTGGCACACTGAACATCTTTGCTCCCTCTCTAAGGACCCACGGAGAAATATTGTCAGGTCCCACCGCTTTTGAGATATCGAGTTCACATAGCAGCTTCTTCACCTCCTCTTCGGTTGTGTGTATTTAATCCAGCACTTGTTGGTATACCTCCCTATTCTGAATTCCTGGAGTCCTTCCTGTCTCCTCTGTAAATACTTCTTTAAATCTCATGTTGAGCTCCTCACATACTTCTTGGTCGTTTCTTGTGAACTCCCCACCTTCCTTCCTCAGCCTGATTACCTGGTCCTTGACTGTTGTTTTCCTCCTGATGTGGCTATACAACAGCTTCGGGTCAGACTTGACTTTTGATGCTATATCATTTTCGTATTGTCGCTGAGCCTCCCTTCTTACCTGTGCATATTCGTTTCTGGCTCTTCGGCTAATCTCTTTATTTTCCTGGGTCCTTTGTCTTCTGTACTTTTTCCATTCTCTATTGCACTTAGTTTTTGCCTCCCTACACCTTTGGGTGAACCAAGGACTCGTTCTGGTCTTCCCATTACTTCTGTTTCCCTTGGAAACAAACATCTCCTCTGCCTCTTTGCATTTTGTTGTCACGTATTCCATCATTTCTTTTACTGGTTTTCCTGCCAATTCTCTCTCTCCCACTGAACGTCTTGTAGGAAGTTCCTCATGCCTGTGTTGTCCCCCCTTTTGTAGTTTCGTTTTTACCTTCCCATTCCTGCTCCTCTCTCCACTTGCAGCTCGACTATAAAATCAAAACACAGAACCAAATGATCACTAGCTCCAAGGGGCCTTTCATACGTTATATACTCGATGTGTGTGTGTGTGTGTGTGTAACGAAACACTTCGAAATGTTTCGGCCCCGCCGGGAATTGAACCCGGGCCCTCCGTGCGTGAAGCAAGAGCGCTAGCCACCATGCCATCGGGGTGTGTGTGTGTGTGTGTGTGTGTGTGTGTGTGTATATGTATATGTGTGTGTATATGTGTGTGTGGTGCCGAATAGGTAAAACTTGCGATTTTGGCTTAAATAGCAACGCTCGTCTTGCCGAATAAGCCCAGCGAAAATTTGTGTATGCAATAATTTCGCAAAAATCATTCTGAACCTAACGAAAAAAATACATTTCATTGTGTTTGTTCATTATTAAATTATTGTAAACTTACATAAAATATAGTTGGATTAGGTTAAATTAAATAGCGCTTGTTATAATAAGGTTAGATAAGTTTCCTAAGGTTCTTTTGGTACAAAATTATTATTTTTTACATAAACATACACGAAAAAAATATATCTTTAAATGTATAAGAGAAAATTTTAGAAAGAACTTAATTTTCAATGAGTTCTTGCTAATTGACCAGTTTTACCTATTCGGCACGACATATATATATATATTAAAATTAAGTCCTTTCTAAAATTTTCTCTTATACGTTTAAAGATATAATTTTTTTCATTTATGTTCATGTAAAAATTAATAATTTTGTACCAAAAGAACCTTAGAAAACTTACCTAACCTTATTATAACAAGCTCAATTTAATTTAGCCTAATCTAATTAAATATATTTTAGATAAGTTTACAATAATATATATATATATATATATATATATATATATATATATATATATATATATATATATATATATATATATATATACAGTGGTACCTCTACTTACGAGCAAAATTCGTTCCAGTCGGCTATTCAAGTGCCGATACCGAAGGAATTTTTCCCATAAGAAATAATGAAAATTAGGTTAATCCATTTCAGACCCCCAAAAATACACTTACAAGCACCTACAAAATACCTTACAAAGCACCTACAAAAATACACTTACAAAAGCACATACAAAAATACACTTACAAAAGCACCTACAAAAATACACTTACATAATTGTTCGAATTGGGAGCTGCTCGTAAGTAGAGGTACCACTGTATATACAGTGCTGGTCACGGCATTATGCCGCCCCTCCCCCCACACACGTACCAAAATAAACACATACCATGAAAGATTATAATATATATATTTGCACACTTACTGAGGTTTTAATACTTGGTGCTGCGTCCTTTACGCTTAATCACGTCCCTCAGCCGTGTAGGAAGACTCTCACACAAATTCTTGAGGGTTTGGGGAGGTATATTATTCCATGCCTCATGTAGAGCAGCCTCCAGCCGTGGGATGGCACTGATATTCTTGCCCAGTAAACTTCGGTTCACTATTGACCAGAGGTTCTCAATAAAGTTTAGGTCTGGGAATTGCCTGGCCAGTCATTAAAGAACCTCACTTCACAGTCCTTAAGCCACTGAACTACTGATTTGGTGGTATAACACGGTGCACAGTCCTGCATAAAAACCGTAGCACCACACTTGTCAAACGCCTCAGGTAAATTGTCGCACAATAACTCCAGGTA
The DNA here is from genome assembly GCA_009830355.1 of Cherax destructor. Lineage (NCBI taxonomy): Eukaryota > Metazoa > Arthropoda > Malacostraca > Decapoda > Parastacidae > Cherax > Cherax destructor. Next base: position 171,028 of record WNWK01001620.1, on the reverse strand, counting down.
ATTATACTGGTTCATATACTGGTTATTGGGAAGCACAATGAGTTCACCAACACTCTGAGCAAAGAAACACCCCCAAACTATGAGCGAGTTTGGGTGTTTGGTGGTCCCACAGGTGTAGGGTGGGTCTAGCGGGTCACTACTTCTGGACTGGTACACATGTCCCCCACGGTTACAGGTGACGGTGAAGGTTGCTTCATCACTCCAAAGTACTTCAGACCACTGTTGAGGAGTCCAGTGATGATATTTCTTTGCATAATCCAGCCTACGTTTCTTCTGTGGCTTGGAGAGGATCGGTTTCTTAACCTGGCGATGACTACTGTAGCCCAGTTCTGACACGTCTGTTAACAGTTCTTACAGACTCCTCTGAGAGAAGATGTGGGTTTTCTTTCAATTCTCTAGCAGTTATCTAAGGTGTACTCTCTAACTGCTTCTATAACACAGTTAAGGTATGAACAGATGTCTTCTTCGAGGGGCCAGGCCGAATTCTGCAGACGGTAACTCAACACCGCCACCAGCCTTGAAACGCTGCACCCAGTTCCTCACTGAATGCTCACACACACCAACATTCTCCACTATTTCTTTCGTCTTGTGCCCAGCTTTATGAAGCCCTATGATTTGAGCTATAGTTTCAGGTGTTAAAGATTTCCTTTTACCCATAATCAAACATGTATAGCCCCAAAACAAAAGGGAAGACTGGACAAAAAATGGGGCGGATGAGAGACAAAAGTGCAACACTTCTTCTCACCATGGCAGTCATGTGAGCACTGTAGAGTGTGGCGGCAGGCCGTGACGTCATGCTAACGGCTGCTACCCGGCATAATGCACTGACGAAAAGATCCCTCTGTATGGTAGGGCTTTTTATTTTAGTCACGGTATTATGCCAGGGCGCTCACCCAGCAAAATGTCGTGACTAGCACTGTATATATATATATATATATATATATATATATATATATATATATATATATATATATATATATATATATATATATATATATATATATTATATATATATATTATTGCCCAGGAGGTACTACTGTCCTGCCAAGTGAGTGTAAAACGAAAGCCTGTAATTGTTTTACATGATGGTAGGATTGCTGTTGTCTTTTTCTGTCATAGACATGCAAGATTTCAGGTACGTCTTGTTACTTCTACTTACACTTCGGTCACACTACACATGCATGTACAAGTATATATATATATATATATATATATATATATATATATATATATATATATATTATATATACACCCTCTGGGTTCTTCATTTCTTACTAGTTCTGTTCTTATTTCATCTTATCTCCATACGGAAGTGGAACAAAATTCTTCCTCCAATAAGCCATGCGTGTCGTAAGAATCGACTAAAATGCCGGGAGCAAGGCTAGTAACCCTTCTCCTGTATACATTACTAAAGAAGAGAAACTTTTGTTTTCTTTTGGCCACCCTGTGTGGTGGGATAGGCTCGGTTTTAAAAAGAGAAGTTGTTATATATTTATATTTATTTATCTATTTTTATAAAATATTTATACATTACAAACCTAACGATACTATTTCAAAGTATTCAGCCTTTTGAATGTATTCTGTCCCAGTTATACGATTGCTGTATTTCTTAGTAACACTTTTTTTTTAATAATCTCTTGATCCCTGGAGCTTAATATAATGTAAGCTTGTGATGACCTAAAGTTGTCATGTAATGAAATAATTAGGTAACTGGTCTCGAATGAATTCGGGCAAAGGATTCAACCACATGAAAAATAGTCCATTGCTTTTGTGTGTTGTTGTTTATGAGACAGGAGATCGCCCCCCCACACACTCACACACACACACACTAACACACACTCACACACACACACACACACACACACACACTCACACACACACACTCACACACACACACTCACACACACACACACACACACACACACACACACACACGAGATGATGGAATATATGACAACAATTTGCACGGAAGCTGAGGAGAGGTTTATACCCAAGGGTAACAGGAAAAGCGAAAAAGCCAGGATGAGCCCATGGTTCACCCAAAGGTGCAGGGAAGCCAAAACCAAGTGTGCCAGGGAATGGAAGAAGTATAGAAGGCAAAGGACCCAGGAGAATAAGGAGAGCAGTCGTAGAGCCAGAAATGAATATGCACAGGTAAGAAGGGAAGCCCAAAGACAATACGAAAATGACATAGCAGCGAAAGCAAAATCTGACCCAAAGCTGTTGTACAGCCACATCAGGAGGAGAACAACAGTCAAGGATCAGGTGATCAGGCTGAGGAAGGAAGGAGGGAAGGTCACAAGAAATGACCACGAAGTGTGTGAGGAGCTCAACATGAGATTCAAAGAGGTGTTACAGAGGAAATAGAAGGGCCTCCAGAAAGGAGGAGAGGTAGGGTACACCACCAGGTGCTGGACACGATAAACACAACTGAGGAGGAAGTGAAGAGGCTACTAAGCGAGCTAGATACCTCAAAGGCGATGGGGCCGGACAACATTTCTCCATGGGTCCTGAGAGAGGGAGCAGAGGAGCTATGTGTACCCCTAACAACAATCTTCAACACGTCTATCGAAACAGGGCAACTACCAGAGGTATGGAAGACAGCAAATGTAGTTCCAATTTTTAAAAAGGAGACAGAAACGTAGCACTAAACTACAGACCAGTGTCACTGACATGTATAGTATGCAAGGTCATGGAGAAGATTATCAGGAGAAGAGTGGTGGAGCACCTAGAAAGGAATGAGCTTATCAACGAAGGCCAACACGGTTTCAGGGACGGGAAATCCTGTGTCACAAACCTACTGGAGTTCTATGACAGGGTGACAGCAGTAAGACAAGAGAGAGAGGGGTGGGTAGATTGCATATTCTTGGACTGTAAGAAGGCGTTTGACACAGTCCCGCACAAGAGATTAGTGCAGAAGCTGGAGGACCAGGCAGGGATAACAGGGAAGGCACTACAATGGATCAGGGAATACCTGTCAGGAAGACAGCAGCGAGTCATGGTTCGTGGCGAGGTGTCAGAGTGGGCGCCGGTGACGAGTGGGGTGCCACAGGGGTCAGTCCTAGGACCGGTGCTGTTTCTGGTGTTTGTGAACGACATGACGGAAGGAATAGACTCAAGTGTCCCTGTTTGCAGATGATGTGAAGTTGATGAGAAGAATTCAATCGGAAGAGGACCAGGCAGAACTACAAAGGGATCTGGATAGGCTGCAAGCCTGGTCCAGCAATTGGCTCCTGGAGTTCAACCCAACCAAGTGCAAAGTCATGAAGATTGGGGAAGGGCAAAGAAGACCGCAGACGGAGTACAGTCTAGGGGGCCAGAGACTACAAACTTCAATCAAGGAAAAAGATCTTGGGGTGAGTATAACACCAGGCACATCTCCTGAGGCGCACATCAACCAAATAACTGCTGCAGCATATGGGCGCCTAGCAAACCTAAGAACAGCATTCCGACATCTTAATAAAGAATCGTTCAGGACCCTGTACACTGTGTACGTTAGGCCCATACTATAGTATGCAGCACCAGTTTGGAACCCACATTTATCCAAGCACGTAAAGAAACTAGAGAAAGTGCAAAGGTTTGCAACAAGACTAGTCCCGGAGCTAAGGGGTATGTCCTACGAGGAGAGGTTAAGGGAAATCGACCTGACGACACTGGAGGACAGGAGAGATAGGGGGGACATGATAACGACATATAAGATACTGAGAGGAATTGACAAGGTTGATAGAGACAGAATGTTCCAAAGATGGGACACAGCAACAAGGGGACACAGTTGGAAGTTGAAGACTCAGATGAATCACAGGGATGTTAGGAAGTATTTCTTCAGTCACAGAGTAGTCGGGAAGTGGAATAGCTTGGGAAGCGATGTAGTGGAGGCAGGTTCCATACACAGCTTTAAGAAGAGGTATGAGAAAGCTCATGGCGCAGGGAGAGTGACCCAGTAGCGGCCAGTGAAGAGGCGGGGCCAGGAGCTATGTCTCGATCCATGCAACCACAACTAGGTGAGTACACACACACACTCACACACACACTAACACACACTCACACCACACACACACACACACACACACACACACACACACCACTCACACACACACACACACTACACACACTCACACACACACACACACCACCACCACACACACCACCACCACCACCACTCACACACACACTAACACACACTCACACTCACACACACACACACACACACACACACACACACACACACACACACACACACACACACACACACACACACACACACACATAAACTCCCCAGATTCATCTGCCTACAACACGTGAGGGTGATTTTGACACTCTCAGTGACAATCAGGCAGTTGTTTGTGTTCAACATCTTCATTATCGTGTTATTCACAAGATCATGTAGTGTACATACTATCCCACGTGACTTCTACCTTCCCTACTCCTATCCTCTAGCTTATGTCTCTCTCTCTCTACCCTGTATCACTGGTCCCTCTTTCTCTACCGTGTTGAGAGACATGGAGACTCTCATCACTATCCGGCTTGTGACAGGCAGTATCCTCAAGTGTTAATCCCTGATATTGTTGCTCTGGTGTTGGAATCTCACTTGTATAAGGTAACATAAGGTAGAGTTCCAGTGAGAGAAAACCTTCACTAAGTGAAGTTGACCTGGAAGAGCGACGAGTCAACCACGATCATCTTGAAAATCGTATAAAATATCGACAAAGTGATGATAAAGACACGTGCAACAGACGGGTGATGATAAAGACACGTGCAACAGACGGGTGATGATAAAGACACGTGCAACAGACGGGTGATGATAAAGACACGTGTAACAGACGGGTGTCTTTATCGTTGAAACGTTTCGCCTACACGGTAGACTTGTACACAGGCAACAGGTGTAGTGGTGAAATTAAGATGATATAATCAGTGATTACTTGCGTAAGCGAAACGTTTCAACTATAAACATACTCAATTGTTGCACATGTGTCTTAATCGAGGACCTGGTGAGGAGCTTCTGTTGCGTTGGAGAGCTGCAACTTTCCTGTGGAAGCTGCAGGTGTAAGCCATTACTGCAGTAAACTCAACCTCCTCAGCAGTAATATTAACCTCCCCGAGTTGTGTCCTTCAATTAGAATTTATAAGATAATTTTCAATAAAGTATAATTGCAGTTTAAATGTCAGAGTGGAAACTTGGTTTACTGTAACCCATCATTGTTTTATTACTAATTACATTACACAAGTGGTCAGTGCTCTTATGACACGATTGTGGCCCAGTGGCTAACGCGCCGGTCTGGAGTTTTACGACTCACTAGCCGCGAGTTCAATCCCCGCCCGTACCGTGGTAACCCTGGTTATCTCAGCCAGATCAACCAGACTATGATGGATACGAGGAGCAGCAACAGCCTGTTTGACCAGGCTAGCACCAGACGAGCTTGGCCCATGGCCGGGCTCCGGGAGTAGAAAGACTCTCGAAACTCATCAAAGTTACAGGTATAATGTATATCAGGTCCCCTGTACCCTGTATCCCAGTTCTCCCTGTACCATGTATCCCAGTTCTCCCTGTACCATGTATCCCAGTTCTCCCTCTACCCTGTAACCCTGTTCTCCCTCTACCCTGTATCCCAGTTCTCCCTGTACCCTGTAACCCTGTTCTCCCTGTACCCTGTATCCCAGTTCTTCCTCTGCCCTGTATCCCAGGTTCATCTTAGGTGACGCAGCGTCTTGCCACAAACACACTCAAGAGACCCACAATTACTTGCTCACTGGCCATGTAACTCTCCTTGATGAAAGGAAACCTCACCAAAGTAACGTAAATTGTGGGGTATGAACAGCCGTAGCAGCAGCAGTAGCACCACCACCAGCATCACCAGCACTAGCAGCAGCATCACCACCACTAGCACCAACAGCACCACCACTAGCACCAACAGCACCTCCACTAGCAGCAGCATCACCACCACTAGCACCAACAGCACCACCACTAGCACCAACAGCACCTCCACTAGCAGCAGCATCACCACCACTAGCACCAACAGAAACACCACTAGCACCAACAGCACCACCACGAGCACCAACAGCACCACCACTAGCACCACCACTAGCACCACCACTAGCAGCACCACTAGCACCAACAGCAGCACCACCAACTGCACCACCACTAGCACCACCAGCACCACCACTAGCACCAACAGCAGCACCACTAGCACCACCACTAGCACCAACAGCAGCACCACTAGCACCACCACTAGCACCAGTAGCACCAACAGCACCACCACTAGCACCAACAGCACCACCACTAGCACCACCACTAGCACCACCACTAGCAGCACCACTAGCACCACCACTAGCACCACCACTAGCACCACCACTAGCACCACCACTAGCACCAACAGCAGCACCACTAGCACCACCACTAGCACCACTAGCACCAACAGCACCACCAACAGCACCACCACTAGCAGCACCACTAGCACCACCACTAGCACCAACAGCACCACCACTAGCACCACCACTAGCACCACCACTAGCACCACCACTAGCACCACTAGCACCAACAGCAGCACCACTAGCAGCACCACTAGCAGCACCACTAGCACCACCACTAGCACCACCACTAGCACCACCACTAGCACCACCACTAGCACCACCACTAGCACCACTAGCACCAACAGCAGCACCACTAGCACCACCACTAGCACCACCACTAGCACCACCACTAGCACCACCACTAGCACCAACAGCAGCACCACTAGCACCACCACTAGCACCACCACTAGCACCACCACTAGCACCACCACTAGCACCACCACTAGCACCACAATTAGTGATACTAAAGAGCAACAGCTGCAACATGAAGCAAGAGACAGTGTGAAGGTGTTAACACTTTACTGTCGTGTTTATATTGAAAAACGTCCAGATGTCTGACATTCTCTGATCATCACTACAACCTTCCCTGAATACCACCAGTCATCACTACAACCTTCACTGAATACCACCAGTCATCACTACAACCTTCACTGAATACCACCAGTCATCACTACAACCTTCACTCAATACCACCAGTCATCACTACAACCTTCACTCAATACCACCAGTCATCACTACAACCTTCACTCAATACCACCAGTCATCACTACAACCTTCACTCAATACCACCAGTCATCACTACAACCTTCACTCAATACCACCAGTCATCACTACAACCTTCACTCAATACCACCAGTCATCACTACAACCTTCACTCAATACGACGATAACGGTTAAAATTACTGCATAAAGACTGCATTTAAAATTTACTTTATCAGCCAATTTTCAAGAAACTCAAAGCCTTAAATTTTCAAAAAATTGTTACCTACATCTGCAAGAGGTGAGTCTTGCTTTTTCACATTTCCCGAAAACACAGTGAAGAGAACAGTACATCACACACAAACCTTCCCCAGGGATTAACACATTCACCAGGGATTAACACATTCACCAGGGATTAACACATTCACCAGGGATTAACACATTCACCAGGGATTAACACATTCACCAGGGATTAACACATTCACCAGGGATTAACACATTCACCAGGGATTAACACATTCACCAGGGATTAACACATTCACCAGGGATTAACACATTCACCAAGGTTGAAGACGCATTTTCCAAGTTTCAGGAGAGCTGCAGTTAACTCACCTAAATAAAGATGGTGTTAAGAAGTTTGGTGGAAAAGCAAGAGAGGAACATCAGGGTGGAAACAAAGCAAGTGCTCAGGAAAATTGTCTGCGGCCAGGAGAGGGTAGTCTGCCATAGTGACTTTACCGCAACGGCGGTAGCGGCAGTGATGGCAGAGACAGAAAACGAGGAGACAAAGTACCACTAAGAGCCAGCGACGTCTGGGTCCTGGCCTCCAGTACCTAGAGGAAGTGGCACTGTAGGAGGCCAGAAGGAAGGTGAGGGAATGAAAGATATACTAGCCGAAATCCTGTGAGGATGAGGATCAATGAGAAGACATCACAAGATATGAAGAAACATCTCCCGTGTATGTGTGACGATCTACAAATAAACCTTATTACAAGAGATAAAAATAAAAGGACAATAAGGGGGACATGATTACGACATACAAAATCCTAAGAATGCTTGATACGGCTGACAAGAACAATTTTTTTAAAGGATCAGGATAAAGGGGACACATGGGTGGAAATGGAAGACACGGATGAGTCACAGGGATGGATGTAAGGAGTCATTTCTTTACCCTCAGCCAGGCCAAAGCTGAGTCTCGAACCCCCCGCAAACACAACTCAGCTAGTACACGTACACACACACACACACTTATTACTTAGAAAGCCCACAAAAGCGTATGAGCATTACTGTAATAGGTGTAGTCCAGGCAGTGTACGCTCTCCCTCGCCTCCCCGGCTACCTCAACTGGTAGGCGTCTTGCGTTAGCTAATGTGGGAGACTGGAGAATTTAGTGTGAGGGAGGAGCTTAGGGATGGTGTGGTGGGGATGTAGTGTTGTGGTGGAGATGTAGTGGAGCTGTGTTGGTGATCGAGTAATTTAGTTGTAGTGGAGATGTAGTAAAGTTGTGGTGGGGATGGAGCTGTGAAGTTATGGTGGGGATGGAATTGTGAAGTTATGGTGGGGATGGAATAGTGTTGTGGTGGGGATGTTTTATCCATTGGTGGATTAATGGTAGTGCGAGAGCCTACCATACGTGAGTGACACGCGTATAACAGGGAAGTTGCTTGTGTTGGTGCTATAGTGGCATCCTGTGCTACACGGCAAGGAGGATGCCAGTGAGGATGGTAGACAGCAACCATCCAGGAAGGTACTACCATCCTATCTGTTAAATGTTTTGCATTCTGTCGAGAGTGTTGATCTCAAACAATATGTCAGTACGCACTCTCCTGTGTGTTTCTTAACAGCTTTTATCCCTTTGTGATATTCTTTCCAACCTATAGGAGGGCTGGTCTGACACCGTGCTGGGGAAGGTTATGAGAGGGGTGATGATCCCCGAGACCATTAAGAGATATAACAGGAGTGATGCGCTCCCGCAGGGAGGTCAAAGGTCACGCCCGTTAAAGACTGCCAAAGACAATAGCAAAGGAGCAATAATTACCACGACCAGCTCATTAACTATCCAGTCACGTTCATTAATATCCCCACCACCATTTATCACTTGTTCGGGGAACACAAACAAGAACACACAAGATTAATACACTAAGCCGGCTGATCCTATCTCCAGGGAATTCAATACCTCTTTCTCGCTACATTTTGCAGCTAAGAAAATAGTTTGTAATTAACGGGAAATTAACTGCACTATAAATAATCATCTTTTAGTAAATGCATTTAAAACAGAGTTAAAAAACAATTAACTGATAAATGATACCAGAGTTAAGTTAGATTTAGTGGATTTAGAAATGTAAGGAGTCTCCCAGGGTGTAGGTAGGAGGGTATCTCCCAGGGTGTAGGTAGGAGGGTATCTCCCAGGGTGTAGGTAGGAGGGTGTCTCCCAGGGTGTAGGTAGGAGGGTGTCTCCCAGGGTGTAGGTAGGAGGGTGTCTCCCAGGGTGTAGGTAGGAGGGTGTCTCCCAGGGTGTAGGTAGGAGGGTGTCTCCCAGGGTGTAGGTAGGAGGGTGTCTCCCAGGGTGTAGGTAGGAGGGTGTCTCCCAGGGTTCTAGGTAGGAGGGTGTCTCCCAGGGTGTAGGTAGGAGGGTGTCTCCCAGGGTGTAGGTAGGAGGGTGTCTCCCAGGGTGTAGGTAGGAGGGTGTCTCCCAGGGTGTAGGTAGAGGGTGTCTCCCAGGGTGTAGGTAGGAGGGTGTCTCCCAGGGTGTAGGTAGGAGGGTGTCTCCCAGGGTGTAGGTAGGAGGGTGTCTCCCAGGGTGTAGGTAGGAGGGTGTCTCCCAGGGTGTAGGTAGGAGGTGTCTCCCAGGTGTAGGTAGGAGGGTGTCTCCCAGGGTGTAGGTAGGAGGGTGTCTCCCACGGTGTAGGTAGGAGGGTTCTCCCAGGGTGTAGGTAGGAGGGTCTCCCAGGTGTAGGTAGGAGGGTGTCTCCCAGGGTGTAGGTAGGAGGGTATCTCCCAGGGTGTAGGTAGGAGGGTGTCTCCCAGGGTGTAGGTAGGAGGGTATCTCCCAGGGTGTAGGTAGGAGGGTGTCTCCCAGGGTGTAGGTAGGAGGGTATCTCCCAGGGTGTAGGTAGGAGGGTGTCTCCCAGGGTGTAGGTAGGAGGGTATCTCCCAGATGTAGGTAGGAGTCTCCCTGATTGTAGGTAGGAGGGTGACTCCCAGGGTGTAAGTAGGAGGGTATCTCCCAGGGTGTAGGTAGGAGGGTGTCTCCCAGGGTGTAGGTAGGAGGGTATCTCCCAGGGTGTAGGTAGGAGTCTCCCTGATTGTAGGTAGGAGGGTGTCTCCCAGGGTGTACGTAGGAGGGTATCTCCCAGGGTGTAGGTAGGAGGGTGTCTCCCAGGGTGTAGGTAGGAGGGTATCTCACAGGGTGTAGGTAGGAGTCTCTCTGATTGTAGGTAGGAGGGTGACTCCCAGGGTGTAGGTAGTAGGGTATCTCCCAGGGTGTAGGTAGGAGGGTATCTCCCAGGGTGTAGGTAGGAGGGTGTCTCCCAGGGTGTAGGTAGGAGGGTGTCTCCCAGGGTGTAGGTAGGAGGGTGTCTCCCAGGGTGTAGGTAGGAGGGTGTCTCCCAGGGTGTAGGTAGGAGGGTATCTCCCAGGGTGTAGGTAGGAGGGTGTCTCCCAGGGTGTAGGTAGGAGGGTGTCTCCCAGGGTGTAGGTAGGAGGGTGTCTCCCAGGGTGTAAGTAGGAGGGTGTCTCCCAGGGTGTAGGTAGGAGGGTGTCTCCCAGGGTGTAAGTAGGAGGGTGTCTCCCAGGGTGTAGGTAGGAGGGTGTCTCCCAGGGTGTAAGTAGGAGGGTGTCTCCCAGGGTGTAGGTAGGAGGGTGTCTCCCAGGGTGTAAGTAGGAGGGTGTCTCCCAGGGTGTAGGTAGGAGGGTGTCTCCCAGGGTGTAAGTAGGAGGGTGTCTCCCAGGGTGTAGGTAGGAGGGTGTCTCCCAGGGTGTAGGTAGGAGGGTGTCTCCCAGGGTGTAAGTAGGAGGGTGTCTCCCAGGGTGTAGGTAGGAGGGTGTCTCCCAGGGTGTAAGTAGGAGGGTGTCTCCCAGGGTGTAAGTAGGAGGGTGTCTCCCAGGGTGTAGGTAGGAGTGTGTCTCCCAGGGTGTAGGTAGGAGGGTGTTTCCCAGGGTGTAGGTAGGAGTGTGTCTCCCAGGGTGTAGGTAGGAGGGTGTCTCCCAGGGTGTAGGTAGAAATGTGTCTCCCAGGGTGTAGGTAGGAATGTATCTCCCAGGGTGTAGGTAGGAGTGTGTCTCCCTGAGTGTAGGTAAGATGGAGTCTTCCAGGGTGTAGGTAGAAGGCAAGGAAGGAAAAGGAAGATAAGACAATAGCTCCTGGTCTGCAATTCATCTATATTTAAAATTCCAGGCAGGTAGGCGTACATCTATCTACTTGTGACTCTAAATCAGTAATAACCTTCCCACCAGACATTACGGAGACGATCACAGGAATAACAACAAATGTAATATTCCAAGAGGGGCACCAACCATTATGAAAAGAAAGAGCAATAGAGGGGAACTGGTGGCCACAATCCACTGAAGGTATTGCGAAAACAAAAACATCGAAGAGATTAGAGTAATACTGCAGTGACAAAACTGTATGTTCCTGGTCTACAGGACGTCTGGGGTGGTACACTATGATAACATTAAGGATATATACCTTTTATACCTTTGAAGAGTTTCGAGAGTATCTACTCTCTGAGCCCGGCCATGGGCCAGGCTCGTCTGGTGCTTGCCTGGTCAACCAGGCTATTGCTGCTGGAGGGCCGCTGCCCCACATATCCATCACAGCCTGGTTGATCTGGCACCCGATGAAGATACTTGTCCAGTTTCCTCTTGAAGGCTTCTACACTGGTTCCAGCGATGTTTCGGATATCTTCTGGTAAGATGTTGAATAGTCTGGGACCCCGGATATTAATACAGTGCTCTCGTATTGTCCCCACCGCACCCCTGCTCCTCACTGGGTTTATTTTACACTTTCTCCCATATATCTCACTCCAGTATGTTGTTATGGCAGTGTGCAGATTTGGGACTAGGCCCTCAAGTACTTTCCAAGTATATATTATCATGTATCTCTCTCTCCTCCGCTCCAATGAGTACATGTTCAAGACTTGAAGGCGTTCCCAATAATTTAGATGTTTCAATGGCTCAATGTGAGCCGTAAATGATCTCTGAATTTGTTCCAGCTCTGATATTTCTCCTGCCCTGAACGGGGCCGTCAGCACAGAGCAGTATTCTAAGTGAGGGAACACTAGCGATTTGAAGAGTGTCACCATCGGCATTATTTCCCTTGTTTTGAAAGTTCTCAATATCCACCCCGTCATCTTCCTGGCTGTTGTGATCTTTGTCTTGTTATGGTCTTTAAAAGACAGATCAGCAGACATAATTATTCCCAAGTCCTTTACGTGTTCCTTTCGTTCTATGTGGTGACCCTCTTGCGTTTTGTATATAGTGTTCCTTTTGAGTTCTTCATTTTTTCCATACCTAAGCAGCTGAAACTTATCACCATTGAACGTCATGTTGTTCTCCACTGCCCATTGGAAGACCCTGCTTATGTCCTCCTGTAATTTTTCAGTGTCTTCTACCGTAGTGACGTTCATGCTTATTTTAGTGTCATCTGCAATTGATGATACAAAAGTGTGCTGGGTGTTTTTATCTATGTCTGCTATGAGCACTGAGCTTTTGACTTCGCTGATGCTGGATCTTGCCCTGTTCATTACTACTTTTTGTGTTCTGTTTGTTAGGAACTCAAAACTCCATCTGCCTACCTTCCCCGTAATGCCTATGGCGGTCATTTTGTGCGTTATCACTCCATGATCGCATTTGTCAAACGCCTTTGCAAAATCTGAGTAAATCACATCTGCGTTTTGGTCGTCCTCCAATGCCTCTGTAATTCTGTCATAATGGTTCAGCAGCTGTGACAGGCATGATCGTCCCGCTCTAAAGCCATGCTGGTTCGGGTTATGTTGGTTGTGCTGGTCCATGAACTTTGTAATCTGCCGTCTCATCACTCTTTCAAAGATTTTTATGATGTGAGAAGTGAGGGCTACTGGTCTGTAATTTTTAGCTAGTGCTCTACTACCTCCCTTATGCAAAGGATATCTTACATTTTGCATTTTCCCTTCCCTGTGTTTATGTCATACAATTTGTTCTGGCACTGCTCTGTAAGAGCATACTTCAAGGTGCCGTCATGTATCTCCTCACTTTCATTTTGCAAAGTGATATGCTACAGGCACCACGTACTCATACGTCTGGCACCTGGCACCCAGCATCTTGGCATGGGTTGTGGCTTTACCATTTACTTTACACATTCGGATAAATAAATACCAACGTTAAGTTGCTTAATTCTCAAAACACGGTCTAATGACGAACTCCAATGATGACTACTTGATCAACCAAGTTGTTACTCTCTGCGGCTCTACCTGGAGGGTATTCCGGGGATCAACGCAACCGCGGTCCGGTCCACGACCAGGCCTCCCGGTGGATCAGGGCCTGATCAACCAAGCTGTTACTACTGGCCGCACGTAGTCCAACGTACGAACCACAGCCCGGCTGATCCGGCACCGACCTCTGCTTTTGTACCAGAAATATATCTGCATCTGAAATATATCTGTGTTTGTACCTTATGTTAGGTAAGGTTTGTCAGGAAACAAGACAAGTGTTTCCTGACGCTGGTCTTAGTCATATGATGACCCACCACTGGAGCTTTTGGTCACCTAACCGAGACCTTCCGCTGGCTTACCGGTACACCTCTTTAAAAATTAAGGTTATAATTATAACCATTTATTATATAGTGTGTTTGTAGCTGCAGTACCTTGACCACTCTTGCTTCAACGTAGCTGCAGTACCTTGACCACTCTTGCTTCAACGTAGCTGCAGACTTGACCACTCTTGCTTCAACGTAGCTGCAGTACCTTGACCACTCTTGCTTCAACGTAGCTGCAGTACCTGACCACTCTTGCTTCAACGTAGCTGCAGTACCTTGACCACTCTTGCTTCAACGTAGCTGCAGTACCTGACCACTCTTGCTTCAACGTAGCTGCAGTACCTTGACCACTCTTGCTTCAACGTAGCTGCAGTACCTTGACCACTCTTGCTTCAACGTAGCTGCAGTACCTTGACCACTCTTGCTTCAACGTAGCTGCAGTACCTTGACCACTCTTGCTTCAACGTAGCTGCAGTACCTTGACCACTCTTGCTTCAACGTAGCTGCAGTACCTTGACCACTCTTGCTTCAACGTAGCTGCAGTACCTTGACCACTCTTGCTTCAACGTAGCTGCAGTACCTTGACCACTCTTGCTTCAACGTAGCTGCAGTACCTTGACCACTCTTGCTTCAACGTAGCTGCAGTACCTTGACCACTCTTGCTTCAACGTAGCTGCAGTACCTTGACCACTCTTGCTTCAACGTAGCTGCAGTACCTTGACCACTCTTGCTTCAACGGATCAGTAGGAAGAAAGTTGATGAGCAACTGTAATTAAACTTGTCAATCTTCATTGTTGTCAGACGCCGCCTTACCAGGTCTCGCTCTCTCGTCCTCCGTCTTTATCTCATTCGTCATCTCTCTCTCTTGTTTTTGCTTAGTGCTGCTCACGCTTTAACGACAACCATTAGTTATTAGATGATAAAATAACTATCACAACAATAAGTGATTGCTTCATCCAGATGTCACACCATATTTACTGATGGACTCCGTAGCCTCCTGCAGCAGTTGACATCAACTCACCCACCTGATGCTCACCTCTTCAAAACACATACTATCTTCAACTACCCATCAACATCATCATCACTCATCGGTTTTCCGGTACACTCATCTACTATATATATATATATATATATATATATATATATATATATATATATATATAAACATGGAAGGTGCTGGACTGCTTTCAAATTTGCACACTGAAATTACTGGTGGTGAGAGCGGCAGTCTCGTGGGATGGTGCAAAATACCACCAACAAAAAACACGTACACAACAGGTACACTATGAGATAAGCTTTAAGACTCTTCAACATCCTCCTGTCAAAGACTACCAAACAGATTCCTATCTTCAAGGAGAAATTTGATAAGTTCCCTAGGGACATTCTTGATCACCTAGGCTGTGGTGCGAACACCAACAGTCTCACTAATCAAGGAGTCAAAGGGTTGATCCTGGTCTGGGACCGGGCTGGAACCAGGATATTCACTACATCGTTGAATGCTGTCTTTTCCATTAATAATCGCACCAACTACAGACGTATAATTAATTTATCTAATGATCATCTCTTGTGTATTTGAACAAGTGTAACCTGCCGTCACCTGCCACTGGAGGGTGTAACCTGCCGTCACCTGCCACTGGAGGGTGTAACCTGCCGTCACCTGCCACTGGAGGGTGTAACCTGCCGTCACCTGCCACAGGTGGGTGTAACCTGCCGTCACCTGCCACTGGAGGGTGTAACCTGCCGTCACCTGCCACAGGTGGGTGTAACCTGCCGTCACCTGCCACTGGAGGGTGTAACCTGCCGTCACCTGCCACTGGAGTATGTAACCTGCCGTCACCTGCCACAGGTGGGTGTAACCTGCCGTCACCTGCCACAGGTGGGTGTAACCTGCCGTCACCTGCCACTGGTGGGTGTAACCTGCCGTCACCTGCCACTGGTGGGTGTAACCTGCCGTCACCTGCCACTGGAGGGTGTAACTTGCCGTCACCTGCCACTGAAGGGTGTAACCTGCCGTCACCTGCCACTGGAGGGTGTAACCTGCCGTCACCTGCCACTGGAGGGTGTAACCTGCCGTCACCTGCCACAGGCGGGTGTAAAGGCAAGATCATGATTGATGAACCTCACGTCAGTGTTGATGTGTTTTGTGTAAACACAGGTTATAGAGGAGTCATGTGGGGCAGACCTGAGGATGACGAATGGTGTTTATCAGGTGGTGGTTGAAGCAGACATGCCCTAACAACCTCACTTACCTGTGGAAAGAAGCAGCGAGTTTTAAAAAAAAAAAAGCAGTGACCCGGGAGATCACTCAACACTCCTGACAATAACAGTACAAAACACACACTAGATAAAACAAATGCGCAAAAAAACGAAGTAATTATAGCACGAATAACCAACAAATTCTTTTTTTTTTAATCTGTCTTATCAACAAACTTCACAAAAACATTCACTGGTACGGACAAAACCCAGGATGAATAGCAGTTAAAATAATCAGCATCAGCTATAATAACCCATTAAACTGGTAATATTAAAAAACTCTTGAATCCTGGTGCCGAGTGGCAAGGTAATAGGTAATAGGATTATTCCTAGTTCTCTCCCTTCCCCATTTCCCTTACCCATTACAAACAACTACTGTACCCACTATTAAACTACCACACAGTACCGTACAAGCACACCGCTCATGTATCAAATTTATCTAAATCAAAAAAATTACAGCTATGGTAGAGAAACAATGAGAGTTGTTGTTGTTAACGAGTTAGTGAGAGTGTTAACCTGGAATATAAACAAGGGGGGTGGGGTAGAGGCTACTTCTGAAGGGTTCCCACAACGCTGCTCCTGACATCTACTGAGAATGTTTACCCCTACGCAGGAAAGTAAGTGTAAGAGCCTTAAGAGCACATAACATTACGTATATAAAACGCTACAGGAAAATTAGCTCACTGGCCCATGCTAGGTAGGTCCCACTTGGGGGAAAAATACAAAAATAAATCACAATTTTGGCTAGAAAAAAAAAAGATTTACAGGAAAAAAAAGTCATTTTACGAAAAGATTTTATTTTCATGAGGGGATAAGGCTGAGGGACTGATTACCTCAAACTCCTCCACCGTTCATCTCTGTATTGGACTGAAGTCGTCACTGACTGATGAAACGTTTCCTCAATAAAGATTCCCAAACGTTGCACCAGTGTCTCATTTTTCAAGAGGGATTGTAAGAGAAGCAACAGCAGAGGTTGAGAGACCACACCTGCTAGCACATGTGGTGCATACGTTGGACTACACCACACCTGCTAGCACATGTGGTGCATACGTTGGACTACACCACACCTTCTAGCACATATGGTGCATACGTTGAACTACACCACACCTGCTAGCACATGTGGTGCATACGTTGGACTACACCACACCTTCTAGCACATGTGGTGCATACGTTGGACTACACCACACCTGCTAGCACATGCGGTGCATACGTTGGACTACACCACACCTTCTAGCACATGTGGTGCATACGTTGGACTACACCACACCTGCTAGCACATGTGGTGCATACGTTGGACTACACCATACCTGCTGGCACATGTGGTGCATACGTTGGACTACACCACACCTGCTAGCACATGTGGTGCATACGTTGGACTACACCACACTTTCTAGCACATGTGGTGCATACGTTGGACTACACCACACCTTCTAGCACATGTGGTGCATACGTTGGACTACACCACACCTTCTAGCACATGTGGTGCATACGTTGGCCTACACCACACCTGCTAGCACATGTGGTGCATACGTTGGACTACACCACACCTGCTAGCACATGTGGTGCATACGTTGGACTACACCACACCTGCTAGCACATGTGGTGCATACGTTGGACTACACCACACCTGCTAGCACATGTGGTGCATACGTTGGACTACACCACACCTTCTAGCACATGTGGTGCATACGTTAGACTACGGGCGATGAGCAGACCAGCAACCAGAAGGTCTGGTCTGAGACCGGGCCGCGGGGGCGGTGACCTCCAGAAGCGACTCCAGGTATCCAGGTCGTTGTCGCCACTGCCACGAACACTGTTACTTCATATTAATTTTCGTCTTGGGTATCTTTCCTTTGTCTGTCTGTCTGTCTCTCTCTTCTCTCTCCCTGCTCATGGAGCAGGGAGAGGAACCTAATAGCGATCAGTGAAGAGGCGGGGCCAGGAGCTATGTCTCGACCCCTGCAACCATAAATAGGTGAGTACACACATGATCCAGAGACAACTACCTCCGCTTTATGATACAAGAGCTTAAGAGTTGTCACTAGTCTTCACCAGTTGTCACTAGTCTTCACCAGTTGTCACTAGTCTTCACCAGTTGTCACTAGTCTTCACCAGTTGTCACCAGTCTTCACCAGTTGTCACTAGTCTTCACCAGTTGTCACCAGTCTTCACCAGTTGTCACTAGTCTTCACCAGTTGTCACTAGTCTTCACCAGTTGTCACTAGTCTTCACCAGTTGTCACTAGTCTTCACCAGTTGTCAACAGTCTTCACCAGTTGTCAACAGTCTTCACCAGTTGTCACCAGTCTTCACCAGTTGTCACTAGTCTTCAACAGTTGTCACCAGTCTTCACCAGTTGTCACCAGTCTTCACCAGTAGTCACCACTGCGTTCTTCGAATGGTGACAACTGCCAGGCTGAGGGGGTGGGAAGACTCTCAAACTCCTTCAAGGGTATATCAAAGACATGGCAGGATATTTTTTTTACATTTAGATATCACGGTGGTTAAAAATGTGTGTTTAACGTAATTAAAATTTGCTTTCCTGAGAGTAACCTGGTTTGAAGCCTCGTCCACCGTCCCATCCTGACCTATCCTCTCATCTTCCATCCTCACCTATCCTCTCGTCTTCCATTCTCTCACTGTCCCTCCCTTCGTTCCTCCCTCCATCACTCCCTTCTACCACTCCTCCTCCTCCAATTTCAAATTCCTCTCCTTCAATTTCAGACAGCCTCCGTGCAGCGCACCTCCTTCAAACCCATTAATCCATCCCTATATTGTACCCTCCCTCTCGCATCCATCCTCCCAACACATTTCCCGCCCGCCTCTCTCTCTCTCACCCAGGACCAACCTGGACCACCTTTGATATACCTTTGGTGAGTTTCGAGAGTCTTTCTACTCCCGGAGTCCTGCCAAAGGCCAGGCTCGTCTAGTGCTAGCCTAGTCAATCAGGCTGTTGCTGCTGGAAGCCCGCCGCCTCAGCCTGGGGCCAGTGGTCCAAGCAACTCAAGATGGCTAGGAGCATCCTGATCCACACCTATCCCTCCACACTTCCAGATGGCACACTCCAGGGAGGGATAGAGAAAGAGAGAGAGAGAGAGAGAGAGAGAGAGAGAGAGAGAGAGAGAGAGAGAGAGAGAGAGAGAGAGAGAGAAGAGAAAGAGAGAGAGAGAGAGAGAGAGAGAGAGAGAGACAGACAGACAGACAGACAGACAGATAGACAGACAGACAGACAAAGGAAAGATACCCAAGACGAAAAATTAATACGAAGTAACAGTGTTCGTGGCAGTGGCGACAACGACCTGGATACCTGGAGTTTACCTGGAGTCGCTTCTGGAGGTCACCGCCCCCGCGGTCCGGTCTCAGACCAGACCTTCTGGTTGCTGGTCTGCTCGCCGCCCGTAGTCCAACGTATGCACCACAAGTTGAACACGAACTGTTTTGAGGAATCTGTAGAGTTCCCTGGCTAGGTGCTTGTTAAAAATCCCCCTCAAGCATGGAGGGAGGGCGTTGAAGAATCGTGGTCCCTTAACACTTAAAGAGTTCTCCCTCCGTGTACTCATCCCATCACCAGACCGGGATGGCCCACAAATCCTTACTGCAACTTAGTGTACCTAAGCATCTGGCAGCTCCTCACCCTAGGCACATGTGAACGTATTTTCCTAGTGCGCTAGTTCTATTAACTAATGTTCCACTATTTTACGTCACTACCTAGGGTGACACCATGAAGCAAGACTCACCTGAGTCTCACTAGGGTGACACCATGAAGCAAGACTCACCTAAGTCTCACTAGGGTGACACCATGAAGCAAGACTCACCTAAGTCTCACTAGGGTGACACCATGAAGCAAGACTCACAAGTCTCACTAGAGTGACACCTGAGTCTCACTAGGGTGACACCATGAAGCAAGACTCACCTGAGTCTTACTAGGGTGACACCATGAATCAAGACTAACCTGAGTCTTACTAGGGTGACAACATGAAGCAAGACTCAAGTCTCACTAGGGTGACACCTGAGTCTCACTAGGGTGACACCTGAGTCTCACTAGGGTGACACCTGTGTCTAACTAGGGTGACACCGGAGCCTCACTAGGGTGACACCGGAGTCTCAGTAGGGTGACACCTGAGCCTCACTAGGGTGACACCTGAGTCTCACTAGGGTGACAGAAATCTCACTAGGATGACAGAAGTCTCATTAGGGTGACACCTGAGTCTCACTAGGGTGACATCTGAGTCTCAATAGGGTGACACCTGAGTCTCACTAGGGTGACACAAGAACCTCACTAGAGTGACACATGAGTCTCACTAGGGTGACACCGTATTCTCACTAGATTGACACCTGAGTCTCACTTGGGTGACACCGGAGCTTCGCTACAATATAACAGAGACAATAACGAACGTCAAGGCACGGGCTATAATTATTAAAACATACGGAAGTCTGATTGCTAATTTAATAAAGGCTTTATTCCGTGATTATAGTTTGTTTTAGTAATTATACAGAGAGATGAAAGCCTCTGCAACACACAGCAGCCTTTATGCACTGAGCTTGAATAATTGTATAAATATTGAATTTAATTAGACGCTCCATCATGATTTTTTCTTCAGCAAATGAAGGTTCGTAGTGTACTCACACGAGGTGGGTCCACACCTCCACTTCAACCACAACTTGTGATGACAACGCTTGAAGCTCCGACCATGTAGGTCCCGTTGGCACATATTCCCCTCCTGTAGTAGATTCCTGGAGTCACTGCCTCCGAGGCCCGGTCCCAGACCAGGCCTCATGGCCTGATTATTATGGCTGTTGCTGCTAACTGCACATAAGTCCAACGTAAGCACCACAGCCTAGCTGATCAGGGACCAAGTTAAGGAACTTTACACGTTCCCTCTTGAAGACAGTTAGGGAGCGTAGAAAAATCTTGGGCTCAGTATTATTTATTAGTGCACCCATAGTGTAGATTATAATTATAATCTACACTATGGGTGCACTAGTAAATAATACTAAGCCCAAGACCTGATTTTAAGTTTCCAACAACTTGGGTCTAGAATGAGTGTGAAGATGCACTTTTTGCACTCACATCTTGACTATTTCCCCAACAATTGTGGGGACTACAGTAAGGAACAAGGAGAGCGGTTCCATCAGGATATTTGCACCATGGAAACTCGATATCAGGGCAAATGGAATGTCAGTATGATGGCGGATTACTGTTGGTCATTGAAAGGTAATGGTCTCGATGCACAGCACAAGCGAAAATCACAGCGGTCGTCCTTCCTTTGATTCAATATGTAGGCTAACCATTAGGAGCATATTTTTTTAATGAAATCATTTGATTTGATTCATGTTTATTTGTAATTCATATGTTCTTAAAACTAACAGAATGTGCTTTTCCATGATTACTTGGCTAATTTTAATAAAGTAACAATTTATTAAAAATTCACATTTTTTATCATTAATTTGTATTTTATTCAAAATCCTTACGTGATAGAGCAAAATGGTTTAGATATTTACAGTCAGCAGCCCAAGAATATGTAAGATCGCAACCATGAATAAAAATTAAAAACATTCCAAATGCAATGTAATGTATATTTCTCGCCTACAGTCCAAGGAGTATAGTTCAAGGGACTTCAACCATTACCAATACTTTAGGTGCTTCACTGAATTTGTATGGGTAGAGAAAGTTCTCGGTACATTCTCCGGTACAGTACATCACTGGATACAAGGTCGAGATGCCGACCTGGATAGTAAACCAGCAGACAGCAATCATCCGGGGAGGTAACAACCTACTCTACAAGGTCGAGATGCCGACCTGGATAGTAAACCAGCAGACAACAATCATCCGGGGAGGTAACAACCTACTCTACAAGGTCGAGATGCCGACCTGGATAGTAAACCAGCAGACAACAATCATCCGGGGAGGTAACAACATACTCTACAAGGTCGAGATGCCGACCTGGATAGTAAACCAGCAGACAACAATCATCCGGGGAGGTAACAACATACTCTACAAGGTCGAGATGCCGACCTGGATAGTAAACCAGCAGACAACAATCATCCGGGGAGGTAACAACATACTCTACAAGGTCGAGATGCCGACCTGGGTAGTAAACCAGCAGACAACAATCATCCGGGAGGTAACAACATACTCTACAAGGTCGGATCCCACCTGATAGTAAACCACGACAACAATCATCCGGAGGTAACAACATACTCTACAAGGTCAGATGCCACCTGGATAGTAAACCAACAGACAACAATCATCCGGGAGGTAACAACATACTCTACAAGGTCGAGATGCCGACCTGGATAGTAAACCAAGCAGACAACAATCATCCGGGAGGTAACAACATACTCTACAAGGTCGAGATGCCGACCTGGATAGTAAACCAGCAGACAACAATCATCCGGGGAGGTAACAACATACTCTACAAGGTCGAGATGCCGACCTGGATAGTAAACCAGCAGACAACAATCATCCGGGGAGGTAACAACATACTCTACAAGGTCGAGATGCCGACCTGGATAGTAAACCAGCAGACAACAATCATCCGGGGAGGTAACAACATACTCTACAAGGTCGAGATGCCGACCTGGATAGTAAACCAGCAGACAACAATCATCCGGGGAGGTAACAACATACTCTACAAGGTCGAGATGCCGACCTGGATAGTAAACCAGCAGACAACAATCATCCGGGGAGGTAACAACATACTCTACAAGGTCGAGATGCCGACCTGGATAGTAAACCAGCAGACAACAATCATCCGGGGAGGTAACAACATACTCTACAAGGTCGAGATGCCGACCTGGATAGTAAACCAGCAGACAACAATCATCCGGGGAGGTAACAACATACTCTACAAGGTCGAGATGCTGACCTGGGTAGTAAACCAGCAGACAACAATCATCGGGGAGGTAACAACATACTCTACAATCATTGTGATATGGAAACTTGCTGTTTTTTCATCTGGGAAGAATAATGACATTATCTTTTCGTCTTATGAACACGTCAGATGACAGATCAATTTTACAAACTTCTACTTATATTTGGTACTTTATACACATACCTTTACTATGTGCTGTTTTAAATTATCTTAATTTTATATTTATTTTACAACGCAGTAAGACATGTTGGGTAAAGGGACACAAGTGCAGTAAAGACATGTGCAGAGTAAAGCTTTAATTATGACAACGTTTCACTCTGTGTAAAGCTTTAGTTATAACAACGTTTCACTCTGTGTAAAGCTTTAGTTATAACAACGTTTCACTCTGTGTAAAGCTTTAGTTATAACAACGTTTCACTCTGTGTAAAGCTTTAGTTATAACAACGTTTCACTCTGTGTAAAGCTTTAGTTATAACAACGTTTCACTCTGTGTAAAGCTTTAGTTATAACAACGTTTCTCTCTGTGTAAAGCTTTAGTTATATCAACGTTTCACTCTGTGTAAAGTTTTAGTTATAACAACGTTTCACTCTGTGTTAAGCTTTAGTTATAACAAAGTTTCACTCTGTATAAAGCTTCGTCAGGTCTTAATAAGCAGCATTAAGACTTGATAAAACCCGATACAAAGCAGAATGAAGAAGTATTACACGTGTGCAACATCTGGGTATCTTTATTATAGACGTTTTGCCAACCAGTGGCTTTATCAATACAAATTCAAGGATATACAGAGAAGACAGAAGAACTATATACAGCAGATGAGGTAATCAGTCCCT
Source organism: Cherax destructor (assembly GCA_009830355.1). Classification (NCBI taxonomy): domain Eukaryota; kingdom Metazoa; phylum Arthropoda; class Malacostraca; order Decapoda; family Parastacidae; genus Cherax; species Cherax destructor. The sequence continues at coordinate 147,290 of WNWK01001620.1, read as the reverse complement.
CGGCCTTGGTGAAGAGGACCGCTACCACTGGTACTCTTCACCAGGTTGGCAAAACGTCTATAATAAAGATACCCAGATGTTGCACAAGTGTATAATTCTTGTCTGTATTGTATACCATACATGTACTACACAGCAGAATGTTGCTGTGTTGTACATGTATGGTATACATGTACAACATGTATACCATACATGAAGCTCTAGTTATGCAGTTCACTTTCCTTGCAGTTTTAACAGCCACACTGTTGTGATTCTTGAACGTAAGATCTTCTGACATCATCACTCCTAAGTCTCTCACATTAATCTTCACTACTCGTAAAAATTCAGTCTAATCATCCGAATTACTGGAAATGCTTTTAGTCCTTCGCGCTGTATTCTTAGAGACGTAGACGAGAAAGATGTATCATAATTTACACCCGTAAAATTTATACCTGTAACATTCAACACCCTCTCTTCACTTATAAGGGGATTTACCAACAGGGAATTGCCAACAGGGAACTACCAAAAGGGAATTATCAACAGAAATTTACGAACAGGGAACTGGATAAATTCCTTAGATTATTTCCTAATCGGTGGGGTTGTAGTGCGTTCGTAAGATTGCAGCTTGGTCGACTAGGCCTGGTCTAGGACCAGGTCGCGGGGGTAATGATCCCCAGAATCGAACCGACTACAGGTAGGCAGTCTCAACACTACAACGAAACCAGGAGAAGAACCAGATGTATGAAGGTAACAGGTGCAGGGTGCCAGGGAGCCCTCTGTATTTGGACATACACCTGCCCAAGTCTTCACTTTACCTGTCATACACAAGACATTTTAATGTAGTCTAGAAAGTATATAAAAGGCAAATGCGATAAAATACATTACTTATTAGAATTTGATGGCATTGATATAACATCCCGGTTATTAGTTTAGTTTACCTGAGTACTGATCTGTGAATCATTGCCCCACTGACCGGGTCTTGAACCAACCTCACTCAATATTTATGCCCGTATTGTAGAAGGCAAAGACAACATTTGTAACCACACTTGTAGCACACGACCAGTCATAATACCAGAGATCACGACTATCACACAACCAGTCATAATACCAGAGATCACGACTATCACACAACCAGTCATAATACCAGATACCACAACTATCAAACAACCAGTCATAACACCAGGGATCGCAGCTGTTGCACACAACCAGTCATAATACCAGGGATCACTACTATCACACCACAACCAGTCATAATACCAGAGATCACGACTATCACACAACCAGTCATAATACCAGAGATCACGACTATCACACAACCAGTCATAATACCAGATACGACAACTATCAAACAACCAGTCATAACACCAGGGATCGCATCTGTTGCACACAACCAGTCATAATATTTCAGCTCACACCTGTACCTCCCAACCACACGCACGATATAAAAAAAAATCAGCATAGCCAAGAGGAGTGACGGGTGATATCTACCAAATATAAAAAAAAAAAAGTTGGAATACGAGGTAGTTACCGGTGGCTGGTCGTGATAAGAGGCCCGCGATGGCACTTTACCGCCCACTCCGTGAATGTGCAGCTAAGGGGACACCCACATTTATCAATCATGCAGAGACCACGACAAAAACATGCACCACACACGACGATAAGACGCTGTGAGAGGAGGCCGGCTCGACCCCGCCTCACCTTTAATCTCCACTATCCTTCTTAACCCTTCCCGGCTCCTTCGTCTTCGCATTGCCACTTCTCCGGGGATAAGCATACATTATCGTCATTTTTAAGACTCGGTTGAATATGAGTTATTTCTAAAGGCGAGAGGCAGATACCTGGGGTTCACTCAAGCTGGGTTTGGTACCCAATGGTTTTCCCTTATGCTGGGTTTGGTACTAAAGGGTCAGCTGAAGCTAAAACCGGTACAAGTCCGTTGAAAGTACGTTTGGCAGAAGAGGGTCCGCTGAAGCTGGGTTCGGTACCCGAGGACTCACTAGTGCTGGGTTCGGTACCCGAGAGCATATTCCAGCTGGATTCGGTACCTAGGGTGCGTTTAAGCAAGGTTCAATACCCCAAAAATCCACTTCAGCTCGGTTCAGTACTGGGGTTAGTATTTTAAGGAATGTGTGCATGATCGGGCGCTTGATCTAAGATTCCCTTTGCGTTGTATATGAGTAATTCCCAGCTTTTGTGTTGAATATACCAGTCATTCAAGTTTCTGAAAAATAAACATATCTTGTTTCGTGTTCTGGAGAGTCACCGGGGTACCTGGGGTGCCTGGGAGTCTCTGGGGTGCCTGGGAGTCCCTGGGGTGCCTGGGAGTCCCTGGGGTGCCTGGGAGTCACTGGAGTGCCTGGGGGTCGCTGGGTTACCTGGGAGTCCCTGGGGTGCTTGGGGGTCGCTGGGGTACCTGGGAGTCCCAGGGAGTCATTGGCGTGCCTGGGGGTCGCTGGGTTACCTGGGAGTCCCTGGGGTGCTTGGGGGTCGCTGGGGCACCTTGGAGTCTGTGGGGTGCCTGGGAGTCGCTCGGATACTTGGGAGTTGCTGGAATGCCTGGGAGAGTCACTGGGGTACCTGGGAGAGTCACTAGTGGGGAGCAATGTCAAATGCTTCCTGATGTCCAAGAATATGCAGTCGACACCAACCTGTAGTAAGCCTGTGGTGGGTCTGGTGCCAGGATTTCCTTGCCTGTGTCTGCAACATGTCTGTATAGGTATTGTATAGAGCCAAATCAACCCAAATCACACAATTCCAGATCAACAATGAGAACTACAAATGTTAAGTTACTATAACAACCCAATCAATTAGTATTTCTCTGTGACTGGACAGCGGGGGGAAGGGGGGTAAGGTTACTCCCGGATTAAACTACTGGTAACTTAGAGGAAGCAGATTCCAGGGGGATATCATACACTTTGTTTCTCTATGTTTCTCTCCTGTAGGACTTGAGTAGGGTGGTAAGACAGAACTGGTGCTGGTTTTCCTGTTTGGCTGCTCCAGAATCCTCTTCCTCATTGTGTTTCCTTGCAGGGTAATATATCTGACTGTGTTTATGTCTGAGACAAGTCTCATCTTGGACTTTCACTACGGTGCGGCGGCACTGGTGACCCCCTCTCTTCCCTCCATCCTAAGTTACCCCTCCCTCTCTCTCTCTCCCTCCCTCCACACTTGCTCTCAACATACACACCAACAAAAATTTAAAAAATCACAATGACAAGTACAATGAACTTTAAGAGCTACAATAAGGTAATGACGATAATGGTGCAAATACGTCATCATTAAACACGACTACACTCCCAGGACAACACGAAAACAAGTACCACTACTACCACTACCACCACCACCACCACCTCACCACTATCACCACCATCACCACCACTATCACCAGAATCACCACCACCATCACCACCACTATCACCAGAATCACCACCACCATCACCACCACAATCACCAGCATCACCGCCACCAGCATCACCACCACTATTACCAGCATCACCATCACTACCATCAACAACAACAATTCTCTCAGTCCTGAGAATTTCGTAATTTCTTGTTCACCTTCACTTTCACTAATGTATATTTTATCTTTCAACTTTCTCCTGGAATTTTTGGTCACAAAACATCTTCAATTTACAATTCCATTTTGCGTTTACTGTTGTGGCTTCCTCGTGTGAACCTCTGTACAACAGCGCACCTCTGACGCTTGTGACACCTGTGACGCACCTCTGACACACTTGTGATACCTGTGACACACTTGTGATACCCGTGACGAACCTGACACACTTGTGACACCTGTGACGCACCTATGACACACTTGTGATACCCGTGACGCACCTGACACACTTGTGATACCTGTGACACACTTGTGACACCTGTTACGCACCTGTGACACACTTGTGATACCTGTGACGAACCTGACACACTTGTAACACCTGTAACACACTTGTGACACCTGACACACTTGTGACACACCCTCGATGAATTTCGAGGGGTTTACAACCCTTGCAACACGGCTTGTTCAACCAGGCTGTTGGTGACCCACACAGACATGCACCACAGCCTAGCTGGTCCGCCACTTAGCGGCGGTTGTTCATTTCATAGAAGAAAGGAAGGGGGGGGAGGGGACGCTAAACCCGAAGTGTTCATACAGTGCCTCGAAGAAGTTGAAGGCAATGAGATTCGATCCAAGGAAAGGGAGGGTAGCTCTAATTCTGTGGATGAAGAGCCCTTCACCGGCACTCGAGAACCTCACTTGAAGGGGGCGCAGTTACTGTTCCAGTTGCTCTTGCAATATATCTGACATCTACTGGTAGCAGGTAAAATAGTCTTGGACTACTGATGTTGATACAATGTTCTCTCACTGTACCTGTGGCTCCCCTGATTTTCTTTAACGGACCGAAACGTCGTCATTAAGCTTGTCTCTCCTATGTGAGGGTTATTTGTGTATTGTTCCAGTCACGGTATTGTACCGTTTTGTCCTTTACAGTAAGTTAGGTTAGTGTGTAGAGTTGGACTCTAGCTCTGTTGTATCTTCAATGAGTATATTATCGACTTGGCTCCAGAGAGTCTAGTCTAATACTTTGAAGTTCCAAGTAATTTAAATGTTTTGACTATGTGGACAGAAAAGTATTACTATGTTTTCCAGCTCTGATCTTTCTCTCTCCTGCCATCAAGGTAAGACCGTGCCTTGCAGTACCCAACACCCTCCAGGTAGGACCGTGGCTTGCAGTACCCAACACCCTCCAGGTAGGACCGTGGCTTGCAGTACCCAACACCCTCCAGGTAGGACCGTGGCTTGCAGTACCCAACACCCTCCAGGTAGGACCGTGGCTTGCAGTACCCAACACCCTCCAGGTAGGACCGTGGCTTGCAGTACACAACACCCTCCAGGTAGGACCGTGGCTTGCAGTACCCAACACCCTCCAGGTAGGACCGTGGCTTGCAGTACCCAACACCCTCCAGGTAGGACCGTGGCTTGCAGTACCCAACACCCTCCAGGTAGGACCGTGGCTTCAGTCCCAACACCCTCCAGGTAGGACCGTGGCTTGCAGTACCCAACACCCTCCAGGTAGGACCGTGGCTTGCAGTACCCAACACCCTCCAGGTAGGACCGTGGCTTGCAGTACCCAACACCTCCAGGTAGGACCGTGGCTTGAGTACCCAACACCTCAGGTAGGACCGTGGCTTGCAGTACCAACACCCTCCAGGTAGGACCGTGGCTTGCAGTACCCAACACCCTCCAGGTAGGACCGTGGCTTGCAGTACCCAACACCCTCCAGGTAGGACCGTGGCTTGCAGTACCCAACACCCTCCAGGTAGGACCGTGCCTTGCAGTACACAACACCCTCCAGGTAGGACCGTGCCTTGCAGTACCCAACACCCTCCAGGTAGGACCGTGGCTTGCAGTACCAACACCCTCCAGGTAGGACCGTGCTTGCAGTACCAACACCCTCCAGGTAGGACCGTGGCTTGCAGTACCCAACACCCTCCAGGTAGGACCGTGGCTTGCAGTACCCAACACCCTCCAGGTAGGACCGTGGCTTGCAGTACCCAACACCCTCCAGGTAGGACCGTGGCTTGCAGTACCACCCTCAGGTGACCGTGGCTTGTACCCAACACCTCCAGGTAGGACCGCTTGGTACCAACACTCAGGTAGACCGTGTACCAACCCGGTAGGACCGTGGCTTGCAGTACCACACCCAGGTGACCGTTGCAGTACAACACCCCAGGTGGACTGGCTTGCAGTACCCACCTCGGTAGACCGTGGCTTGCATACAACACTCAGGCCGTGCCTCCCAAACTGTAGGACCGTGCTTGCAGTACAACACTCCGGAGGCCGCTTCAGCCCTCAGTAGACCGCTGAGACCCACACCCAGAGACCGTGCTCACACCCTCAGGAGACCCTCAGTACCACCTCGGTGGAGGAACCTGGTGGACTGCTCAGAACTGAGACCTTCACACCCCTGCGCCGTACCCAACACTCAGGAGACGTGCTGTCCCAACACTCAGGTGGACCGTGCTTGTACCAAACCCTCAGGTGGACCGTGTGAGTACCCAACACTCAGGGACCGTGGTAACACTCCAGGTGGACCGTGGCAACACCTCAGTAGGACCGTGTGAGACAACACTGGGACGTGTCAGTACAACCGTGACCTGTCAGTAACCTCCGTGGACCGCTCGTACACCCCAGAGACCGTGGCGTCAACACTCAGGTAGGACGTGCGTACCAACACCTCAGGTAGGACCGTGGCTTCAGTACCCAACACCTCAGGTAGGACCGTGTTCAACCACCTCAGTAGACGCGTACACCCCAGGTAGACCGCTAGTAACACCTCAGGGCGCCACACACCCAGGTAGACCGGTGTACAACCCCCGTGACGGTTAACCCTCGGGGCACCAAACCTCAGTACCGGCCACCCCAGGTGACCGTGAGTACACCCGTGACGCTGAGTACAACCCCAGGTAGGACGTGCTAACACCTCCAGGTGGACGTGCTACCACAGGGCCGTACCAACCTCAGGTGACGGCTCGTACCAACACTCTAGACCGTGTGTCAACCTCAGGTGGCGTCAGACCAACCCTCCAGGAGGACCGTGGCTTGCAGTACCCAACACCTCCAGGTAGGACCGGCTTGCAGTACCCACCTCCAGGTAGGACCGTGTGCAGTACCCAACACCCTCCAGGTAGGACCGTGGCTCGACACACCCCCAGGAGGACGTGGCTTGCAGTACCACACCCTCCAGGTAGGACCGTGGCTTGAGTACCCAACACCCCTCCGTGGCTGCTCCCACACCCTCCAGGTGGACCGGGCTTGCAGTACCCAACACCCTCCAGGTAGGACCGTCAGTACCACCCCCAGGTAGGACCGTGGCTCAGTACCCAACCCTCCAGGTGCCGTACCCACCTCCAGGTAGGACCGTGCTTCAGACCAACCCTCAGGTAGGACCGTGGCTTGAGTACCCAACACCCTCCAGGTAGGACCGTGGCTTGCAGTACCCACCCTCCAGGAGGACCGTGGCTGACCCAACCCCTCCGGAGGACCGTGGCTGCCCAACACCCTCCAGGTAGGACCGTGGTTGCCCCAACACCCTCCGGAGGCCGGGCTTGCAGTCCCAACCCTCCAGGTAGGACCGTGGCTTCGACCCAACACCTCCGGTGCCGGGCTTGCAGACCACCTCCGTAGGACCGTGCTGAGACCGCCTCCAGGGAGACCTGGTACCCAACCCCTCCGAAGCCGTGGCGAGCCCAACACCCTCCAGGTAGGACCGTGGCTTGCAGTACCCAACCCCTCCAGGTAGGACCGTGCCTTGCAGCCCAACACCCTCCAGGTAGGACCGTGGCTTGGTACCCAACACCCTCCAGGAGGACCGTGGCTGCGTCCCACACCCACCGGAGGACCGTGGCTTGCAGTCCCAACCCCTCCAGGTAGGCCGGCTTCAGTCCCAACACCCTCCAGGTAGGACCGTGGCTTGCAGACCCAACACCCTCCAGGTAGGACCGTGGCTTGGCCCAAACCTCCAGGGAGACCGTGCCTTGCAGTACACACGCTTCCAGTACGACCCTCGGTCCAGACCCTCAGTACGACCTCCAGGTACACCCCCGGTAGGCCGGCTTCACCCAACCCCCCAGGTAGGACCGGCTTGCAGTACCCAACCCTCCAGGTAGGACCGTGGCTTGTCCCAACACCCGGAGGCCGGCCAGTACCAACCCCTCAGTGGCGGTCAGTCCAAACCCTCCAGAGGACCGTGGCTGCAGTACCCAACACCCTCCAGGTAGGACCGTGCCCTGCAGTACCCAACACCCTCCAGGTAGGACCGTGCCTTGCAGTACCCAACACCCTCCAGGTAGGACCGTGGCTTGCAGTACCCAACACCCTCCAGGTAGGACCGTGCCCTGCAGTACCCAACACCCTCCAGGTAGGACCGTGCCCTGCGATACCCAACTTTTTACTTTGCTAACACTGGACTGTGGTGTCTGCTATCACTCTCTGAAATCTGTTTGTTAGAAATTTAGTCATTAATATATCGATAAAAATCAGGTGAGGGAACAACACCTGAGACGTGGTGGACAATTAATGTGCGTCTGCAGAGTCACCTGCACGTCACATACCTATGACTGGTTTCGAGGGTTCTCCTGCTCTTACAGCTGGCTAGAGGCCAGGCTTCTATGCTGACTATGTCATGATGAACTAGGCTGTTGCTGCTGGCCACACGTAGGCCCAAATAGGTATAACAACCTGGGTGTGATACCTAGGTACGATACTTTGGTATTTAAATTTGGTGTGATACTTGGGTATTTAAATTTGGTGTGATACTTGGGTATTCAAATTTGGTGTGATACTTGGGTATTTAAATTGGGTGTGATACTTGGGTATTTAAATTGGGTGTGATACTTGGGTATTTATATTGGGTGTAATACTTGGGTATTTATATTGGGTGTGATACTTGGGTATTTATATTTGGTGTGATACTTGTGTATTTTCATTAGTTTATACAGCAGAGATGTGACCTCACTCAGTGAGCGTGGGAGACAGTCCCACCTGCACAAGCTTCTTCAGTCGAATACAAGCATATATAATACTAGACACAGCAGTAGTAGTTGTTCTTAGGTGATCAGTCCCTCAGTCTTGGCAGGTGGTGATGGTGTTGGTGATGGTGGTGGTGATGGTGGTGGTGATGGTGGTGGTGATGGTGGTGGTGATGGTGGTGGTGATTGGTGGTGATGGTGATGGTGGTGGTGATGGTGGTGGTGATGGTGGTGGTGATGGTGGTGGTGTGATGGTGGTGGTGATGGTGGTGGTGATGGTGGTGGTGATGGTGATGGTGATGGTGGTGGTGGTGATGGTGGTGGTGATGCAGCCAGAAACAAGTGAGGACAGTGTGGTCAATCCTGTCTACGTAGACTGTACGTAGACTTACGTAGACAATGATGATGGAGTGAAAAGGAGGAGAGAGGGAGGATGGGTCGAAAATCAAGTGGGAGGGAAAGTAATGGGAGGAAGAGTATTCATGAGGCATCTGAGTTATGAGGAAAATGAGTAATGTGAGTGGGAGAAGTGTGAGGAGAGGGAGAGATATGGGGCGCTGAGGTATCAGGAAGGAGGGAGGGAAAATTATGGGGTGGAAAAATTATGACAAGGGGGAGAAAAAGTTACGAGAAATTGAGAGTTTATAGCGCTAGGGGAGAGAGAGAGAGAGAGAGAGAGAGAGAGAGAGAGAGAGAGAGAGAGAGAGAGAAAGAGAGAGAGAGAGAGAGAGAGAGAGAGAGAGAGAGAATTCTTAAGTTGGGTGAAAGGAAGAATCTGGCGTGGGGAAAGGGAGAAGGTGATGGGTCAGTGAGTTTAGGTTACTATAGAAAGTTTAAAATGTTGCTTTACGGTTGGCTGGAGTGAGTGAGAGAATTTGTAGGATTCACAGAGCACTAGAACCCTATGGTAACTCACAACTTACACCATCAACAGTTGCAGACATTATCACTTTGTACCATCATTACTCACTGGCGTCTACAGTCACTAATTTACTCTTTTGTTCCACAAGTCACTTTAAACAAAGTCAAAGTCAATAAACCACATTCCACACACTAAATCCACAATTTGTTCTAATTCACTGCTCGAAGTCACAGGAAATTTAAATCAAAGCGGACATTTTCCACTCTACTTGAAGTCGATTCTCCCTGATCAATCAGGCTGTAGGTGCTAGTCCACTCAGAAACTGGTCACTGTGTGATCCGTAATATAAGATCTTCCGATACTGTCACTGTCTTACACTCCTCTTGATTGAGATGTGTGTCTGTTTTATATACTGTGTTCCAGTTGTATTTCTTAAAATTTTCCACAGCATCGTAACTAAAACATGTCCTTGTTGAACATCATAGTGTTACTTGTCCTCGTTGAACATCATAGTGTTACTTGTCCTCGTTGAACATCATAGTGTTACTTGTTCTTGTTGAACATCATAGTGTTACTTGTCCTTGTTGAACATCATAGTGTTACTTGTCCTCGTTGAACATCATAGTGTTACTTGTCCTCGTTGAACATCATAGTGTTACTTGTTCTTGTTGAACATCATAGTGTTACTTGTCCTTGTTGAACATCATAGTGTTACTTGTCCTCGTTGAACATCATAGTGTTACTTGTCCTTGTTGAACATCATAGTGTTACTTGTCCTTGTTGAACATCATAGTGTTACTTGTCCTTGTTGAACATCAGTGTTACTTGTCCTCGTTGAACATCATAGTGTTACTTGTACTTGTTGAACATCATAGTGTTACTTGTCCTCGTTGAACATCAGTGTTACTTGTACTTGTTGAACATCATAGTGTTACTTATCCTCGTTGAACATCATAGTGTTACTTGTCCTCGTTGAACATCATAGTGTTACTTGTCGTTGTTGAACATCATAGTGTTACTTGTCCTCGTTGAACATCATAGTGTTACTTGTACTTGTTGAACATCATAGTGTTACTTGTCCTCGTTGAACATCAGTGTTACTTGTACTTGTTGAACATCATAGTGTTACTTATCCTCGTTGAACATCATAGTGTTACTTGTCCTCGTTGAACATCATAGTGTTACTTGTCGTTGTTGAACATCATAGTGTTACTTGTCCTCGTTGAACATCATAGTGTTACTTGTCCTTGTTGAACATCATAGTGTTACTTGTCCTCGTTGAACATCATAGTGTTACTTGTCCTTGTTGAACATCAGTGTTACTTGTCCTCGTTGAACATCATAGTGTTACTTGTACTTGTTGAACATCATAGTGTTACTTGTCCTCGTTGAACATCAGTGTTACTTGTACTTGTTGAACATCATAGTGTTACTTATCCTCGTTGAACATCATAGTGTTACTTGTCCTCGTTGAACATCATAGTGTTACTTGTCGTTGTTGAACATCATAGTGTTACTTGTCCTCGTTGAACATCATAGTGTTACTTGTACTTGTTGAACATCATAGTGTTACTTGTCCTCGTTGAACATCAGTGTTACTTGTACTTGTTGAACATCATAGTGTTACTTATCCTCGTTGAACATCAGTGTTACTTGTCCTCGTTGAACATCATAGTGTTACTTGTCGTTGTTGAACATCATAGTGTTACTTGTCCTCGTTGAACATCATAGTGTTACTTGTCCTTGTTGAACATCATAGTGTTACTTGTCCTCGTTGAACATCATATTGTTACTTGTCCTTGTTGAACATCATAGTGTTACTTGTCCTTGTTGAACATCAGTGTTACTTGTCCTCGTTGAACATCATAGTGTTACTTGTCCTTGTTGAACATCATAGTGTTACTTGTCCTTGTTGAACATCATAGTGTTACTTATCCTCGTTGAACATCATAGTGTTACTTGTCCTCGTTGAACATCATAGTGTTACTTGTCCTTGTTGAACATCACAGTGTCACTGGACGAGGAAGCTCAACGAGGTATTACCAGGAAACTGAAGACCAAAGAACAAGTTCTCAACGAAAGCACAAGTCACCGGAATTGGTCAGTGTCTTGACCAGGAGGCAGTGATGCCATGTAGAAAGTATCAATTAGAGATGTGCCAAAGTATCGGCAATGGTCTAAAACTGAGTATCGGTATCGGCAAAAACTTTGGTATCATTTCATCACTACACAACACGTAGAACAAGACAATTTCAGACGTCTCTCTCAGAACTGAGCTTTATTAGACCTTAATTAGACTCAAAGTTCCTCCTAAACCTGTCTTTGGTGCCCCTCCTTTCCTTACTCCCCCCCCCTCACCATCCACCATTAAGAAATAGCAACATTTCAGAAAAGATGGTGTCGCTTTCCCGAGCTCAGATATCGCTCTCAAATATCGCCTCCGAGTGTAAATACGTTGGTGGTGGGTGCGATCCTTCAAGAATCGCCGATATGTATTGAGCACGATGTTGGTAGTGGTGGTACTGAGGGGGGGGAGGGGATGTTCGATGTTGTGGTGGTGGTGGTTGCTCGCTGCTGACAAATACATTCTCAGCGAGGAAATCGCTTATAGATATCGCGGAATATTAAGGCGATAAGCTGCTGAGGACGACGCGGGTGGTGGGGATCTTCTCAAGAGGAGACCCCCCTTCTCAAGGGTGGTGGGGACCTTCTCAAGGATGGTGGGGACCTTCTCAAGGATGAAGGGACCCCCCTCAAAGGTGGTAGAGACCTCAAGGATGAAGAACCCCCTTCTCAAGGGTGGTGGGGACCTTCTCAAGGAAGAGGGAACCCCCTTCTCAAGGATGAAGGACCCCCTTCTCAAGGGTGGTGAGGACTTTCTCAAGGAAGAGGGAACCCGTTCCCCCCTTCTCAAGGATGAATGTCC
>WNWK01001620.1:0-130000 GCA_009830355.1 Cherax destructor | reverse complement strand
TTGTGAATAAGACGTTTCGTCCAGGATGAGCTCTCTCAATGCATCCAGGGGTTCAGGGAGTGGTCAAGTAGATACTAAGCTTTACCAGGTACCATCTTAAGAGTCGTCAGAGTAAGAGGAAGATACTAAGCTTTACCAGATACCATCTTACGAATCGTCAGAGTAAGAGGAAGATACTAAGCTTTACCAGGTACCATCTTGAAAGAAGCAGTGAAACATGTACTCTTGAAGGAAACAGTGAAACATGCACTCTTGAAGGAAACAGTGAAGCATGCACTCTTGAAGGAGGACTGGAAAGTATATCATTAGCAAAATATACTGACAGGTATGCGAATGAGACACCTGTCAGTATATTTTGCTAATGATATACTTTCCAGTCCTCCTTCAGGAGTGCATGTTTCACTGCTTCCTTCAAGAGTGCATGTTTCACTGCTTCCTTCAAGAATGCATGTTTCACTGCTTCCTTCAAGAATGCATGTTTCACTGCTTCCTTCAAGAGTGCATGTTTCACTGCTTCCTTCAAGAGTGCATGTTTCACTGCTTCCTTCAAGAGTTCATGTTTCACTGCTTCCTTCAAGAGTGCATGTTTCACTGCTTCCTTCAAGAGTGCATGTTTCACTGCTTCCTTCAAGAATGCATGTTTCACTGCTTCCTTCAAGAATGCATGTTTCACTGCTTCCTTCAAGAGTGCATGTTTCACTGCTTCCTTCAAGAGTGCATGTTTCACTGCTTCCTTCAAGAGTGCATGTTTCACTGCTTCCTTCAAGAGTGCATGTTTCACTGCTTCCTTCAAGAGTGCATGTTTCACTGCTTCTTTCAAGAGTGCATGTTTCACTGCTTCCTTCAAGAGTGCATGTTTCACTGCTTCCTTCAAGAGTGCATGTTTCACTGCTTCCTTCAAGAGTACATGTTTCACTGCTTCCTTCAAGAGTGCATGTTTCACTGCTTCCTTCAAGAGTGCATGTTTCACTGCTTCCTTCAAGAGTACATGTTTCACTGCTTCCTTCAAGAGTGCATGTTTCACTGCTTCCTTCAAGAGTGCATGTTTCACTGCTTCCTTCAAGAGTGCATGTTTCACTGCTTCCTTCAAGAGTGCATGTTTCACTGCTTCCTTCAAGAGTGCATGTTTCACTGCTTCCTTCAAGAGTACATGTTTCACTGCTTCCTTCAAGAGTGCATGTTTCACTGCTTCCTTCAAGAGTGCATGTTTCACTGCTTCCTTCAAGAGTGCATGTTTCACTGCTTCCTTCAAGAGTGCATGTTTCACTGCTTCCTTCAAGAGTGCATGTTTCACTGCTTACTTCAAGAGTACATGTTTCACTGCTTCCTTCAAGAGTGCATGTTTCACTGCTTCCTTCAAGAGTGCATGTTTCACTGCTTCCTTCAAGAGTGCATGTTTAACTGCTTCCTTCAAGAGTACATGTTTCACTGCTTCCTTCAAGAGTGCATGTTTCACTGCTTCCTTCAAGAGTACATGTTTCACTGCTTCCTTCAAGAGTACATGTTTCACTGCTTCCTTCAAGAGTGCATGTTTCACTGCTTCCTTCAAGAGTGCATGTTTCAAGGGACCAGCATAAGCAGTGCTGCCAGCAGGAAAGCGGAGACTCCGACTGTCTTCACGTGTATGCAAGTCAAGTGAATCATTTTTGTTTTATTTTAATGGCAAGCGAGAAGGAATGTCAACACGAGAGGTGTCCACGCTCCGGTGAATGAGAAAATAATACTCATGCTGACTCGTTGAACGTCCTGAAACACGAATGGTTAACGGTTGGTTGAACGTGTGAGTGAACGATTCACAGGCGAGTGAAGAATGATGATGAGCCAAGTGAGACATGGCATACCTTTACCTCTGGTGACTTTCGAGAGTTGTTCTACTTCCGGAGCCCGGCCCTTTGCCAGGCTCGTCTGCTGCTTGCCTGGTCAACCAGGCTGTTGCTGCTGGTGGCCCACATATCCCAGAAATGTTTCTGATAGCGTCTAGTAAGATGTTGAGTAGACAGGCACCACGAATATTGATACAGTGTTCTCTTGCTGTACCCACTGCGCCCCTACCCTTCACTGGGTTTATTTTTCAGTGACTGAGAATAAACCCTTGGCCCGTTGGTGACTGGTAATGTGAAGAAGTTATTCATTATAAATTACCAACAGAAAGTGAAGACCAAGAGAGCCGTACAGAAGTGAAGAACAAGTGAGCCGTACAGAAACTGAAGAACAAGTGAGCCGTATAGAAACTGAAGAACAAGTGAGCCGTACAGAAACTGAAGAACAAGAGAGCCGTACAGAAACTGAAGAACAAGAGAGCCGTACAGAAACTGAAGAACAAGAGAGCCGTACTGAAACTAAAGAACAAGAGAGCCGTACAGAAACTGAAGAACAAGAGAGCCGTACAGAAACTGAAGAACAAGAGAGCCGTACAGAAACTGAAGAACAAGAGAGCCGTACAGAAACAGAAGAACAAGAGAGCCGTACAGAAACTGAAGAACAAGAGAGCCGTACTGAAACTAAAGAACAAGAGAGCCGTACAGAAACTGAAGAACAAGAGAGCCGTACAGAAACTGAAGAACAAGTGAGCCGTACAGAAACTGAAGAACAAGAGAGCCGTACTGAAACTGAAGAACAAGTGAGCCGTACAGAAACTGAAGAACAAGAGAGCCGTACTGAAACTAAAGAACAAGAGAGCCGTACAGAAACTGAAGAACAAGAGAGCCGTACAGAAACTGAAGAACAAGAGAGCCGTACTGAAACTAAAGAACAAGAGAGCCGTACTGAAACTAAAGAACAAGTGAGCCGTACAGAAACTGAAGAACAAGCGAGCCGTACTGAAACTAAAGAACAAGAGAGCCGTACAGAAACTGAAGAACAAGAGAGCCGTACTGAAACTAAAGAACAAGAGAGCCGTACAGAAACTGAAGAACAAGAGAGCCGTATAGAAACTGAAGAACAAGAGAGCCGTACTGAAACTAAAGAACAAGAGAGCCGTACTGAAACTAAAGAACAAGAGAGCCGTACAGAAACTAAAGAACAAGAGAGCCGTACAGAAACTGAAGAACAAGAGAGCCGTACAGAAACTGAAGAACAAGTGAGCCGTACAGAAACTGAAGAACAAGAGAGCCGTACAGAAACTGAAGAACAAGAGAACCGTACAGAAACTGAAGAACAAGAGAGCCGTACAGAAACTGAAGAACAAGAGAGCCGTATAGAAACTGAAGAACAAGAGAGCCGTACTGAAACTAAAGAACAAGAGAGCCGTACAGAAACTGAAGAACAAGAGAGCCGTACAGAAACTGAAGAACAAGAGAGCCGTACTGAAACTGAAGAACAAGAGAGCCGTACTGAAACTGAAGAACAAGAGAGCCGTACAGAAACTGAAGAACAAGAGAGCCGTACTGAAACTAAAGAACAAGAGAGCCGTACAGAAACTGAAGAACAAGAGAGCCGTACAGAAACTGAAGAACAAGAGAGCCGTACTGAAACTAAAGAACAAGAGAGCCGTACAGAAACTGAAGAACAAGAGAGCCGTATAGAAACTGAAGAACAAGAGAGCCGTACTGAAACTAAAGAACAAGAGAGCCGTACATAAACTGAAGAACAAGAGAGCCGTACAGAAACTGAAGAACAAGAGAGCCGTACTGAAACTAAAGAACAAGAGAGCCGTACAGAAACTGAAGAACAAGAGAGCCGTACAGAAACTAAAGAACAAGAGAGCCGTACAGAAACTGAAGAACATAATATATGAACGGACATAAAAATTAACAAGAAAAAAATACTTTTAGAGAAAGATTTATAATAATTACCCACTGACGTGGAAAAAAAACAACAGAAACTCTTAAAAAAAATTATCCAGAGCACGTATAAAAATTACGATTTTTTGCCCCCACAAGAAATTCGCAAATATAAAATCAAATATAAAAATTACACTGGAGTGTTTCTAAACTCCCAAATGGACAGACTTTAGCATTTCTACTTTCTAATACGACCGTCGTTCGCCGGACGGCCATTTAACTTGTCACGTCCGGATAATCGATTATGTTCTCTTCTTTTCTGAGGTCAAATAAAAGTTACACAATGTAATTAACTTTTAAACTTTAGTTGCCACATAATAATTGAGTGGCGGCGTCTGGCCTTTTTTGTTTTTAGAAAGTTGAAGATAAAGTTACGCTGAGTTATATGTACACACTAAACTGAGAGGGAAGCACAGTGCACACACGAAGCAGAAAGATGTACACATCAAACTGGAAGGTGTACACTATACTGGATGGTGCACACTAAAACGGGAGGTGCACACAATGAACTGAGGGTGCACACTAAGTTTAGAGATGTACACAATGAACCGGCCATACTTACATTAAAGTGAGACGGGTACACACTAAACTAGAGGTATAATACACTTCACTTTAGAAGACACACACACACACACACACACACACACACACACACACACACACAAAACAAAACAAAACAAAACAAAAAAAAACTTGTCCAATAACATATGTTTTAGTGTGTACTCTCACCAGTACGTTATTTGTCCACAAAATTGTTGTCCGCCTGGAACAACGCTCCTGATTACGGGAAAGGATTCTAACCGGCTTTTTCCCAGAGAAATTGAAAAGAAGTTATTTTAAGAATAAAGATTATCGAGACGACACAAGAAAATATATGTAAGCTTATATTTAATGTATACTTGAGACTGTAAAGCTTTACTGTTTTTTTGGTCGTCAGAGTAAGAAGAAGATACTAAGCTTTACCAGGTACCATCTTACGAGTCGTCAGAGTAAGAAGATACTAAGCTTTACCAGGTACCATCTTACGAGTCGTCAGAGTAAGAAGATACTAAGCTTTACCAGGTACCATCTTACGAGTCGTCGGTGACCAGTAGCTGACAAACTAGTTGTGTAAAACACTGCAACAGAGCGAAACTTTGTTTAATCTAAGTAGAGCGAAACGTCGTGTAGAAAAAGGTATTTTTTTCTGCTACGTGTTTTAAATCCCTATTAAGTTTATGAGACAAAACATCAGTGACCCTGCCAGGGTGCACTCAACATCAGTGACCCTGCCAGGGTGCACTCAACATCAGTGACACTGCCAGGGTGCACTCAACATCAGTGACCCTGCCAGGGTGCACTCAACATCAGTGACCCTGCCAGGGTGCACTCAACATCAGTGACCCTGCCAGGGTGCACTCAACATCAGTGACCCTGCCAGGGTGCACTCAACATCAGTGACCCTGCCAGGGTGCACTCAACATCAGTGACCCTGCCAGGGTGCACTCAACATCAGTGACCCTGCCAGGGGGCACTCAACATAAGTGACCCTGCCAGGGGGCACTCAACATCAGTGACCCTGCCAGGGTGCTCAACATCAGTGACCCTGCCAGGGTGCACTCAACATCAGTGACCCTGCCAGGGTGCACTCAACATCAGTGACCCTGCCAGGGTGCACTCAACATCAGTGACCCTGCCAGGGTGCACTCAACATCAGTGACCCTGCCAGGGGGCACTCAACATAAGTGACCCTGCCAGGGTGCACTCAACATAAGTGACCCTGCCAGGGTGCACTCAACATCAGTGACCCTGCCAGGGTGCACTCAACATCAGTGACCCTGCCAGGGGGCACTCAACATAAGTGACCCTGCCAGGGTGCACTCAACATCAGTGACCCTGCCAGGGTGCACTCAACATCAGTGACCCTGCCAGGGTGCACTCAACATCAGTGACCCTGCCAGGGTGCACTCAACATCAGGGACCCTGCCAGGGTGCACTCAACATCAGTGACCCTGCCAGGGTGCACTCAACATCAGTGACCCTGCCAGGGTGCACTCAACATCAGTGACCCTGCCAGGGTGCACTCAACATCAGTGACCCTGCCAGGGTGCACTCAACATCAGTGACCCTGCCAGGGTGCACTCAACATCAGTGACCCTGCCAGGGGCACTCAACATCAGTGACCCTGCCAGGGGGCACCCAACATAGTGACCCTGCCAGGGTGCACTCAACATCAGTGACCCTGCCAGGGGGCACTCAACATAAGTGACCCTGCCAGGGTGCACTCAACATCAGTGACCCTGCCAGGGTGCACTCAACATCAGTGACCCTGCCAGGGTGCACTCAACCTCAGTGACCCTGCCAGAGTACACTCAACATCAGTGACCCTGCCAGGGTGCACTCAACATCAGTGACCCTGCCAGGGTGCACTCAACATCAGTGACCCTGCCAGGGTGCACTCAACATCAGTGACCCTGCCAGGGTACACTCAACATCAGTGACCCTGCCAGGGGGCACTCAACATCAGTGACCCTGCCAGGGTGCACTCAACATCAGTGTCCCTGCCAGGGTACACTCAACATCAGTGACCCTGCCAGGGGGCACTCAACATCAGTGACCCTGCCAGGGTGCACTTATCATCGGTGATCCTGCCACTGTGCACTCAACACCAGTGACCCTGCCCACTGTGTATTCTCCATCAATGACCCTGCCACGGTGTACTCACCATAAATGACCCTGCCACGGTGTCCTCACCATCAATGACCCTGCCAGGGTGCATTCATCATCGGTGACCCTGCCACTGTGCACTCAACACCAGTGACCCTGCCCACGGTGTACTCATCATCAGTGACCCTGCCACGGTGCACTCAACACCAGTGACCCTGCCACGGTGCACTCAACACTAGTGACCCTGCCACGGTGCACTCACCAACACAACTATCGTGTTGCTCTCTAAAATAAATTCAACCCAGAAATTAACTTTTGCACCACACCGGCCGTCTCCCACAGAGGCTGGGTGACCCCCACTAACAAAGGGAACACATTCACCATCACTCAGTTAACCTCTGTAAGAGTGTGTGCGTGTGAGTGTGTGTGTGGAGCCGGGAGGTGCTGCTAGCTCTATGATGCAATGACAACGCTAGAGGCTCTCAGGAAGTGTGTTTTAGGTGTTTGGCGATATTTGATGGTGGTGACGGTGACGTCTGGTTATGGTGGTGGTGATGGTGATGGGTGGTGTGCCGGGTGTCGTAGTTTATGTGGTGAGTGGTGTGGCGGGAGTCGTAGTTTGGTGTTGGTGGTGGTGGTGTTGGTAGTGCTGGTGGTGGTGGTGTTGGTGGTAGTAGTGTTGGTGGTGGTGGTATTGTTGGTGGTGATAGTGGTATTGCTGGTGGTGGTAGTGGTATTGCTGGTGGTGGTGTTGTTGGTGGTGTTGTTGGTGGTGTTGTTGGTGGTGTTGCTGGTAGTGTTGTTGTTGTTGTTGTTGTTGGTGGTGGTGGTGGTATTGGTGGTGGTGGTGTTGCTGTTGGTGGTGTTGCTGTTGGTGGTGTTGCTGTTGGTGGTGGCGTTGCTGTTGGTGGCGGTGGTGTTGCTGGTGGTAGTTGTGATGCTGGTTGTAGTGGTGGTGTTGCTGGTGGTGGTGGTGTTGCTGGTGGTGCTGGTGTTGCTGATGTTGCTGGTGCTGTTGCTGGTGGTGGTGTTGCTGGTGGTGGTGTTGCTGGTGGTGGTGTTGCTGGTGGTGGTGTTACTGGTGGTGGTGTTGCTGGTGGTGTTGCTGGTGGTGGTGGTGTTGCTGGTGGTGGTGGTGTTGCTGGTGGTGGTGTTGCTGGTGGTGGTGTGGTGTTGCTGGTGGTGGTGGTGTTGCTGGTGGTAGTTGTGATGCTGGTTGTAGTGGTGGTGTTGCTGGTGGTGGTGGTGTTGCTGGTGGTGCTGGTGTTGCTGATGTTGCTGGTGCTGTTGCTGGTGGTGGTGTTGCTGGTGGTGGTGTTGCTGGTGGTGGTGTTGCTGGTGGTGGTGTTACTGGTGGTGGTGTTGCTGGTGGTGTTGCTGGTGGTGGTGGTGTTGCTGGTGGTGGTGTTGCTGGTGGTGGTGTTGCTGGTGGTGGTGTGGTGTTGCTGGTGGTGGTGGTGTTGCTGGTGGTGGTGGTGGTGTTGCTGGTGGTGGTGGTGGTGTTGCTGGTGGTGGTGGTGGTGTTGTTGGTGGTGGTGGTGTTTCTGGTGGTGGTGGTGTTGCTGGTGGTGGTGTTACTGGTGGTGGTGTTGCTGGTGGTGGTGTTACTGGTGGTGGTGTTGCTGGTGGTGGTGGTGTTGCTGGTGGTGGTGTGGTGTTGCTGGTGGTGGTGGTGGTGTGGTGTTGCTGGTGGTGGTGGTGTGGTGTTGCTGGTGGTGGTGGTGTTGCTGGTGGTGGTGTGGTGTTGCTGGTGGTGGTGGTGGTGGTGCTGATAGTTGTTTTGCTGCTGGTGCTCAGGACTGGCAGACATGGAGCTAGCTACAAGAAACAGCAATAGCAGCTGCTTCAACTGCAACAGAAGCACAACAGTAACAGATGAAGCGCAGCAGCAGCTCAGCAACAACAACAGGAAGGACTCGGCTAGAGTCCTTCCTGTCTTGTGACAATGTCTGACAATATGCTGTCATTTCCACGAGAATGTTCCATGTCTGAGAGCATACTGACATTCTCTGGAATCTCTGAAAGCAACCTGACAACTCTATGAATCTGTTCACAGGTCCCGCTGTAGGACTTTCCAGGTCCGGCCACAGAACTTTCCAGGTCATTACCGGACTTTCCAGGTCACTAAAGAACTTTCCAGTTCCTGCTACAGGACTTTGCAGGTCCCGCTACGGGACTTTCCAGGATACTTCAGGACTTCCCAGGTCCCGCTACGGGACTTTCCAGGATACTTCAGGACTTCCCAGGTCCCGCTACGGGACTTTCCAGGATACTTCAGGACTTCCCTGGTCCCGCTACGGGACTTTCCAGGATACTTCAGGACTTCCCTGGTCCCGCTACGGGACTTTCCAGGATACTTCAGGACTTCCCTGGTCCCGTTACGGGACTTCATTTGGCTTGAGAACTCCTCAATAAGTCCGATGCCGTCACTTACCTTCAACTGAATTAAATACCCTAGGTAGGTTTAACCTTAAGAGGTTTAAAGTTTTTTTTGTTTAATAAAGCCTATCCTTTTTTCCTTGGACCTGTGATAGTACCTTTGATGAGTCTCGAGAGTTTTTCTACTCCCGGAGTCCGGACTTGAAAACTACCGTGTTACATGAGAGAGAGACTCAGATAACGTCCCGTGGCTCGGATGGTAGCGCACTCAGCTCACATAATGTGTCTGTGGTTCGATCCCCGGCACGGGTGGACACGCTGGGCATGTTTCCTTACACCTGCTGCCTTTGTTCACCTAAAAGTAAGTAGGTACGTAAGTAGGTACGTAGCTGTTATCAACACCCAGTGTTACCACAGTACGCATAAGGACCAACCAACGTACAAACAACCACAGCTCGAACACGGACCAATCAACGTACACACAGCACCAAAAGGCACCAACCAACGTACAACCTCAGCATGACGGACCGTCTAACGTATAACCCCAGCATGGACACGGACCGTCCAACCACAGCATGAACACGGACCGTCCAACATACAACCCCAGCATGGACACGGACCGTCCAACCACAGCATGAACACGGACCGTCCAACATACAACCCCAGCATGGACACGGACTGTCCAACGTCCAACCCCAACATGGACACGGACCGTCCAACGTACAACCCCAGCATGGACACGGACTGTCCAACGTACAAACCCAGCTATCATAAACATGACTGGGAGGAGCAAGTTTGACGGCTAATTTACCAACATTCTGGCGAGGCGATCAACAACGTCCTAAGTCATCTTTAGCCAAGATGGCTGAGGAACCAGGCTCTACGGACACGGCCATCATGGACAAAACATAATGAACACGTACACAGTTAAGAAACACGTACAAAGTTAACACGTACACAGTCCTGTACGTGTGTTTGACCGGTTCTGGGAGTTCTTCTGTCCTCTCAGACCCGGACTGAACACATCAACACCCGGCTGAGGGACTGATTACCTCAGACCCTCCCCCCTCCTCGTCGTTCACCTTTCCCTGCACTGGACTGAAGAAGCCACTGGCTGGCGAACGTTTCCAGACTAAAGATACCCAAATGTATACTACAAGTGTCTCATTCATCAAATATTTTACTTACTCTATGCGTGTAGCAAGCGATTCTCTCGCATTTACCAGCTCTCATCTTTCTCTCTTGTATAGTACTTGTATTGTACCATCAACTTCCTGGCCATTGTTGTGTGTGTGTCTTACTGTGCTCTACGAACGACTATCACCTGATATTATCGTCACTATTCCTCAGTCCTCTACCTGTTCCTCTCGCTCTCTTAGAGATGGTCTCACTGTCAGTTTGTATCTGACATGAACAACACGCACACGGCGAACACTTGACGTACGCAACACACACACACACACACACGCATCTCCAACAGGCCTAGTGTCTAATAGACATGTGCCTAGGACAAAATAGTAACTAAGAGGCACGCACACAGGCACGCACACACAGACACGCGCACACAGGCACACGCTCACAAACACGCTCACACACACACACACACACTAGAGAACGATATAGTGGAGGCGGAAACCATACATAGTTTTAAGACAAGATATGATAAAGCTCATGGAGCAGGGAGAGCAGAGACCCAGTAGCGGACAGCGAAGAGGCGGGGCCAGGAGCTGAGTCTCGACCCCTGCAACCACAATTAGGTGAGTACACACACACACGCAAATGCATACTGCGAGGAATTGACAGGGTGGACAGAGACAGGATGTTCCAGAGAGGGGACACAGCAACAAGGGGTCACAATTGGAAGTTGAAGACTCAGATGAGTCAAAGGGATGTTAGGAAGTATTTCTTCAGTCACAGAGTTGTCAGGAAGTGGAATAGTCTGGAAAGTGACGTAGTGGAGGTAGGAACCATACATAGTTTTAAGACGAGGTAAGGGAAATTACCAATAGGCCCCTGGCTGCCTTCAAGAGGGACCTGGACAGATACTTAAGTCAGTGCTGGATCAACAGGGCTGTGGTTCGTACGTTGGACTACGTGCGGCCAGCAGTAACAGCCTGGTTGATCAGGCCCTGATCCACCGGGAGGCCTGGTCGTGGACCGGGCCGCGGGGGCGTTGATCCCCGGAATACCCTCCAGGTAGACTCCAGGAGGTTTGATAAAGCTCATGGAGCAGGGAGAGAGGACCTAGTAGCGATCAGTGAAGAGGCGGGGGCCAGGAGCTATGAATCGACCCCTGCAACCACAAATAGGTGAGTACAAATATGTGGGTACACACACACGCACACACACATACACACATACCTTGTTCAGCTGGAGTCTAAATTCTAAGAGAAAAAGAATAGCCTGAGCAGAAGATAAATGAGAGTGAGGGTGTGTGGTGGTATCTGGCAGCTGCCCCCCCCCCCATATCAAACAAACATCAGCCGAGAAGTTAGGATCCATCCCCCTCCCCCCTCTCTCTCACCACACACACACACACACACACACACACACACACACACACACACACACACACACACACACATGCAGGAATAACCTCTTCCAAGTCATAGAATTTACGCTTGGATCTAAACTGAAAGTTGGGAGTAATTTAAGTTTGCTTTGATTATCTGTAATTAATAATGTCTCCGGCGGCAACACGTGTAGTGTGTGTGTGTGTGAGAAAAAAAAGAAAAAGAGAGAGAGAGAGAGAGAGAGAGCCAGGAGCGGAGACTCGACCCCCACAAGCACACACAGACTAGGACACACAATGTGTGCTGGTGGGGGGTCCATTAGCATAGCAACGTTTTCCTGCAGACAAGTGATATGATTTAACATTTAACATTATCCTTACAAGACTTTGCCTCATTACCTGTTAATTGCCTTCTAAACCTCTCCCTCTCTCTACCCCTCCCTCTCTTTTCCCTCACCCTCTCCCTCCCTCCCTCTCTCTCTTCCCTCTGCGACCTACCGCTGCCTCACATGCGGTCTTACCTGTGTCATACCAGTGAACGATTCCGAGAGTTCTTTTAACTCTGCTATGAACAATTCCGAGGGTTCTTTTAACTCCGCTCGAAGTGGAGCCAGAGTTTCTTGTTGACTGCCTGGTCAAATGAGCTGTTGTTGCTAGCAGGTCGCAAGCCCACACAATCATCACAAACTGTTTCTAATATCTTTTAAAATTTTCAATAGTCTGGGATCACGGATATTGATACAATGTTCTCTTATTGTGCCCATTGCACTTATGCTTTTCGCTGGGTTTATTTTGTATTTCCTCCCATAGCTCTCACTCCAGTATGTTGTTATGGCAATGTGCAGATTTGGGACCAGGGCCTCAAGTACTTTCCAGGTAAGTATTATCATGTATCTCTCTCTCCTCCGCTCCACTGAGTACTTATTTAGGACTTTAAGGCGTTCCCAGTAATATAAATGCTTTATTGGCTCAATATGGGCCGTAAATGATCTCTATATTTGTTTGAGCCTTCCAGCAGTGTCATGGCGTGGGTGTGTACGCCAGCAGGGACGTGCACACCAACTAGAGCTGGCACGGGCGTGCACGCGGGAAGGTGCGTGCGCACGAGTGTTTGTGTGAGCGCACACCCATAATTCCATCACTGATAATCAACATCCACATCATCTCAGTAATAAAAACTGAACTTTGATATAAAATGAAACATTTCAGCAGTGAGACTGGGCCACATTTGACTGCCATTAAATACTCATTAGTGGGGCACTGGTGCCAAGGTGCCAGGCAGTGCCCCCCACACCAGCCTCATACAACACTATAACGTATCGTCAGGGAGCTTTATTACCACAGTTATACAGTGAAAGGATATACACAGTATGTATATACATTGAAAGATATATATACAATGAAGGTATATACATTGGAAGTATATTCATTGTAAGTACACTGAAGGTATATACACTGAAGTTATGTACACTGAAGTTATGTCCATTGAAGGTATGTACATTTAAGGTATGTACATTGAAGGTACACTCAGTGGTCACTTTAATAGGTACACCTGGACACTTGCACGTTAAGGCAAATATCTAATCAGCCAACCAGGTGGCAGCACCTCAATGCCTAAAAGCATGAAGACATGGTCAAAAGATTCAGTTGTTGTTCAGACCAAACATCAGAATGGGGAAGAATTATGATCTAAGTAACTTTGAACGTGGAATGATTGTTGGTGCCAGAAGTGATGGTTTGTGTATCTCAGAGACTGATGATACCCTGGGATTTTCATGCGCCATACTCTCTTAGAGTTTACAGACAATGATGTGAAAAACACAAAAATACAGTGAGGAGCAGTTCTGTAGGCGAAAACGCTTTGTTAATGAGAGAGGTCAAAGGATAATGACCAGACTGGTTGAGGCTAACAGGAAGGCGACAGTAACTCAAATAACCATGCGTTATAACAGTGGCATGCAGAAGAACATCTCTGAATGCACAACACGTCAAACAGTGAAGAGGATGGGCTGCAACATCGGCAGAGGACCACACGAGGTTCCACTCTCGTTACCTAAGAACAGGAAACGTCTCCTGATCTGACGAATCGCGATTTCTGCTGCTATATCCAGATGGCAAGTGTCAGAATTTTGCATAAAACTTTGGGATGTAGTGGAATGGGAGATTTGCAACATGAATGTGCAACCGACAAATCTGCAACAACTGCGTGATGCTATCATGTCAACACGGACCAGGATCTGTAAGGAATGTTTCCGGCACCTTGTTGACTCCATGCCACGAAGAATTCAAAGGGAAGGGGAGCAAAGGGAAGGAACCCAATACTAGGAAGGTGTACCTAATAGAGTGGCCACTGGGTAAATACACAGTAAAGGTATGTATACATTTTTATGTACATAGGTATACCTGCAGTTAGCTTGATACAGACGCTACAGTACTGCTTCACGAACTGTCACACGATTACCGGTTTGTAGTCTCGGGTATATACCTACTGGGGTCGAGCCTTAGTTCCTGGCACATCTTCCCTCCTTTCTCTCTCTGACGATCAACCGAAAAGAAATAATTACAAAATAGGTAATTACGCCGATTATTATTGGCCTGCACGTGGGTCATTAAGTCTGCAACTCACCACACATGAACAATCATGATTACGTTAATCCCTAAAACAGGGAGTAAAGCATACTTAATGTATACACACTGACATACACACCTCTCAGTTGTACGTACACACACACACACAGTCACAGTAAATACTGAATACAGAGATCAGTCACACAGGTTTCCAGTTACTGCTCGAACCTAAATACACATGACTCGCGAATCTGAACCCCACCATCACGCTACCATGAAGGTTTGAACCCCACCATCACGCTACCATGAAGGTTTGAACCCCACCATCACGCTACCATGAAGGTTTGAACCCCACCATCACGCTACCATGAAGGTTTGAACCCCACCATCACGCTACCATGAAGGTTTGAACCCCACCATCACGCTACCATGAAGGTTTGAACCCCACCATCACGCTACCATGAAGGTTTGAACCCCACCATCACGCTACCATGAAGGTTTGAACCCCACCATCACGCTACCATGAAGGTTTGAACCCCACCATCACGCTACCATGAAGGTTTGAACCCCACCATCACGCTACCATGAAGGTTTGAACCCCACCATCACGCTACCATGAAGGTTTGAACCCCACCATCACGCTACCATGAAGGTTTGAACCCCACCATCACGCTACCATGAAGGTTTGAACCCCACCATCACGCTACCATGAAGGTTTGAACCCCACCATCACGCTACATGAAGGTTTGAACCCCACCATCACGCTACCATGAAGGTTTGAACCCCACCATCACGCTACCATGAAGGTTTGAACCCCACCATCACGCTACCATGAAGGTTTGAACCCCACCATCACGCTACCATGAAGGTTTGAACCCCACCATCACGCTACCATGAAGGTTTGAACCCCACCATCACGCTACCATGAAGGTTTGAACCCCACCATCACGCTACCATGAAGGTTTGAACCCCACCATCACGCTACCATGAAGGTTTGAACCCCACCATCACGCTACCATGAAGGTTTGAACCCCACCATCACGCTACCATGAAGGTTTGAACCCCACTATCACGCTACCATGAAGGTTACAACCCCACCATCACGCTACCATGAAGGTTTGAACCCCACCATCACGCTACCATGAAGGTTTGAACCCCACCATCACGCTACCATGAAGGTTTGAACCCCATCACGCTACCATGAAGGTTTGAACCCCACCATCACGCTACCATGAAGGTTTGAACCCCACCATCACGCTACCATGAAGGTTTGAACCCCACCATCACGCTACCATGAAGGTTTGAACCCCACCATCACGCTACCATGAAGGTTTGAACCCCACCATCACGCTACCATGAAGGTTTGAACCCCACCATCACGCTACCATGAAGGTTTGAACCCACCATCACGCTACCATGAAGGTTTGAACCCCACCATCACGCTACCATGAAGGTTTGAACCCCACCATCACGCTACCATGAAGGTTTGAACCCCACCATCACGCTACCATGAAGGTTTGAACCCCACCATCACGCTACCATGAAGGTTTGAACCCCACCATCACGCTACCATGAAGGTTTGAACCCCACCATCACGCTACCATGAAGGTTTGAACCCCACCATCACGCTACCATGAAGGTTTGAACCCCACCATCACGCTACCATGAAGGTTTGAACCCCACCATCACGCTACCATGAAGGTTTGAACCCCACCATCACGCTACCATGAAGGTTTGAACCCCACCATCACGCTACCATGAAGGTTGAACCCCACCATCACGCTACCATGAAGGTTTGAACCCCACCATCACGCTACCATGAAGGTTTGAACCCCACCATCACGCTACCATGAAGGTTTGAACCCCACCATCACGCTACCATGAAGGTTTGAACCCCACCATCACGCTACCATGAAGGTTTGAACCCCACCATCACGCTACCATGAAGGTTTGAACCCCACCATCACGCTACCATGAAGGTTAACCCCACCTGCTACCATGAAGGTTTGAACCCCACCATCACGCTACCATGAAGGTTTGAACCCCACCATCACGCTACCATGAAGGTTTGAACCCCACCATCACGCTACCATGAAGGTTACAACCCCACCATCACGCTACCATGAAGGTTTGAACCCCACCATCACGCTACCATGAAGGTTACAACCCCACCAACACGCTACCATGAAGGTTTGAACCCACCACACGCTACCATGAAGGTTAGAACCCCACCACCACGCTACCATGAAGGTTCAACCCCACCATCACGCTACCATGAAGGTTAGAACCCCACCACCACGCTACCATGAAGGTTTAGAACCCACCATCACGCTACCATGAAGGTTTGAACCCCACCATCACGCTACCATGAAGGTTTGAACCCCATCACCACGCTACCATGAAGGTTTGAACCCCACCATCACGCTACCATGAAGGTTACAACCCCACCATCACGCTACCATGAAGGTTAGAACCCCACCATCACGCTACCATGAAGGTTACAACCCCACCACCACGCTACCATGAAGGTTAGAACCCCACCATCACGCTACCATGAAGGTTAGAACCCCACCACCACGCTACCATGAAGGTTAGAACCCCACCATCACGCTACCATGAAGGTTACAACCCCACCACCACGCTACCATGAAGGTTACAACCCCAGCACCACGCTACCATGAAGGTTACAACCCCAGCACCACGCTACCATGAAGGTTACAACCCCACCACTACGCTACCATGAAGGTTAGAACCCCACCACCACGCTACCATGAAGGTTAAAACACCACCACCACGCTACCATGAAGGTTAGAACCCCACCACCACGCTACCATGAAGGTTAAACCCCACCACTCACGCTACCATGAAGGTTAAACCCCACACCACGCTACCATGAAGGTTACAACCCCACCACTACGCTACCATGAAGGTTGAACCCCACCACCACGCTACCATGAAGGTTAAACCCACCACTACGCTACCATGAAGGTTGAACCCCACCACCACGCTACCAGTGCAAGACAGGTTAAAACACGCTACCAAGTCTACACCCACTACGTTACCATGAAGGTTTAAACCCCACCACTACCCTATCATGAAGGTTTGAACCCCACCACTACGCTACTATGAAGGTTTGAACACCACCACTACACTACCATGAAGGTTTGAATCCCACCACTACGCTACCATGAAGGTTTGAACTCCACCACTACGTTACCATGAAGGTTTAAATTCCACCACTATGCTATCATGAAGGTTTGAATCCCACCACTACGCTACCATGAAGATCTGAGCATCACCACTACGCTACCATGAAGGTCTGAGCATCACCACTACGCTACCATGAAGATCTGAGCACCACCACTACGCTACCATGAAGATCTGAGCACCACCACTACGCTACCATGAAGGTCTGAGCATCACCACTACGCTACCATGAAGGTCTGAGCACCACCACTACGCTACCATGAAGGTCTGAGCATCACCACTACGTTACCATGAAGGTTTGAACACCACCACAACATAAAAGGGTCATACATGGCTGTGTTCTTCAGCTACATTCTCACAATGTGAAAACATTCGCATTTCTTACCCTGTCCCTTCTCCCCAACATCCCAACTTGCTTCACCTCTCTCTCTTTCTTCAATTCCTCCCCAAAGTCCCACTTCCTCCCCCAAAGAACACATTCCCAAGCACGCACATTTGCCTAGAAATGTGTCCATGGCAGCCTCTCGTGAAGCGACGTTCTCCAGCTGATGCGGTGTCTAACTGCTGAACCACATGACTCTAGACTCTAGACTCTAGAGCGTCACTCACCCTAACTCTGGTTAGGAAAACGGAGAACATAAGAGCACAAACTGATTGAATTATAGAGTCCAGGAGAAAGAGTGGGAGCAAAGAGCCATAAATGAAATTTAGAAGAAATTCTAAATACCTATTCTCGTACGTAAAACTTACGTACGAGCCTGTCCCATGGCCGGGTTCCGGGAGTAGAAAGACTCTCGAAACTCATCAAAGGTATATCAAAGGTATGTATCAGTGTAGAGCTCTTACTTAAAGGAGATGCAGCATACATTAATGATAATAAGGAAAATGAGTGAAATGCTGAAGTTACAACAGGACTGAAGTGTTCAGTGAACCGCTCATCAATCTACATGACTGAGTCTCAATACACAGCCGTCATTTCCTAAATATCTGATGTAGTCTTATCTCCAAGCTACCACTGACGACACTGTCGTCCATGCAGTCAGTCCCAGACCCAGACTCGGGGATCTTCTCATTCATCAAAAATGACAAGAAACCACTATCACAGGTCTTTACTGTTCTATGGAGGACCTGAATACAGGTCCCACATTATAAAGGTGAGATCCTTTGATCTCACCTTCACATTAGTTTTTCGCTCTATTGTGTGGTTAGAATTTGTAGATATTGTTTAATAAAGTTTTTCATAACGGACTAATTGAATTTTGTCCTCATTGAACATCGTATTGTTTTCCGTTGCCCATTGGAAAACTTTGTTTATATCCGCTTGGAGATTTACCGTGTCGTCAAAGAATAACACACTTCTGTAGATCCCAGTATTGTCTGCAAAGGAAGACACAGTGCTATGGTTTACATCTCTCTTATGTTTTATATGAGGATGTGGAACAGGATGAGGGCGAGTACTGTGCCTTATGGAACAGAGCTTTTCACTGTGGCAAAGTCTGTGTATATATACTACACCTGCATTCTGTCCCCCAGTGCATCCAACACCATGTTATGCTTCTTAGTCATTTAAAATATTTTTATAATATGGGATATTACAGCTATTGGTCTACAATTCTTTGCTATTGCTTTGATGCCACCTTTATGGAGGGGCTGGAAGATCCATCTAGCACCCACCTTCAACTGGGACATCCACCACTACTATCATCCGGCAACAAGGAAAAGCCGTCTATAAGCTTAAAGAATCATATGCTCAGGCAATGAGGAAAGTTTGGTGTCAGCGAAGACCAACTGTGTTGCTTCCCTGTGCTGACACCACCACCATCACCTCGTGCTGACACCACCACCATCACCTCGTGCTGACACCACCACCACCACCATCACCTCGTGCTGGGACCACCACCACCACCATCACCTCGTGCTGGGACCACCACCATCACCATCACCTCGTGCTGGGACCACCACCATCACCTCGTGCTGACACCACCACCACAACCATCACCTCGTGCTGACACCACCACCACAACCATCACCTCGTGCTGACACCACCACCACCATCATCACCTCGTGCTGGACCACCATCATCACCTCGTGCTGGACCACCACCATCACCTCGTGCTGACACCACCACCACCATCATCACCTCGTGCTGGACCACCATCATCACCTCGTGCTGACACCACCACCATCACCTCGTGCTGACACCACCACCACAACCATCACCTCGTGCTGACACCACCACCACAACCATCACCTCGTGCTGACACCACCACCACAACCATCACCTCGTGCTGACACCACCACCACCATCATCACCTCGTGCTGGACCACCATCATCACCTCGTGCTGAGACCACCACCATCACCTCGTGCTGGGATCACCACCACCACCTCGTGTTGGGACCACCACTTCGTGCTGAGACCACCACCTCGTACTTGGACCACCACCGTGTGCTAGGACCACCACCACACCACCATCTGGTGCTGAGACCACCACCTCGTGTTGGGACCACCACTTCGTGCTGAGACCACCACCTCGTACTTGGACCACCACCGTGTGCTGGGACCACCACCACACCACCACCTGGTGCTGGGACAACCACCACACCACCATCTGGTGCTGAGACCACCACTTCGTGCTGGGACCACCACCTCGTACTTGGACCACCACCTGGTGCTGGGACCACCACCACACCACCACCTGGTGCTGGGACCACCACCACACCACCATCTGGTGCTGAGACCACCACTTCGTGCTGGGACCACCACCTCGTACTTGGACCACCACCTGGTGCTGGGACCACCACCACACCACCATCTGGTGCTGAGACCACCACTTCGTGCTGGTACCACCACCACACCACCACCTGGTGCTGGGACCACCACCTCGTGCTGGGACCACCACCTTGTGCTGGGACCACCACCACACCACCACCTGGTGCTGGGACCACCACCACACCACCATCTGGTGCTGAGACCACCACTTCGTGCTGGGACCACCACCACACCACCACCTGGTGCTGGGACCACCACCACACCACCATCTGGTGCTGAGACCACCACTTCGTGCTGGGACCACCACCTGGTGCTGGGACCACCACCTGGTGCTGGGACCATCACCACACCACCACCTGGTGCTGAGACCACCACTTCGTGCTGGGACCACCACCTGGTGCTGGGACCACCACCTGGTGCTGGGACCATCACCACACCACCATCTGGTGCTGAGACCACCACTTCGTGCTGGGACCACCACCTCGTGCTGGGACCACCACCTGGTGCTGGGACCACCACCACACCACCACCTGGTGCTGGGACCACCACCATTGCTGACTTAACAGTCACTGAGGTAACAGTCTGGTGTAATTCATGGCGTGGGAGACAAGCAATGTTCCTCAGTAACAAGAACGTTTGGAAATTCTTCATTTTCAGGTCTGAGGCATTTCCTGATATATTTGAAATTCTAGCGACAAAAGCTTATAAATAACAAATGTGGTATTATACCTAGTGTGTTTCAACACATTATAACACCTGAACAGCATTTTAACATGAAAACTGAACAAAATCTTAGTGAGAATGTGGAATGAATTGAATAGAATTATGAAAATGTGAGAAGCTCTAGATCTCTAGCAAGGACTGTTGACACCGCGACCCAAGACTCCTATCTTCTCAGTCTCACAAGTGGCTTGTACAACACTTTCACCTTTGACCTTTGAAGAGTTTCGAGAGTTGCTCTACTCTCTGATCCCGGCCATGGGCCTGTAGCAAATATAAATTACAAATTACCTGATTCTTGGTCATGGGCACGCTCATTAACCGTAACTTAACTATACCTGATTTCCCCACCCAGTATTGTGGCCACGTGACTTGGGGGTTAAACACAGAAATATCTCCAACGGGTCTGGCGCAGAGATTTGTATCCACAAATTCGTTGGGAGATCTTCGAAGCACGTTGTTAACTGCTAGATAACGTTGGGAATCCGTGTGGGACTCTAGAGATAGAAACTTGTAAGGAGGTGCTCTCAACACGGTCCTTGTTCAAAGATGGCTACCAGCGTCCTTCTCCCTTAGTTCATTAGAGGACCGCTAGATGTCTCTATGTATCTAATTTTCCCTACTCATTTCTATCTAATGTGAGCATATTAAAGTCTAAAACTACATATTTTAATTCTATTATTACTTCTAACACGTATTGTGACCACGAACAAGTGGTATTGAATCAATAACAAACACTGCGACTAGCCGAGGATTCGAACCCATGTTGTTTTGGCCCGCGGGGAGTAGAATGAAATTAGCTCAGAGGCACGCACACCACCGAATGTCCTCGGATCAAGGTAAAACCTCTAGCTCTGCTGGATGCTTGATTCTTGTAAGATTGAGTGGTCCTGTGGGTTAGAGCGTCATGTGGTTTTCGCTCACCATGAGGCGGGTCAAAGCAACATGGGTTCGAATCCTCGGCTAGTCGCAGTGTTGTTATTGATTCAATACCACTTGTCCGTGGTCACAATAATAATGTATTTTGGGCACACGCCCCAGCTCTGAGGAGCTGGATGAAATTTTCGCATTATAATCAGTGACAAACATGTAACAATATGTACTAGACATGTATCTCTCACACCTCGTGTACTGTATATGCCATCTTTATATCAACAATGTATCTCTTAAATCTTTTGTACCATATTATGTAATAAAATATACCTATTGGTAAAAAAAAAAAATTAAAAGATGGGTTGGTAGGGGAAGTGGAATATTCAAATGGCTTCAGGAAGAAATCCAAATATTCTTCCTTGAAGCCTTTTTATCCACTTCTCCGAGGCTATGGGTACCACAATTTGTTCCAGAGGTGGACCCCATTATATACATTTAATATATATATATATATATATATATATATATATATATATATATATATATATATATATATATATATATATATATATATATCGTACCGAATAGGTAAACTTGCGATTCTGGCTTGAACAGCAACGCTCTTCTTACCGAATAAGGCAAGCGAAAAATTGTGTATGCAATAATTTCGCAAAAATCATTCTGAACCTAACGAAAAAAATACGTTTCATTGTGTTTGTTCATTATTAAATTACTGTAAACTTATCTAAAATATATTTAGCTGGATTAGGCTAAATTAAATTGCGCTTGTTATAATAAGTTTAGGTAAGTTTTCTAAGGTTCTTTTGGTATAAAATTATTATTTTTTACATTAATATAAATGAAAAAAATATATCTTTAAACGTACAAGACAAAATTTTAGAAAGGACTTAATTTTAAATGAGTTCTTGCTAATTGACCAGTTTTACCTATTCAGCACGACATATATATATGTGTGTGTAAATGCTGCCGTCTCTGGTGTATATTTAACCTTTGATAAATACAATGTATTAAGGTGCTGGTAATTCTATTACAAAGAGAGAGAGAGAGAGAGAGAGAGAGAGAGAGAGAGAGAGAGAGAGAGAGAGAGAGAGAGAGAGAGAGAGAGAGAGAGAGAGAGAGAGAGAGAGAGAGAGAGAGAGAGAGGAGAGGGAGAGAGAGACATAATGAGCAGACATCTCCCTACATCAGGGGAGTTGCGGTCGCAGTTAGCCAAGAGTTCCAGTGTAACATTAATTTTCACCGTGGGAGACTAACGCCATTAGGGAGGCAGGGACGAGAGGCAGGGACGAGAGCCAGAGACGAGAGGCAGAGACGAAAGGCAGGGACGAGAGGCAGGGACGAGAGGCAGGGACGAGAGGCAGGGACGAAAGGCAGGGACGAGAGGCAGGGACGAGAGGCAGAGACGAGAGGCAGGGACGAGAGGCAGGGACGAGAGGCAGGGACGAGAGGCAGAGACGAAAGGCAGGGACGAGAGGCAGGGACGAGAGGCAGAGACGAGAGGCAGGGACGAGAGGCAGGGACGAGAGGCAGGGACGAGAGGCAGGGACGAAAGGCAGGGACGAGAGGCAGGGACGAGAGGCAGAGACGAGAGGCAGGGACAAGAGGCAGGGACGAGAGGCAGGGACGAGAGGCAGGGACGAAAGGCAGGGACGAAAGGCAGGGACGAGAGGCAGAGACGAGAGGCAGGGACGAAAGGCAGAGACGAGAGGCAGAGACGAAAGGCAGGGACGAGAGGCAGAGATGGAAGGAGAAAATAAGACACGTGGAAAGGGCTGTGGAAGAGAGGACAGTAAAGAGCAGAGAGAGAGAAAAGTAAAGTAAAAATGAGAAGGAAGAGTTGAGAGGTAAAGCACTTTGCTCCTCTCTTCCCCTCGCCCCCTCCATTTCCACCCCCTCCCCCCTTCCTTTAAAACTAGGGACACCGTTCCCTTCCCATGCATTAAGGTCTTAAGAACTCTGAGGGGGCAGGAAAAAAGACGATAATCACGACAAATGGGTCATAATCCCCACTTAATGATCTAACTCTCGCCCTAATGACGCTACACACCAAAGATCTTACAGCTCAAACAAAAATCGTCAACTTCAACCTCATTCCTGATGGTCACTACATAGTCCCACATGTGTTTACTACCTGGTGTGCTACATAGTCCCACATGTGTTTACTACCTGGTGTGCTACATAGTCCCACATGTGTTTACTACCTGGTGTGCTACATAGTCCCACATGTGTTTACTACCTGGTGTGCTACATAGTCCCACATGTGTTTACTACCTGGTGTGCTACATAGTCCCACATGTGTTTACTACCTGGTGTGCTACATAGTCCCACATGTGTTTACTACCTGGTGTGCTACATAGTCCCACATGTGTTTACTACCTGGTGTGCTACATAGTCCCACATGTGTTTACTACCTGGTGTGCTACATAGTCCCACATGTGTTTACTACCTGGAGTGCTACATAGTCCCACATGTGTTTACTACCTGGTGTGCTAAATAGTCCCACATGTGTTTACTACCTGGTATGCTACATAGTCCCACATGTGTTTACTACCTGGTGTGCTAAATAGTCCCACATGTGTTTACTACCTGGTATGCTACATAGTCCCACATGTGTTTACTACCTGGTGTGCTACATAGTCCCACATGTGTTTACTACATGGTGTGCTAAATAGTCCCACATGTGTTTACTACCTGGTGTGCTACATAGTCCCACATGTATTTACTACCTGGTATGCTACATAGTCCCACATGTGTTTACTACCCGGAGTGCTACATAGTCCCACATGTGTTTACTACCCGGAGTGCTACATAGTCCCACATGTGTTTACTACCTGGTGTGCTAAATAGTCCCACATGTGTTTACTACCTGGTGTGCTACATAGTCCCACATGTATTTACTACCTGGTATGCTACATAGTCCCACATGTGTTTACTACCCGGAGTGCTACATAGTCCCACATGTGTTTACTACCTGGAGTGCTACATAGTCCCACATGTGTTTACTACCTGGTGTGCTAAATAGTCCCACATGTGTTTACTACCTGGTGTGCTACATAGTCCCACATGTGTTTACTACCTGGTGTGCTACATTGTCCCACATGTGTTTACTACCTGGTGTGCTACATAGTCCCACATGTATTTACTACCTGGTATGCTACATAGTCCTACATGTGTTTACTACATGGTGTGCTAAATAGTCCCACATGTATTTACTACCTGGTATGCTACATAGTCCCACATGTGTTTACTACCTGGTGTGCTACATAGTCCCACATGTGTTTACTACCCGGAGTGCTACATAGTCCCACATGTGTTTACTACCTGGAGTGCTACATAGTCCCACATGTGTTTACTACCTGGTGTGCTAAATAGTCCCACATGTGTTTACTACCTGGTATGCTACATAGTCCCACATGTGTTTACTACCTGGTATGCTACATAGTCCCACATGTGTTTACTACCTAGTGTGCTACATAGTCCCACATGTGTTTACTACCTGGTGTGCTAAATAGTCCCACATGTGTTTACTACCTGGTGTGCTACATAGTCCCACATGTGTTTACTACCTGGTGTACTACATAGTCCCACATGTGTTTACTACCTGGTGTGCTACATAGTCCCACATGTGTTTACTACCTGGTATGCTACATAGTCCCACATGTGTTTACTACCTGGTGTGCTACATAGTCCCACATGTGTTTACTACCTGGTGTGCTACATAGTCCCACATGTGTTTACTACCTGGTGTGCTACATTGTCCCACATGTGTTTACTACCTGGTGTGCTACATAGTCCCACATGTATTTACTACCTGGTATGCTACATAGTCCCACATGTGTTTACTACCTGGTGTGCTACATAGTCCCACATGTGTTTACTACCTGGTGTGCTACATAGTCCCACATGTGTTTACTACCTGGTGTGCTACATAGTCCCACATGTGTTTACTACCTGGTGTGCTACATAGTCCCACATGTGTTTACTACCTGGTGTGCTACATAGTCCCACATGTGTTTACTACCTGGTGTGCTACATAGTCCCACATGTGTTTACTACCTGGTGTGCTAAATAGTCCCACATGTGTTTACTACCTGGTGTGCTACATAGTCCCACATGTGTTTACTACCTGGTGTGCTACATAGTCCCACATGTGTTTACTACCTGGTGTGCTACATAGTCCCACATGTGTTTACTACCTGGTGTGCTAAATAGTCCCACATGTGTTTACTACCTGGTGTGCTACATAGTCCCACATGTGTTTACTACCTGGTGTGCTACATAGTCCCACATGTGTTTACTACCTGGTGTGCTACATAGTCCCACATGTGTTTACTACCTGGTGTGCTACATAGTCCCACATGTGTTTACTACCTGGTGTGCTACATAGTCCCACATGTGTTTACTACCTGGTGTGCTACATAGTCCCACATGTGTTTACTACCTGGTGTGCTACATAGTCAAACATGTGTTTACTACCTGGTGTGCTACATAGTCCCACATGTGTTTACTACCTGGTGTGCTACATAGCGCCAACAAAGCATTTAAATTACTAGGAACGCCGCAAAGTCTTCAGTACTCACTGGAGCGGAGGAGAGAGAGATACATGATAATATATACGTGGAAAGTACTTGACGGCCTGGTCCCAAATCTGTACACTGCCATAACAGCATACCAGAGTGAGAGATATGGGAGGAAGTGCAAAATAAACCCAGTGAAAAGCAGAGGCGCCGTGGGTACAATAAGAGAGCATTATATGAACATCGGTAACTGCAGGTTATTCAACATCTTACCGGAAGATATCAGAAACACTGCTGGGACAAGTGTAGAAGTCTTCATTAGGAAACTGGAAAAATATATCCACAAAGTGGCAGATCAACCAGGTTATTATGAATATGTGAGCCAGCGTTCCGCCAGCAGCAACAGGCTGGCTGACTAGGCAAGCACCAGACAAGCCTGGCCCGAGGCCGAGCTCCGGGAGTAGGAAAACGCTCGAAACTCAACAAAGGTATATCACAGGTATAAAGGCAAGATGAGCTGCACGGGGTCGCACATGTAATATTTTTTGTAATTTAATCTTCACTTGTGTTTATTACGAGACTAAACAAATAAATACGGAAAGAACAATTGTATATGCTCAACAAAAGTATGTATTTGTTTCAAGATAACGCTATCCAATCACCTTTTTCTCATACAAAGCTGGGAATCGAACTGGGTGCAAGATCTTACAAGCCCGCCGCTCAGCATGTGACCCACAACAGTTGACTAAGACCCAGGTACCTACGTACTGCTAAGTGAACAAGGACAGCAGGTGTAAGGAACATGTCCAGAGTTTTCACTCGGTCCTCAGTGTGTGAGCTGAGGTGGTCCTCAGTGTGTGAGCTGAGGTGGTCCTCAGTGTGTGAGCTGAGGTGGTCCTCAGTGTGTGAGCTGAGGTGGTCCTCAGTGTGTGAGCTGAGGTGGTCCTCAGTGTGTGAGCTGAGGTGGTCCTCAGTGTGTGAGCTGAGGTGGTCCTCAGTGTGTGAGCTGAGGTGGTCCTCAGTGTGTGAGCTGAGGTGGTCCTCAGTGTGTGAGCTGAGGTGGTCCTCAGTGTGTGAGCTGAGGTGGTCCTCAGTGTGTGAGCTGAGGTGGTCCTCAGTGTGTGAGCTGAGGTGGTCCTCAGTGTGTGAGCTGAGGTGGTCCTCAGTGTGTGAGCTGAGGTGGTCCTCAGTGTGTGAGCTGAGGTGGTCCTCAGTGTGTGAGCTGAGGTGGTCCTCAGTGTGTGAGCTGAGGTCATGTTAATGGGAATTTCAATAAGAACTCAGACCCTGGGAAATGTTAGGAGCACTCATCAGTTACCATCTCCCGTCTTCTTGGCAAAGCCAGAGTATAGCTCTTCATCCCAGTTACTGTTAAAGTAACCACTGCTAACACTTCCCAGTCCAGTATGTGACAGGTGTTAGGCTTCACTGAGGTTCCCATGAGCATGGTGGTAGAGCGGCTGGTTTGTAAATTCTTGCATTCAGTTCGATCCCTTGTAATCCATGAAGAAGTTGCACTTGTTTATTACAGTTTTCAATTACATATAATTACACATGTAAGTGTTTCCTGCAACATACCTTTACCTTTGATATACCTTTGAAGAGTTTCGAGAGTATCTACTCTCTGAGCCCGGCCATGGGCCAGGCTCGTCTGGTGCTTGCCTGGTCAACCAGGCTGTTGCTGCTGGAGGCCCGCTGCCCCACATATCCATCATAGCCTGGTTGATCTGGCACCTGGTGAAGATATTTGTCCAGTTTCCTCTTGAAGGCTTCTACACTGGTTCCAGCCGTGTTTCGGATATCTTCTGGTAAGATGTTGAATAGTCTGGGACCCCGGATGTTAATACAGTGCTCCCGTATTGTCCCCACCGCACCCCTGCTCCTCACTGGGTTTATTTTACACTTTCTCCCATATCTCTCACTCCAGTATGTTGTTATGGCAGTGTGCAGATTTGGGACCAGGCCCTCAAGTACTTTCCATGTATATATTATCATGTATCTCTCTCCTCCGCTCCAATGAGTACATGTTCAAGACTTGAAGGCGTTCCCAATAATTTAGATGTTTCAATGGCTCAATGTGAGCCGTAAACGATCTCTGGATTTGTTCCAGCTCTGCTATTTCTCCTGCCCTGAACGGGGCCGTCAGCACTGAGCAGTATTCTAAGTGAGGGAGCACTAGCGATTTGAATAGTGTCACCATCGGCATTATTTCCTTGTTTTGAAAGTTCTCAATACCCACCCCGTCATCTTCCTGGCTGTTGTGATCTTTGTCTTGTTATGGTCTTTAAACGACAGATCAGCAGACATAATTATTCCCAAGTCCTTTACGTGTTCCTTTCGTTCTATGTGGTGACCCTCTTGCGTTTTGTATATAGTGTTCCTTTTGAGTTCTTCATTTTTTCCATACCTAAGCAGCTGAAACTTATCACCATTGAACGTCATGTTGTTCTCCACTGCCCACTGGAAGACCCTGCTTATGTCCTCCTGTAATTTTTCAGTGTCCTCTACCGTAGTGACTTTCATGCTTATTTTAGTGTCATCTGCAAATGATGATACAAAAGTGTGCTGGGTGTTTTTATCTATGTCTGCTATGAGGATGAGAAACAGCAGAGGTGCCAGGACAGTGCCTTGGGGCACTGAGCTTTTGACCTCGCTGTAAGTGGCGACTTAAAGATAAACTACATATAATAACCCGTAATCACACGTGTAAATGTTGACTTTGTCATTTCAAAGTAGAATTTTGCTGACTTTACCTACTCTTGCGACTGTGAAGTAATACTGGTCGTAAGTAGAGTCATCCCAGGATCAACTACGCCATCACTGTACACACCTTCATAATGAAGACAATAAAACGCATCTGCTTTCACGCTAGAGTACAAAAAAGTGTGAGGATGTGAGGGTAGGTCTTCCAGTATCTTCTATGTATATATTATCGTTTATCTCTCTCGTCTTCTCTTCAGAGACTACATTACCAGCTCTTTGAGGTCTTCCCTGTAATATAATGGCTTACTGACTCTACCCATACCTGGGTGTGGTGCCGGGTTATAATGCATACTGTGGACTGCGGGTAGTAACAGTTTGACTGATCAGATCAGCAACCAGGACGCCTGGTTTGGGACCAGGCCGTGGGGGCGGTGACCCTCGGAAGCGACTCTAGGTAATACCCACAACACTCACCACATTATCTACCCACCACACCTACGACACCACAACACTCACCGCCGTATCTACCCCCCCCCCCCCACACCAGTACTCGCAACATATACAATGGAAATAAGTCACTTTGTCTGACTTTTTTTTTCGTT
This sequence comes from Cherax destructor, assembly GCA_009830355.1. Taxonomy (NCBI): domain Eukaryota; kingdom Metazoa; phylum Arthropoda; class Malacostraca; order Decapoda; family Parastacidae; genus Cherax; species Cherax destructor. The sequence continues at coordinate 100,699 of WNWK01001620.1, read as the reverse complement.
ATCCAGGTGGGTAATTTAGCAATTACCCACCTGGCTTGTTCGCTTGTATCGCTTGTTCGCAAAGATCGCGAACAAGCGATACAAGATGCAAACAACCACGGGAGGAGCTGAATAATAACTCTAGGTCTTTCGCGTTGCAATCAACACATCAGGAGTTTGCATTGTTGTAGAAAAGAAAGGTCTAGAGCTATCATTCAACTCCCCCCGTCATTGTTTTGCATGTTACTATGTATGATTATTTGTGTAACTGTATTTATGTGTACCTGTACCTACATAAACTTTTTTTATTATTATTATTAACACATCGGCCGTTTCCCACCAAGGCAGGGTGGCCCAAAAAAGAAAAAAACTTTCATCATTATTCACTCCATCACTGTCTTGCCAAAGGCGTGCTTAAACTACAGTTATAAAACTGCAACATTAACACCCCTCCTTCAGAGTGCAGACACTGTACTTCCCACCTCCAGGACTCAAGTCCGGCCTGCCGGTTTCTCTGAATCACTTCATAAATGTTACATTGCTTACACTCTTACAGCACGTTAAGTCCTAAAAATCATTTGTCTCCATTCGTTCTTACTTAACACGCTCACGCATGCTTGCTGGAAGTCTAAGCCCCTCGCAACCTTTCCTAGGCCGAACCCTATCCCACCTTCCCTCCACTACAGATTTATATGCTCTCCAAGTCATTCTATTTCTTTCCATTCTCTCTACATGTCCGAGCCACCTCAACCCCTCCTCAGCCCTCTGGATAAAACTTTTGGTAATACCGCACCTCCTCCTAATTTCCAAACCACGAATTCTCTGCATTATATTCACACCATACATTGCCTTTAGACATGACATCTCTACTGCCTCCAGCCTTCTCCTTGTTGCAACATTCACCACCCATGCTTCACACCCATATAAGAGCTTTGGTATAACTATACTCTCATACATTCCCCTCTTTGCTTCCAATGATAATGTTCTTTGTCTCCACAGACTCCTCAGTGTACCACTCACCTTTTCCCCTCATCAATTCTATGATTCACCTCATCTTTCATAGACCCATCTGCTGACACGTCCACTCCTAAATATCTGAATACTTTCACCTCCTCCATACTCTCTCCCTCTAATCTGATATCCAATCGTTCGTTACCTAAACTTTTTGTTATCCTCATCACCTTATTCTTTCTTATATTCACTTTTAATTTTCTTCTTTTACATACCCTACCAAACTCATCCACCAACCTCTGCAACTTCTCTTCAGAATTCCCCAAAAGCACAGTGTCATCAGCAAAGAGCAACTGTGACAACTCCCACTTTGTGTTAGATTCTTTATCTTTTAACCCTACACCTTTTGCCAAGACCCTCGCATTCACTTCTCTTACAACTCCATCTATAAATATATTGAACAACCATGGTGACATCACACATCCTTGTCTAAGGCCTACTTTTACTAGGAAATAATCTCCCTCTCTCCTACATACTCTAACCTGAGCTTCACTATCCTCGTAAAAACTCTTCACTTCTTTCAGTAAACTACCTCCTATTCCATACACCTGCAACATCTGTCACATTGCCCCTCTATCCACTCAGTCATACGCCTTTTCCAAATCCATAAATGCCACAAAAACCTCTTTACCCTTTTCTAACTACTGTTCACCTACATGTTTCATAAAATTACGAGTAGAAAAACTCTCGAAACTCATCCAGCAGTTCTGTCACCTCCCAGAGACACATCTATACACAGAAGTGTGAGGTAGAAGTCAGCTATAAAGCGAGTTAGCTACAGCAACCCTCGCCTCGGCATCTGCCCTCTCCGCTCCTCTACTCGTCTGCCACTCAGGATAGGAAGACAATCAGATAATCAGGCAGGGAGGAGCGAGGCAGCGATCAGACTGTAATTTACAACTTGATAGATTAGGGAGTTGTCTCAACACCCTCTCCCTCCTGCCCCCCCCCCCACCACCGCATCAACCACCCTTTCCCGATTGCCCATGCAACTCATCCACAATTCTCTATCCCTCTATCCCATCCCGCACTCCCTATTCGTCTCATCCCCAAGCCTCCTTCGAATTAAAAAACACATCTATTTCTCTCCTGTTTTAGGTAAGAATTTTGTATTCATTATCTTACATCACGAGGAGAGGAAGAGTGAGAGAGAGAGAGAGAGAGAGAGAGAGAGAGAGAGAGAGAGAGAGAGAGAGAGAGAGAGAGAGAGAGAGAGAGAGAGAGAGAAAGAGAGAGAGGGAGAGAGAGAGAGAGAGAATAATACCTGATATATCCCTACGTGTTCTGCAAGAAGGTGCAGAAGTATTTTCTAAGCAACTAGCTATGATCTGCAATAAGTCAATGGATACAGGACAATTACCAGAGCTCTGGTAGACAGCAAATGCATTACCTATATTTAAGAGAGGAGACAGACAGGAGGCGTTAAACCACAGGTTAGTTTCTCTGCCATGCATATACACTGGTCAGGGAAACAGTGGTAGAATACACGGAGACAAGTGGCTAAATAAACGATAACCAGCATGGGTTTAGGCATGGCAAATATTGTCTTGCTAACTTGTTGCAGTTCTATGACAATGTAACAGATGTGAGACAAGAGAGGATTGGCAGGATTGAATTTTTTTTAGACTGCAACAAGACATCTGGTACTGTACCCCAGCCTCTTCTGGGGTACTTAGCGAGACTCAGGCCGGAATAACTGGGAATGTACTTCGGTGGATCAAATAATATGTCAGGAAAGGGAAGTAGAGTGGCTGTCAGGTAAGAGATGTTCGACTGGGGAAGAGTAATTAGTGGTGTTCCTCAAGGATTAGTATTAGGACCAATACTGTTTCTGGTTTATGTGATGGGATTGATTCAGATGTTTGCTGATGATGTAAAACTAATGACGAGAATAAAAACGGATGAGGACAAGGAAAGACCTTAAAGAGTTCTGGACAAATTGCAAGAGTGGTCATATAAATGGTTGCTTGAATTCTATCCCCAGTAAATGCAAGGTCATGAAGATTGCGGAAGGTACAAGAAGAACAGAAACAGGGTATAGACTACTGGGACAGAGGCTGAAGACGTCACTCATAAAGACCTAGGGGTGAGCAAGTGAGCATACTACCCAGAATAACGCCAGAGGCTCACATCAGCCGAATAACCTCTGCAGCCAATACTCGGAAGGCATATTCAAGAATAGCCTTCAGGAATTTCAACAGTCATTCAGGGCCCTTTGTACAATATACATCAGATCTGTCTAGGTTCTAGGAGTAAGCAGCACCAATATGGAGCCCGCACTTGAAAAAACATACAAAGTGGAGAAAGTGCAGAAGTTTGCGACGAGGAGAGGCTAACGGAATTGGACGTAACAGCACTGAAGGACAGACGAACCAGGGAAGGGTCGACAACAACAACAAATATTTAGGGAAATTGATAAGGTAGACAAAGATAAGCTGTTTGAGAAGCGAGAAACAGGAACTCGGGGACAGATGAGCCACAGGGATGTTAGGAAGTATTTCTTCAGTCTCAGAGTGGTCGGAAAGTAGAATCATCTTGGCGAGGAAGTGGTGGAGGCAGCCTCGTGTATAGTTTTAAGATAGGTCCCCCTAGACTAAGATGGAGTCAAAGAGTGGCAACTTAAAAGACAGGGTCAGGAACTGAGACTCGACCCCTGCAACCACAAATAGGTGAGTACATAGAGGTAAGTGGACACACACACTCACACATACACGAAAAAAAAAAAACACTCCCATACATCCAATGAAAATTTATCTGTGGTGGGAAAAGCGGTGGGCGAATGGGCGGTACACTGTGTTTATGGCAGCACCTTACCCCACTTCCCCTCAACCCCCTCTGCTAATCACTCCTGCCAAGACAGCAGCAGGAAGGATATCATTCGTGTAGGCAGTACCCAGCGTGACAGATCTCAGGAAGACAACCCAAGCAGCAAGAATCCATCACCAAGAAGGCAGCAGCAAAAAACGGCAGCCCCACAAAGACAGCAGCAAAAACACCGCAGCAAGTAGACAGCAGAAAAAAAACAGAAGCAAAAATGGCAGCATTAAGAGGGTAGCAGTAAGCAGGCAGCAGGAAGAAGGCAGCATCAAGAAGGCGGCAGAAACAAGAAGGCAGCAAGAAACGCGGCAAGAAAGGCAACAAATAATGGCAGCATTAAGAAGGCAGTACCAAAAATGCAGCATTAAGAAGGCAGTACCAAAAATGCAGCATTAAGAAGGCAGTATCAAGAAAGCAGCAGCAAGAAGGCAGCAACAAGAAGACAGTACCAAGATGACAGAAGCAAAAAGTTAGTATCAAGAAGGCAGCAGCAAGAAGACAGTACCAAGATGACAGCAAAAAAAAGCATCAGCAAAAAGGCAGCACAAAGAAGGCAGCAGTAAGTCCCCGACACCGAGAAGGCAGCGAGGAAAACGTAAGTTTGGCCGGAATATCACACACAAAGAATCGTACTTGTGGAAGAATTTACGAGGTATGAGGACAAGGAGGAAGAGGGAAAAAGAAAACGGGGGAGAGAAGAGGAAAGAAGGAAGTTGCGGGAGGGAGGAAATGATGGAAGCATGAAGGAAAATGTGAAAATAAGAGAGGAAGTGAATACGGTATGGAGGGAAGAGAGTGAGGAAAGTGTGTATGTAAACGAGGTAGGAAGAGAGAAAGAGGGGGAGGGGGAGGGAACCAACAAGAAGCAAATAAGGACAAGAAGAAATAAGAGAGGAGGAGAAAGAGAAGGACAAGAGGAAGCACAAAAGCAGGGAGTGTGAGGAATACATCACCACCTCAGTGTCTCACTAAGTCCAGTAAATAAATGATTTTTTGAAAAGTGCCAGTCTGGTGCTTGCCTGGTCAACCAGGCTGTTGTTGCTGGAGGCCCGCTGACCCACATATCCATCACAGCCTGGTTGATCTGGCACCCGATGAAGATACTTGTCTAGTCTCCTCTTGAAGGCTTCTACACTGGTTCCAGCGATGTTTCGGATATCTTCTGGTAAGATGTTTAATAGTCTGGGACCCCGGATGTTAATACAGTGCTCCCGTATTGTCCCCACCGCACCCCTGCTCCTCACTGGGTTTATTTTACACTTTCTCCCATATCTCTCACTCCAGTATGTTGTTATGGCAGTGTGCAGATTTGGGACCAGGCCCTCAAGTACTTTCCATGTATATATTATCATGTATCTCTCTCTCCTCCGCTCCAATGAGTACATGTTCAAGACTTGAAGGCGTTCCCAATAATTTAGATGTTTCAAAGGCTCAATGTGAGCATCAAGAATATATAAATAACATGGTATCAAGAATATCTAAAGAATAGTATGGTATCAAGAATATCTAAAGAATACTATGGTATTAAGAATATCTAAAGAATAGTATGGTATCAAGAATTGAAAAGGATTTAGGATCAAGGTGGTGCCAAGATAACTGGACGGACCTACGTAAGATCAATAAAGTGCCAAGGTAACACTTATGTACGTATATCAGTGCCAAGGAAACAAACGAGGTAGGAGGGTCAGAATGCACACGAGATGGAGTGAACCATTGAAGGATGCAACATTAACCTGGACATTACCTTTTGTACGATTGCAAGGGTATTCACCGCCCCCGAGGCTCGCTCCCAGAAAAGGCCTCCTGGTTGAAAGCCTGGTCACTCAGGTTGTTGGTGCTGGCCGCAAGCAGTTCAACGCCAGCACCACAGCCCAGATGATCAAGACCAGAGTAGTGTATCAGAGACTGGCAGAATGTGGGGTCTCGCTACTCTCCAGCGTTAACCATCTCGTTTAAAAGTAAACTCGTTATATAAGATGACAAATTAATGAGACGTCATACAGAGTTAGACGTTATCTTAAACGCAACGTTTCCCCCATGAGTTTTACTAAGGCCTGATAAAATGCAAACCTGAGCGAAACATCTGTATTATTCAAGGCCCTTGTGGGCAGTCACCATGACTTAGAAATTAGACTAGAACTCCAAGAAAACTTTGTGCCCTAAGCAGGTCTGCCCTGGACCCTATTTTGTTAACATGTGACAGAGCAGTGTGTGGGGAGAGATTCGAGCCCTGAAACGTGGCAAGCAGCCACCGCAGGGTCGATACACCAGGCACAACAAGACATGAAAACTCAGAGAATTACTGAAGATAGAGGAGGTAGGAGAGAGGCAGAATAGAGGCAAGAAATGAAGAGGAAGGGAGAAGTAACAGATGGGGTGGGGAGGAGAGCTTGTGAGGGGTGGTGGGTTGGGGAGGCTGGCAGAATAAGATTGAGGTTCAGATTATACAGCCTCGTCGATTATTGTGGCTGCCTGACACTAATGGTTATGGCTGCTGATGTAAGGCAGTAACCCTCTGCTGAGACCTGTGACGTCACTGCTGAGGTCAGTGGTGTAACTGCTGAGACTAGTGACGTCACTAATATGTAGTACCTTGAACCTTCTCAAATGCATCTCGCCCCCACTCACATCTCCCCCCCCATTCCTCTCGCTCCCCACTCATCCCTCTCACAACGACCGCCACCATCCATCACAGAGGCAGCATCTGGAGCAGCTTCCTCACTGGTATTGGACATGAGTGAGGGGGGGCACTCTCTGGCATCCTACACCCACCACTATCACCAATGCCACCATAGTAACTCCAGCCTCCACCCACCACTATCACCAATGCAACCATAGTAACTCCAGCATCCACCCACCACTATCACCAATGCCACCATAGTAACTCCAGCATCCACCCAACACTATCACCAATGCCACCATAGTAACTCCAGCCTCCACCCACCACTATCACCAATGCCACCACAGTACAACTCCAGCTCTGCTGGAAGGACACCTTTGAAGCTGTCGTAGCTGATGAACCTTTACTGAAATAAATGGCGGTATCTATATTGCCCTTCTGATGTCTTCCAGATCAAGTTGACACATATCAACATTATGTATGTGACCCATTTTGTGTGATGGAATACGACAGCGAAACATAGCTAGCTTTTGTTCTCACTGTGTAATTATCATATAGAATAAGGTAGCGGTATATATTTTATGTGTCCAGTGCTGTTGTAAATAATACTAGCAAGAAGGTGAGCAAGGACGCACGAGACATGATGCCCCAGCAAGGACGCACGAGACATGATGCCCCAGCAAGGACGCACGAGACATGATGCCCCAGCAAGGACGCACGAGACATGATGCCCCAGCAAGGACGCACGAGACATGATGCCCCAGCAAGGACGCACGAGACATGATGCCCCAGCAAGGACGCACGAGACATGATGCCCCAGCAAGGACGCACGAGACATGATGCCCCAGCAAGGACGCACGAGACATGATGCCCCAGCAAGGACGCACGAGACATGATGCCCCAGCAAGGACGCACGAGACATGATGCCCCAGCAAGAACACACGAGACATGATGCCCCAGCAAGGACGCTGAGTGTGCATAAATGGGGTTAAATCCGAATGGGGACTTGTAACAAGTGGTGTTCCACAGGGATCAGTCTTAGGCCCATTGTTATTTATAATATATATCAATGACCTTGATGAGGGAATTACTAGTGATATGAGCAAATTCGCCGACGACACGAAGATAGGTAGGATAATTGATTCAAACATAGATGTCATAGAACTTCAGGAAGATTTAGACAAACTTAATTCGTGGTCAGAAAAGTGGCAGATGCAGTTCAATGTAGATAAATGCAAGGTTCTGAAGCTCGGGAGTGTCCATAACCCAAGCACTTATAAGTTAAATAACGTAGAACTTAGCCATACAGATTGCGAGAAGGACTTGGGGGTGATGGTAAGCAGCAACCTTAAACCAAGACAGCAATGCCTAAGCGTACGTAATAAGGCAAATAGATTACTGGGATTTATATCAAGAAGTGTTACAACAGAAGTCCAGAGGTTATATTACAGCTTTATACATCATTAGTAAGGCCTCACCTAGATTACGCAGCTCAGTTCTGGTCTCCATATTACAGAATGGACATAAATTCGTTAGAAAACATTCAGCGTAGAATGACTAAATTAATACATAGCATTAGAAATCTTCCTTACGAAGAAAGATTGAAGACCCTAAAATTACATTCACTTGTAAGACGTAGAATGAGGGGAGACATGATCGAGGTATACAAGTGGAAAATGGGTATTAACAAAGGGGATATAAATAAGGTCTTGAGGATATCTCTCCAAGAGAGAACCCGCAATAATGGATTCAAGTTAGATAAGTTTAGATTTAGAAAGGATATAGGAAAGTATTGGTTTGGAAATAGGGTAGTTGATGAGTGGAACAGTCTGCCTAGTAGGGTTATTGAAGCTAGGACCTTGGGTAGTTTCAAATTTAGGTTGGATAAATTCATGAGTGAGAGGGGTTGGGTTTGAGTGGGACTCGTGCATGAGTGGGTAGAATTGTCAAAGCTTATTTCTTGGGTAGCATTGAAAATTGGGTTGAGCAAATATTCTGTTAGTGGGACGGATTGTGAAGGACCTGCCTAGTATGGGCCAACAGGCCTGCTGCAGTGTTCCTCCTTTCTTATGTTCTTATGTTCTTATGATGCCCCAGCAAGGACGCACGAGACATGATGCCCCAGCAAGGACGCACGAGACATGATGCCCCAGCAAGAACACACGAGACATGATGCCCCAGCAAGGACACACGAGACATGATGCCCCAGCAAGGACACACGAGACATGATGCCCCAGCAAGAACACACGAGACATGATGCCCCAGCAAGAACACACGAGACATGATGCCCCAGCAAGGACACACGAGACAGGATACCCCAGCAAGGACACACGAGACATGATGCCCCAGCAAGGACACATGAGACATGATGCCCCAGCAAGGACACACGAGACAGGACACCCCAGCAAGGACACACGAGACAGGTTACCCCAGCAAGGACACACAAGACAGGATACCCCAGCAAGGACACACGAAACATGATACCCCAGCAAGGACACACGAGACAGGATACCCCAGCAAGGACACACGAGACAGAATATCTCTACTGCTAAAACAAAAAGAACAATATCTTAAGTAAACATCAGCTGACAATTTAAGTCTCAGTAACTAGACCTTTACCATTGACGGTGAAGAAAAAATGTATTGCCTGTCTTTTATCAAATAAGATTCTGTCTACACTCATTGTCACCGTCTCTTATATAAATGAAGGCACTGTCTACACTCAGTGTCACCGTCTCTTATATAAATGAATGCACTGTCTACACTCAGTGTCACCGTCTCTTATATAAATGAAGGCACTGTCTACACTCTGTGTCACCGTCTCTTATATAAATGAAGGCACTGTCTACACTCAGTGTCACCGTCTCTTATATAAATGAAGGCACTGTCTACACTCAAGTGTTTTATCCGTCTCTTAGACCTGTCACTTGTTTGTAAGGTGGTATAATGGTCGCGGCCTGGCTTTGCCTGGTCTGGCCTGACCTGAATCCCGGCTTCCATGTGGATGGCCAGGCTGTTGGTGCTCAGGGCTTGCAAGGCCCATCACACCCGGCTGATGGCACTGTATACACCAATTCTTCAGCTTCTGAAACATGATGGTGCTGTCAAGACCTCTGCGTCTCCAAACTCGAGAAATTATAATTATATTAACTGTCTGATATTCCTTTTGATGAAGTGCAACTTCAGGTACACACAGAAACACACACAAGTCGCAGCACGCAGATGCGCACACACACAAACACTCCCTCACTGATTACTCAAAGGCCCACCACTACACCTCCTATCTCCCGCTACCCTCCAATGCTCAACACCTAGCTTCTCTCACACTGCTTACATACTAAGTCCTATGTTGAGGCACTATCAGGCCACCAGGAAATGTCGAGGAACGAAAGTGGCATGCTGCTGGGCACAGGGACAGCAGTATGAGAGGGGGGAAGGGGTAGGTAAAGAAAGTGATAGGCCCCCCTGCAGAGGCGCGACCAGGAAATGATAAAGGAAGCTGCAATGGCTATGCTTAAATGGGACCCAGAGATGCAGAGGAGGAGGAGGAGGAGGAGAGGGAGAGGTCAGTTTTTATTCATGGGCTTCAGGAGATCGAAGGGAGGACATACGAAGAAAGACGTCTGAAAGAGAAAAAAAAGAAGAGATTGAAAATATCATCAAACAGGAGAGGAGGACATGACCGACCTGATAAATTTTCAGAGAATAGGGGGATACTCCAGGGAAAGAGATCGCCCAGTCAAATTGATTTTCAAGACAGAAATGGTGCAGAAGAGGATCCTGCAGCAGAAACCATGGCTAAAGGAAACAACAAAATACCAGAGGGTGTACATAGATCACAAGAGAACGAGAACAGAATGACAGAAATTGAGAGAGACAGGATACAAAGCCGAAAGGGGGTAAGAAAGAAAGACAAGGCTAGAGTCAGGAGGACAACCAGAGTCGGGAGGAGCAGCACGCAACCACACACAGAAACACTCACAGAACCCCACAACCAAACATACTATCCCAAAACAAATCACACTCACAGACCCCACCCCACCTTACACAGTAGACTTCCATAACACCCTGCCAGGTTTCCCACTCCCCCAGCCCCCACAAACCCCCAGGTACAGATTTTGAAAAGAAGCTGAAAGTATGGTACACCAATGCAGATGGAATAACGAATAAGTGTGAGGAGTGGCACGAAAGAATCACAGAGACATCACCAGACATCATAGCACTCACGGAAACCAAGCTCACAGGAATGATAACAGATACCATCTTTCCACCTTGATATGAGATCCTAAAGAAAGATAGAGGGAATACAGAGGGTGGAGGAGTTGCACTGCTCATCAAAAGCCAGTGGAAGTTTGAGGAGTTGGAAGGAGACAGAGAGGAAGCAAGGAACTTCATAGCAGGAACACTTCAGACTGGGGGTCCCAAGGTGGTGATTGCAGTGATGCATAACCCACCACAGAATAACAGGAGGCCAAAACAAGAATATGAGAGCAACAGAGTAATGGTTAATACACTAGTTGGGGTGGCAAAAAGGACCCACGTGGGCAGGGCAAAATTACTATTTGTGGGTGACTTCAATCACAAGGAAATTGACTGGGAAACCCTGGAACCACAAAGGGGACCAGAAATGTGGAAGGCTAAGATGATGGAGGTGGTAATGGGAAATTTCATGCATCAACATGTTAGGGACACTACCAGAGAGAGAGAGGGGAGGACGAACCAGAAAGAGTGGACCTCATATTCACCTTGAGTAGTTCAGACATTTAGGACATCATATATGAAAGGCCCCATGGAAGTAGTGATCATGTGGTCCTGAGCTTCGAGTACATAGCAGAGTTACAAGTGGAAAAAGAAGCAGGAAGAGTAGGATGGGAGAAGCCAAACTACAAAAGAGGGGACTACACAGGCATGAGGAATTTCCTGCATGAGGTTCAGTGGAAAAGAGAACTGGTGGGAAAATCAGCAAATGAAATAATGGAATATGTGACAACGAAATGCAAGGAGGCAGAGGAGAGGTTCGTTCCCAAGGGCAACAGAAATAATGGAAAGACCAGAACAAGCCCTTCGTTCACCCACAGGTGCAGAGAGGCCAAAACCAAGTATAGCAGACAAAAGACCCAGGAAAATAAGGAGATTAGTCAAAGAGCCAGAAATGAATATGCACAAATAAGGAGAGAGGCCCAGCGGCATCGACAGCCAAGTCTGACCTGAAGCTGTTTTACATCCACATCAGGAGGAAAAAACAGTCAAGTACCAGGTAATCAGGCTGAGGAAGGAAGGAGGGGAGTTCACAGGAAATGACTGAGAAGTATGTGAGGAGCTCAACATGAGATTTAAGGAAGTATTTTCAGTGGAGACAGAAAGAACTCCAGGAAGCCAGAATGGTGGGGGACACCGACAAGTGCTGGACACAATACACACAACCGAAGAGGAGGTGAAGAGGCTGTTAAGTGAACTAGATACCTCAAGGCGGTGGGACTGGACATATATCCATGGGTCCTGAGAGAGGGAACAGAGATGATGTATGTGCCACTAACAACAGTCTTCAATACATCTATCAAAACAGGGCGACTACCTGAGGTGTGAAAGACATCAAATGTAGTATCAATTTTTAAGAAAGGAGACAGACACGCAGCATTAAATTACAGACCAGTGTCACTGACATGCATAGTATGCAAAGTCATGGAGAAGATTGTCAGGAGAAGAGTGGTGGAGCACCTAGAAAAGAATGAGCTAATACATGACAACCAGAATGGTTTCAGTGAAGGGAAATCCTGTGTTACAAACCTACTGGAGTTTTACGACAAGGTGACAGCAGTAAGACAAGAGAGAGAGGGGGTGGGTAGATTGCATTTTCTTCGACTGCAAGAAGGCTTTCGTCACAGTTCCACACAAAGAGATTAGTGCAAAAACTAGAGGATCAGGCAGGTATATCAGGAAAGGCACTGCTATGAATCAGAGAATACCTGACAGGAAGGCAACGAGTCATGGTACGTGACGAGGTGTCAGTGAGCGCCTGTGACAAGTGGGGTTCCACAGGGGTTAGTCCTAGGGCCGTTGCTGTTTCTGGTATATGTGAATGACATAACAGAAGCAACAGACTCAGAAGTGTCCCTGTTTGCAGACGATGTGAAGATAATGAGAATAATTCAATCGGATGAGGATCAGGCAGGACTACAAAGGGATCTGGATAGGCTGCAAACCTGATCCAACAAATGGCTTTTGGAATTTAACCCCAACAAGTGCAAAGTCATGAAGATTGGGGAACGGCAAAAAAGACCACAGACTAAGTACAGGCTAGGGGGCCAAAGATTGCAAACTTCACTCAAGGAAAAGGATCCTGGGGTGAGTATAATACCGAGCATATCTCCTGAGGCGCACATCAACCAAATAACTGCTGCAGCATATGGGCGCCTGGCAAACCTAAAAATAGCGTTCCGACACCTCACTAAGGAATCGTTCAAGACTCTGTACACCGTGTACGTCAGGCCCATATTGGAGTGTGCAGCACCAGTTTGGAACCCACACCTGGTCAAGCACGTCAATAAAATTACAGAAAGTGCAAAGGTTTGCAACAAGACTAATACTGGAGCTAAGGGGCATGTCCTACGAGGAGAGGTTAAAGGAAATCGACCTGACAACACTGAAGGACAGGAGGGATAGGGAGGACATGATAACGACATATAAAATATTGAGAGGAATTGACAGGGTGGATAGGGACAGGATGTTTCAGAGATAAGACACAGTAACAAGGGGTCGCAATTGGAAGCTGAAGACTCAGATGAATCACAGGGATTTTAGGAAGTATTTCTTCAGTGAGCTGTCAGGAAGTGGAATAGTCTGGAGAGTGATGTGGTGGAGGCAGGATCCATACATAGCTTTAAGAGGTATGACAAAGCTCATGGAGCAAGGAGAGAGTGGACCTAGTGGCGACCAGTGAAGAGGCGGGGCCAAGAGCTATGAATCGACCCCTGCAACCACAATTAGGTGAATTAGGTGAGTACATGTATAAATACATATATACATATACACACACCAGAAATATTTTTATTCTAAGAAGTGCAAAAGAATAAGAAATAGCCTGTGAGCCACGCTGGAATGTAAACACAGTCAGTGGTTGTCTCATCAGAGCCACACAATGTTTATTAGTAGGCTCCTCACTGAGTCAAGTGCAGTGTTTGCAGCTTTCACAGAGACCCACTTACATGAAATCGAAAAAAAAAGAAAATTGAAGGGGAGGAGGGTGTATTTAGAAGTTGCTCATTTGCATAGAGTTACTTAACACCACAAATGATGTCTAGTTGTTGTACTTGTTTATAAACCACCAGATACATACAGCTTCCCTACAATTCTAAGATCAGTTATCTAAGATCGAACAATACCTTAAGTTTTTCAAACCCGGCTCCAAACATTTTATCGCTTGGTGATTTCAATTGCAGACATTCAAAATGGAATAATTTAGCAAATACTACAAGAGTAGAGAAAATCGCCGGAGGCAGTTTAGACGAAGTCATACGAACGATCTATTAAGATGGATAAATTCCCCTTAATCCAGCAAATAGTTGAAGTGACCAGACTAGAAAATATCCTTGACCTAACCTTCCTCAGCAATAAGAACCTGACACGGAAGATAACTGTCGATTAAACTCAGACCACAACCTGAGGTCTAGAGTGGCACTTTTCTAGAGTGGCACTGGTCTAAATCGGCACGGGTCTAGAGTGGAAAACAGTCATGAGGGTGTATTCAACAATACATTAACTGCGATCAAATAAATTATATCGTTACTGAAATATGCTGGGAAGAAAGTGCCAGTAGAATGGATTTAAACCAGTGCTCTAGACTCGTATCTTTAATTTTCTAACAAATCGGGTGCACAGAATAAAAGTTAATAAAGTAAAATTAGAGGCTGCCACAGTGATGAGCTGTGTTCCTCAGGGCGAGATACTCCCCCTAATTCTTTATCGTTCTCATATCCAACATAAACAAAAACACCAAACATAAACATAAACACCAAATCACGAAGCTGATATTAATCACGTCTGACAACATGGTTCATGAAATCGTAATAAGGCGATTGCAAACAAACCAGGGAACGGGTGGGGTTTGAACCATGGCAAATGAGTTTCAGTACTCACTTGCCTTGGGTTCCAAGGCCATGGTTCAAACCCCACCCGTTCCCTGAGTTATTTACAGCATGGTCTCTCCTAACTGGAAACACCCTAAAGACTCCAAGCCTTCCAGGATGGTCTCTGGCTGCTGGAAATAAATGATCCTATCATAAAGAACATCCAACCATCGGAAACACCTTCTTAATTCCAGCAGCAATTATCGCATCGCCAAGACTCCAGATGTTTTGAGTCTTGATTGTGGAATATAAACACGATTAACCCTCCTCCACAAACAACCTCTAAGCCTAAAAAACCTTTATGTCTGCCTACATGTAGGCAGACATGACCCTTTACCTACTGGGTCAAGGGCTTTACCAGAGACTATCACAAACCTGGAATGCTACCTCTAACCTAATAGAAACGTTGTGAGCAGCAACAACCAAACTGGATCCCTTACCTCCCTCTCCCCAGCTCCCGGACTCTATATCCACCACTCTGTCCGGGACTACTGGGAAGGGGCGGGCCAACAGTCGGAATATCTCGTTGGGTATTAAAGTGATTGATTGCTACACTCCATGTCTCTCGCAAATGTGGTCTGCTGGTCCTTAAGTTTATAAATTAGGAGAAGCACGAGTTAAGAGCCAGGGATGGGGGATGGGGATGGAGTATGGAAAGGGGTATGGTTGAGTGGAAGGGAAAAGGACTTCAGGGAAATGGGTAAAGGGATGGAGGAGACATGAAGTGTTTGCATAGTAAGGGCGCAGAGAATTAGGGAATATTTTTGGGGAGGAAATGGAAGGAAAGTGGACAGGGAATGAAGCACAAGGAAAATAAACAAGGGAAGGAGGCAGGATAAACAGTAATACAGAGGAAAATGATGAGAAAATGGCGTAATACAAGTCACACTACTTATCGTGCACTGCAGAGCTGGCTGCTTGGCCACGCCAACATACCTGCAAAGACAAAAGAGCATCATCAGTATACGACAAGCGTACGATATAGTTTACGATATATTACCTGTGTTGCCTGTGACCGGTTTTGAGGGCTCTTCTACCTCCGCAGCCCGACCTGAAGCCAGGCTTCAGTACTGACCACCTGGTCAATCAAGCCTTTTGTGCTAGCGGCCCGCAGGCCCATATAATCATCATAGTCCGACTGATCCAGCACTTGTAGCAGGAAACTGAAAATTTCTACTTCATTAAGGCCTGGTCACAGACCGGGCCGCGGGGGCATTGACCCCGTAACTCTCTCCAGCTGTACTACTCTTTCTCCTATATCTTTCACTATAGTAAATTATAGCAGTGTACAGGTGAAGGATGAAGCCGTCCACCATCTTCCATGTATATACTGTCAGGTATCTCACTCTGTATTCCAGGGAAAACAAAACCGAGTATTTTGAGGCGTTCAAAGTGGTTAAGACGTTTTAGTGATTCTGGACATCTTGGTAAGACACTCTAAACATCTGTCATGATATACCTTAGAATCCTTTTTTTAATTTTATACAGATCTTGAAACTAAGACAAAAATCAACAAGGGGTTTTTAAGTACCTGTATATGTGAGAAATTATCAACAGACTCGTAAGTGCCTTACACGAGGCACCTTGACAAGTTCCTGCAAAACGTTGCTGGCTAGCCTGTGGTGCCTCCTTCACACGGTGTGCAGAGATCACCAACAACGTGAGTGATCAAGACCATGAGTCAGGATGTCCGGTCTGAGACCGGACCTCTGGGGGAAAGAGGGGCGATGATTCCCAGAACCATCAACGGATAGATAGGTGGGTACTTAAGTTAGTGAAGGTAATACAGTAGTGTGGCAAGACTTACTGTGCTTACACGAGGGAATGTTTAGAGTGTTACGGCGAGAGTGTCTTTGAAGACGGTGCAGGTGTTTAAAAGACGGTGCAGGTGTTTGAAAGAAGACGGTGCAAGTGTTTGAAAGAAGACGGTGCAGGTGTTTAAAAGACGGTGCAGGTGTTTGAAAGAAGACGGTGCAGGTGTTTAAAAGACGGTGCAGGTGTTTGAAAGAAGACGGTGCAGGTGTTTAAAAGACGGTGCAGGTGTTTGAAAGAAGACGGTGCAGGTGTTTGAAAGAAGACGGTGCAGGTGTATGAAAGAAGACGGTGCAGGTGTTTGAAATAAGACGGTGCAGGTGTTTAAAAGACGGTGCAGGTGTATGAAAGAAAAAGACTTCATCATATAACGATGTTTATTTGGCGTCTTCTTGGAGGTGTGGTTGAAATGATAAGTCTTCAGAGGCTTCTTACTTTATTTGTATAAAGGTGCGAGTTCACAGGCTGCGTGTCTGTGGTCATGGCCCGGGGGCATGGCCCGGGGCCATGCGCCTTGCGAGGGAGAGACGAGTTAGGCCTGTTGACTGACTGAAGTTTGGGCGCCAAGTGAGGGAGAGGCAGGGGTGAGGCAGACTCACATGGGTATGCCTACAGGCTTGCCCTCTGGCGGAAACTATGGGAACTAGCATGGCAAGAAATATGAACTCAGCTGGCAGACAGCATGGGCTGTCTATGCAGACAGTCAGGCTGTCTACAATCACTACAGTCTCTTTTAAGGAAACTTAAAGGAATTTTAGAGAAGCATTTTTAAGGAAAGCGAGACCTGGGCAACAGAAAAACGGAGAAGCCTTTGCATTACTCAAATCTTTCTTTAATATGGAAAAAGGAAGCTGGAAATGTTTTTATGGTGAATGAGAGAGCAGGAGGTGAGTCCTTTACTGTATTACAGGATGGGAACAATAGCGGAGATGTGATCACGACGTACCAGATACTCATGAGGACTTTATCAATGTAAAGTTTGAGAGGCAGAGAATGGAGAGCAAAGGGGAAAATATAGGATGTTAAAGACTCAAATGTCAGGAGGTGGATGTCAGGACGTGGATGTGAAGATGTGGATATCAAGATGTGGATGTCAGGACGTGGATGTGAAGATGTGGATATCTAGATTTGGATGTCAGGACGTGGATGTGAAGATGTGGATATCAAGATGTGGATGTCAGGACGTGGATGTCAGGACGTGAATGTCAAGAAATTGATGTCAGGAGGTGGATGTAAAGACGTGAATGTCAGGAGCTGGATGTTAGAAGATGGATGTCAGGAGGTGGATGTCAGGAGGTGGATGTCAGGAGGTGGATGTCAGGAGGTGGATGTCAAGATGTGGATGTCAAGATGTGGATGTCAGGGTGTGAATGTCAGCAAGCGGATGTCAGGACTTGGATGTCAGGAAATACTCCTGAATGAGAACACACTGCTTCCTTCAAGGAAAGGAAGGCTCTTGATCCAATGAAATGGAATTACCCCTTCCTCTTTGAATCAAACCCGATCACCTAACCCCCTCCCCCTTCACCAGGACCCTAGGGGTCCCAGAGTCAGCTCTCGTCAGCGGTCTTAAGATACCCAGGAAGCAGGTAATTATGAGTGACTGACTGTAAGTGGCTGATTTCAGGCCACGAGCGGTGAATCGACCCCCCGCAACCACAACTAGGCGAGGACAAACGCGGGAAACAGACGAAAAATTACAGTGTCCAGCAGACACTGATGGAGGTAGGTGCCAGCAGACACTGATGAAGGCAGGTGTCCAGCAGACACTGATGGAGGTAGGTGTCCAGCAGACACTGATGGAGGTAGGTGTCCAGCAGACACTGATGAAGGCAGGTGTCCAGCAGACACTGATGGAGGTAGGTGCCAGCAGACACTGATGAAGGCAGGTGTCCAGCAGACACTGATGGAGGTAGGTGTCCAGCAGACACTGATGGAGGTAGGTGTCCAGCAGACACTGATGAAGGCAGGTGTCCAGCAGACACTGATGGAGGTAGGTGCCAGCAGACACTGATGGAGGTAGGTGACCAGCAGACACTGATGGAGGTAGGTGTCCAGCAGACACTGATGGAGGTAGGTGTCCAGCAGACACTGATGGAGGTAGGTGTCCAGCAGACACTGATGGAGGTAGGTGTCCAGCAGACACTGATGGAGGTAGGTGTCCAGCAGACACTGATGGAGGTAGGTGTCCAGCAAACACTAATGGAGGTAGGTGTCCAGCAGACACTGATGGTGGTAGGTGTCCAGCAAACACTGATGAAGGCAGGTGTCCAGCAGACTGATGGAGGCAGGTGGCCAGCAGACACTGATAGAAGTATGTGACCAGCAGACACTGATGGAGGTAGGTGGCCAGCAGACACTGATGAAGGCAGGTGTCCAGCAGACACTGATGATGGCAGGTGTCCAGCAAACACTGATGGAGGTAGGTGTCCAGCAGACACTGATGGAGGTAGGTGACCAGCAGACACTGATGGAGGTAGGTGTCCAGCAGACACTGATGAAGGCAGGTGTCCAGCAGACACTGATGGAGGTAGGTGGCCAGCAGACACTGATGGAGGTAGGTGCCAGCAGACACTGATGGAGGTAGGTGGCCAGCAGACACTGATGGAGGTAGGTGCCAGCAGACACTGATGGAGGTAGGTGGCCAGCAGACACTGATGGAGGTAGGTGGCCAGCAGACACTGATGGAGGTAGGTGGCCAGCAGACACTGATAGAAGCATGTGGCCAGCAGACACTGATAGAAGTAGGTGGCCAGCAGACATTGAAGGCAGGTGGAGGCAGATGTCCAGCAGACACTGATAGAAGCAGGTGGCCAACAAACACTGATGGAGGCAGGTGGCCAGCAGACAATGATGGAAACAGGTGGCCCAGCAGACACTGTAGTATAAAAGCAAAATAAAGCCCATTAAGCCAGTGGAAAACTCCTTGGGAAGGAGAGGCGGAGAAGTGGAACTCCAGTGGACCACATCAAAGTCTCCTTCCAGCCTCACACAACCTCGCCCCTCCACACTCTTGTCATACACAAATTGAATTGAGGGTTGTGAGAGGTTCAGAGACTGACACTCTGGAGGAGGAGAGGAGGAGGAGGAGGAGGAGGAGGAGGAGGAGGAGGAGGACGAAGAGGAGGAGGAGGAAGAGAAGGCAGAGGCAGACAGCATAGTGACGTGTGTGTGTATGTCTGTCATCAATGGCACAAGTCTAGGTGAACCAAGTCTTCGGGTGGACCATGAGGAAAAAGAAGGATATTCAACGAGGGAAAAATTTCTGCTACTATGTTATGGAAATAATTACGAAATAAAAGCACGAAGGGAAAGCAAAACATGACAAACCCCGAGAGAGAGAGAGAGAGAGAGAGAGAGAGAGAGAGAGAGAGAGCACCTGAGGAAGGCGAGGAACCTGGCGGTGACAGCCGGAAGATGCTGCCTTCCAGCACCACAAGCATTGTACTATCATAACTGGATATCAAGATAGTAATTGCGTTTCACGAGGCGCTAAACCTTTTTGCGAATGCTGAAGTCTCGATCCTCAGTCCGTTCATCGTGGCCCGGTCTCTTGACCAGGTCCATGACCAGGCCTCCCAGTGGATCAAGGCCCTGATCAATTAGGCTGTTACTGCTGGTCGCACGGGGGCGAAACGTTATCGATAAAAGACCGATTATATTGCATTTGTGTATCTTTTTCCCCCTTGATAATCTTCAAGGCACTTGTACAACATTTAAGATTGTCAAAATTACAGATCTGGAGAAAGCTGAGAGAACTTTCACTGCCGGCATCTATTCAAACTAATTATTGGGAACGCATAAAATGCCTCAACGTGTGCACCCTGGTGGGCAGGCGAGGAACATGTATCATAATTTACACCTGGAAAATACTAGGGGAACGGGTTCAAAATTTACGCTCAGAAAAGTGAACCCGGTGAGAAACAAGGGTACAACAAGTGCAACAACAAGGGTACAACAAGTGCAACAACAAGGGTACAACAAGTGCAACAACAAGGGTACAAGTGCAACAACAAGGGTACAACAAGTGCAACAAGAAACTCAATAAGTATAAAGGGACCAAGACATTTCAACAGCCTTCAAAAACAAGTGGAATTACCAACAAGTTCCTGTATTTAGCAGAACCTAACAGGTTCTTGCAAATGGTTCTGGATCAGCCTGGCTCTGGTACGTACATCGGGCTGTGTTACGCCGGCAGTACCAACAGTACCAAACTGGAGGCCTGGTAAACAGACAAGCAGATAACCGGAGCCACAAATACACCACGACTACGGCCACAAACAACCCGAAAGCTGACCCACATACACATTAAGACCAGCGCCACGAACACACAAGAACCGGGACCACAAACAAAGGGGACACAAATGCACCAAAACCTTGCCCCACAAACACCAAGACCAGAGCACGAAACTGGACAAGTATCTTCACCAGGTGCTAGATCAACCAGGCTTTGATGGATATGTGGGGCAGAGGGCCTCCAGCAGCAACAGCCTGTTTGACCAGGCAAGCACCAGACGAGCCTGGCTCATGGCCGGGCTCCGAGAGTAGTTAAACTCTCGAAACTCTTTAAATGTATATCAAAGGGCTACAAACACACAAGAACCGGAACCACAAACCCACAAGGACAGAGGCCACAAACGCACAAGAACAAGAACCAGACTCGGGCCAGTAACGAAGACAAACAGCAGTCGCAACAAAAGCCTACAAGAAAGAACTAAGAACTCAACATGACATCAGCAACGAGTCTCCGCTCAAGAATCATTTTAATGAAAAGCAAACCGAGAAGAAAAACTAATTAAAAGCAAATACATGAAACGGAGGAGCAGAGGAAAAAAACAGCAGCAGCCAACTCCAGTAACAAAGATGGCTCCCTCAAGGAGCAAATACAGAACGCCATTGAGGCAGACATGTCGTGGAAATGTGCAGCCTATGCTGAAAGAGAGAGGTACTCTCAAGTGAGCCACCTACCATTGAGAGGTACTTTAAGCTATCCTGGGTGTTTGACGAATAAAAAAGTGAATGTGGGATTACTCTACCTCGGTGGGAGGAGGCCCGTGTTAATTTTATATATATATATATATATATATATATATATATATATATATATATATATATATATATATATATATATCTAGAGAGAGAGAGAGAGAGAGAGAGAGAGAGAGAGAGAGAGAGAGAGAGAGAGAAAAAAAAAACTTGCGAGTTTGGCTTAAATAGCAAAGCTCTTCTTGCCGAATAAGGCAAACGAAAATTTGTGTATGCAATAATTTCGCAAAAATCTTTCTGAACCTAACGAAAAAAATATATTTCAATGTCTGTTTATTATTAAATTATTAAATTATAGTTGGATTAGGCTAAATTAAATTGCGCTTGTTATAATAAGGTTAGGTAAGTTTTCTAATGTTCTTTTGGTATAAAATTATTAATTTTTACATTAACATAAATGTACACACACGCACACACGCCAGGAGCTATGACTCGACCCCTGCAACCACAAATAGGTGAGTACACACTACAGCCCCTGTGGCCTAGTGGCTAAAGCTCTCGCTTCACGCATGGAGGGCCCGGGTTCAATTCCCGACGGGGCGGAAACATTTCGAAGTGTTTCCTTACACACACACACACACACACACACACACACACACACACACACACACACACATACAACAGGCCTAGTGTCTAATCGACATGTGCCTAGGACAAAAAAATGGTAACTAACACACACGAGGGAAGACAATGAGGAAGGGTGGAGGAGTTATACACGTCTGAGAGTAAGGTAAAACTTCTTATTCTGAATTTTTCTAATCCACGGAATTTTTTCATGTGATTCAATTAAAGTCTAGCATACTACTAGTCTCTAGTGAGTGAGTGAGTGTGTGTGTGTGTGTGTGTGTGTGTGTGTGTGTGTGTGTGTGTGTGTGTGTGTGTGTGTGTGTGTGTGTGTGTGTGTGTGTATGTGTGTATGTGTGTGTGTGTGTGTGTGTGTGTGTGTGTGTGTGTGTGTGTGTGTGTGTGTGTGTGTGTGTGTGTGTGTGTGTGTGTGTGTGTGTGTGTGTGTGTGTGTGTGTGTGTGTGTGCCCGTAACGACACTCCTGCTGTCTCGCAGATGCTTCTTGATCCACTGAATCACCTTCATGATCAGCCCAGACCAGACCAGACCAACCCAGCCAAGACCAGCCCAGCCCAGCCCAGACCAACCCAGACCAGACCAGACCAACACAGCTCAGACCAGCCCAACCAAGCCCAGCCCAGACCAGACCAGACCAGCCCAGACCAGACCAGTCCAGACCAGCCCAGACCAGCCAACCCAGCCCAGACCAGCCCAGACCAGACAAGCCAGCCCAGCACCAGACCACCAGACCAGCCCAGACCAGACCAGCCCAGACCAGACCAACCCAGCCCAGACCAGCCCAGACCAGACCCAGCCCAGACCAACCAACAGCCAGACCAGCCCAGACCAGACCAGCCCAGACCAGACCAACCCAGCCAAGACCAGCCCAGCCCAGACCAGACCAGACCAGTCCAGTCCAGACCAGACCAACCCAGCCCATACCAGCCCAGCCCAGCCCAGACCAGACCAACCCAGCTCAGACCAGCCCAGCCCAGCCAGACCAGACCAACCCAGCCGCAACCAGCCCAGCCCAGACCAGACCAAGCCCAGCCCAGACCAGACCCAGCCCAGACCAGACCAGACCAACCCAGCCAAGACCAGCCCAGCCCAGACCAACCAAGCCCAGCCCAGACCAGACCAGCCCAGACCAGACCAGACCAACCCAGCCAAGACCAGCATAGACCAGACCAGCCCAACCAAGCCCAGACCAGACCAGACCAGCCCAGACCACACCACACCAACCCAGCCCAGACCAGCCCAGCCCAGCCCAGCCCAGACCAGCCCAGCCCAGACCAGACTAGCCCAGACCAGACCAGCCCAGACCAGACCAGACTAACCCAGACCAGCCCAACCCAGCCAAGACCATCCCAGCCCAGACCAGACCAGCCCAGACCAGCCCAGCCCAGACCAGACCAGCCCAGACCAGACCAGACCAGAACAACCCAGACCAGCCCAACCCAGCCAAGACCAGCCCAGACCAGCCCAGACCAGACCAAACCAGCCCAGTTCAAGGCAGTTCTGATCTTCCACATTAACATTCATTATTGTGCACATTACTGTTGACTTACATTTTTTTACATACATCAGCATTATGAGTGACAGTGACGATGACTGGTCATCAGTACTTCCACTGTACTCTGCTGTCACTACTTCCCCTGTACTCTGCTGTCACTACTTCCCCTGCACTCTGCTATCACTACTTCCCCTGTACTCTGCTATCACTACTTCCCCTGTACTCTGCTATCACTACTTCCCCTGTACTCTCCTGTCACTACTTCCCCTGTACTCTGCTATCACTACTTCCCCTGTACTCTCCTGTCACTACTTCCCCTGTACTCTGCTGTCACTACTTCCCCTGTACTCTGCTATCACTACTTCCCCTGTACTCTGCTATCACTACTTCCCCTGTACTCTGCTATCACTACTTCCCCTGTATTCTGCTGTCACTACTTCTGTACTCTGCTATCACTACTACCCCTGTACTCTGCTGTCACTACTTCCCCTGTACTCTGCTATCACTACTTCCCCTCTACTCTGCTATCACTACTTCTGTACTCTGCTATCACTACTTCCCTGTACTCTGCTGTCACTACTTCCCTGTACTCTGCTGTCACTCTTCCCCTGTACTCTGCTGTCACTACTTCCCCTGTACTCTGCTGTCATTTCCTGTACTCTGCTATCCTATTTCCCCCTGTACTCTGCTATCACTACTTCTTTTGTATCTCTCCCTGTCTCTGCTTTCCCTGTACTCTGTTATCACTTCCCCTGTACTCTGCTATCACTACTTCCCTGTACTCTGCTGTCACTACTTCCCCGTACTCTGCTGTCACTACTTCCCCTGTACTCTGCTATCACTACTTCCCCTGTACTCTGCTATCACTACTTCCCCTGTACTCTGCTGTCACTACTTCCCCTGTACTCTGCTGTCACTACTTCCCCTGTACTCTGTTATCACTAATTCCCCTGTACTCTGCTGTCACTACTTCCCCTGTACTCTGCTGTCACTACTTCCCCTGTACTCTGCTGTCACTACTTCCCCTGTACTCTGCTGTCACTACTTCCCCTGTACTCTGCTGTCACTACTTCCCCTGTACTCTGCTGTCACTACTTCCCCTGTACTCTGCTGTCACTACTTCCCTGTACTCTGCTTATCACCTTACTCTGTCATATCCCTGTACTCTGCTGTCACTACTTCCCTGTACTCTGCTGTCACTACTTCCTGTACTCTGCTGTCACTACTTCCCCTGTACTCTGCTGTCACTACCCCTGTACTCTGCTGTCACTACTTCCCCTATACTCTGCTGTCACTACTTCCCCTGTACTCTGCTATCACTAATACCCCTGTACTCAGCTGTCACTACTTCCCCTGTACTCTGCTGTCACTACTTCCCCTGTACTCTGCTGTCACTACTTCCCCTGTACTCTGCTGTCACTACTTCCCCTGTACTCTGCTGTCACTACTTCCCCTGTACTCTGCTGTCACTACTTCCCCTGTACTCTGCTGTCACTACTTCCCCTGTACTCTGCTATCACTACTTCCCCTGTACTCTGCTATCACTACTTCCCTGTACTCTGCTATCACTACTTCCCCTGTACTCTGCTGTCATTAGCCTGTACTCTGCTATCACTACTTCCCCTGTACTCTGCTATCACTACTTCTCTTGTACTCTGCTGTCACTACTTTCCCTGTACTCTGTTATCACTACTTCCCCTGTACTCTGCTATCACTACTTCCTCTGTACTCTGCTATCACTACTTCTCCTGTACTCTGCTGTCACTACTTCCCCTGTACTCTGCTATCACTACTTCCCCTGTACTCTGCTATCACTACTTACCCTGTACTCTGCTATCACCACTTCCCCTGTACTCTGCTATCACTACTTCTCCTGTACTCTGCTGTCACTACTTCCCCTGTACTCTGATATCACTACTTCCCCTGTACTCTGCTATCACTACTTCCCCTGTACTCTGCTCTCACTACTTCCCCTGTACTCTGCTATCACTACTTCTGTACTCTGCTGTCACTACTTCCCCTGTACTCTGTTGTCACTACTTCCCCTCTATTCTGCAGTCACTACTTCCCCTGTACTCTGCTATCACTACTTCCCCTGTACTCTGTTGTCACTACTTCCCCTGTATTCTGCTGTCACTACTTCCCCTGTACTCTGCTGTCACTTCTTCCCCTGTACTCTGCTATCACTACTTCCCCTGTACTATGCTATCACTACTTCCCCTGTACTCTGCTATCACTACTTCCCCTGTACTCTGTATCACTACTTCCCCTGTACTCTGCTGTCACTACTTCCCCTGTACTCTGTTATCACTACTTCCCCTGTACTCTGCTGTCACTACTTCCCCTGTACTCTGCTGTCACTACTTCCCCTGTACTCTGCTATCACTACTTCCCCTGTACTCTGCTGTCACTACTTTCCCTGTATTCTGCTGTCACTACTTCCCCTGTACTCTGCTATCACTACTTTCCCTGTACTCTGCTATCACTACTTCCCATGTACTATGCTATCACTACTTCCCCTGTACTCTGCTATCACTACTTCCCCTGTACTCTGTTGTCACTACTTCCCCTGTATTCTGCTGTCACTACTTCCCCTGTACTCTGCTATCACTACTTCCCCTGTACTCTGCTATCACTACTTCCCTGTACTCTGCTGTCACTACTTTCCTGTACTCTGCTATCACTACTTCCCTGTACTCTGTTATCACTACTTCCCTGTACTCTGCTGTCACTACTTCCTCTGTACTCTGCTGTCAACTTTGTAGCTTCCACCCTGTACTCTGCTGTCACTACTTTCCCTGTATTCTGCTGTCACTACTTCCCTGTACTCTGCTGTCACTACTTCCCTGTACTCTGCTGTCACTACTTCCTCATTTACTCTGCTGTACTAGTACTCGCACTCACAGATGTCGAAATGGTTCTTTTCCTGCACCGAACTGGAGCCAGGTTTTGATGTAATATCCCTGTCACTTGATATACTCATTATCGGCTATAGGTTCACTACCATCCCTACTCTGCTGCACGTACTCTGCTGTCACTACTTCCTGTACTCTGCTGTCACTACTTCCTGTACTCTGCTTCACTACTCCCTGTACTCTGCTGTCACACTTCCCTGTACTCGCGTCACTACTTCCCTGTACTCTGCTGTCACTACTTCCTGTACTCTGCTGTCACTACTTCCCTGTACTCTGCTTCATACTTCCCTGTACTCTGCTGTCACTACTTCCCTGTACTCTGCTATCACTACTTCCCTGTACTCTGCTGTCACACTTCCTGTACTCTGTTCACACTTCCTGTACTCTGCATCACTACTTCTGTACTCTGCTTCATCTTCCCTGTACTCTGCTGTCACTACTTCCCTGTACTCTGCTATCACTACTTCCTGTACTCTGCTATCACTACTTCCCTGTACTCTGCTGCACTACTTCCTGTACTCTGCTGTCACTACTTCCTGTACTCTGTTATCACTAATTCCCTGTACTCTGCTGTCACTACTTCCTGTACTCTGCTGTCACTACTTCCCTGTACTCTGCTGTCACTACTTCCCTGTACTCTGTGTCACTACTTCCTGTACTCTGCTGTCACTACTTCCTGTACTCTGCTGTCTACCCCACTTGCTTTCCTGTACTCTGCTGTCATACTTCCCTGTACTCTGTATCACTATTCCTGTACTCTGCTGTCACTACTTCCCTGTACTCTGCTGTCACTACTTCCTGTACTCTGCTGTCACTACTTCCCTGTACTCTGCTGTCACTACCCCTGTACTCTGCTGTCACTACTTCCCTATACTCTGCTGTCACTACTTCCTGTACTCTGCTTCACTATACCCTGTACTCAGCTGTCACTACTTCCTGTATCTGCTGTCACTACTTCCCTGTACTCTGCTGTCACTACTTCCCTGTACTCTGCTGTCACTACTTCCCTGTACTCTGCTGTCACTACTTCCCTGTACTCTGCTGTCACTACTCTGTACTTTGTCACTACTTCCTGTACTCTGCTTCACTACTTCCCTGTACTCTGCTATCACTATTTCCCTGTACTCTGCTATCACTACTTCCCTGTACTCTGCTGTCATTAGCCTGTACTCTGCTATCACTACTTCCCCTGTACTCTGTTATCACTACTTCCCCTGTACTCTGCTGTCACTACTTCCTCTGTACTCTGCTGTCAGTACTTCCCCTGTACTCTGCTGTCACTACTTTCCCTGTATTCTGCTGTCACTACTTCCCCTGTACTCTGCTGTCACTACTTCCCCTGTACTCTGCTGTCACTACTTCCTCATTTACTCTGCTGTTACTGAGTCACTCGCACTCAACAGATGTCGAGAATGGTTCTTTTCCCCGCAGCCCGAACTGAGAGGCCAGGTTTTGATGTAGATAGATGCCCTGGTCAACTAGATAGTTACTATTATCGGCTAGTAGGTTCGCACAGCCATCACAACTCTGCTGAGCAGGCACCTGCAGGAGACGGTTGTCCGCTTCAAGCCGTCAGTGTCATAGGTAATTAGTACATGGGGAAAGTACCCACACGAATATGCCACGAAAGATTTTGTTGCAAGCAGCAGCAACTGCGTTCCTTGGCAATGCATTATGAGAGTCCTGCTGTGGATGTTTTAAAGTGGACTTTGAGGAGCTTAGAGAGCTGATTTAGAGGAGCTTACAGAGCAGACTTGTAAGAGAGTAGTGTCAAGTGTTGGAAGACTTGCAGAAACAAGTCAGTGTTGTGACGTGTGTTGCCTGCAAGCCTCGGTACAGGTACATTTAAGTGTTGGGTTGAGTCAGGAGAAGGGGGGTGGGAGGTAAAGGGAGAGGAAGGGGGAGAGGGAGGAAAAGGGAGAGGGAGGGAGGGCGAGGGTGAGAGTAATCACAACATCTGAGGTGTTTCCTGACATCACTGAGAAATTTCTCTGTTGTTTTTGACAGTCTAGACACGCGACATATACCAGTATCCCACACCTGCCATCATCCCACACCTGCCACAATCCCACGCCTGCCACGCCTCCATTCCTACCAGTTATTATTAGTCACCGGAAGGTCATATTAACAAAACCATGAGATGTTTACATGCTACACTGGTCAATTATGAAACATTTTTGAAATGTATGGAGGGAAAATGCTAAATAAGGAAAAGTTGTTCATATTTGGGCTTTACAACACATATTAGATCGAAATTGAAATGAGCAGCAGAGGCCTGCTGCCCGTACCTACAAAACAAACATGTGGATAAGTTAGCAAAGACTCAAAGACTTACAAAATGGTTACCAAATGACTCACGAAATCGTAATGACACGATTGCAAACAAACCATACCACGGGTGGTTCGAACCCGCGGTCAGAGTTTTGAGACTCTCTGACCGCGGGTTCGAACCCCACCCGTGGTATGGTTTGGTTACCAAATTACTGTTAAAGGCACAGAAACCTGTGATCAATGTTTGATAAATACGCAGGCACTTGACACATGACACTTCCAAAAAGCATCTGTAGTCAGCATGGATAGAATGATAACTAGTGAGTCCCGGATAGAATGATAACTAGTGTGTCCCGGATAGAATGATAACTAGTGAGTCCCGGATAGAATGATAACTAGTGTGTCCCGGATAGAATGATAACTAGTGAGTCCCGGATAGAATGATAACTAGTGTGTCCAGGATAGAATGATAACTAGTGTGTCCCGGATAGAATGATAATTAGTGTGTCCCGGATAGAATGATAACTAGTGTGTCCCGGATAGAATGATAACTAGTGTGTCCAGGATAGAATGATAACTAGTGTGTCCCGGATAGAATGATAACTAGTGTGTTCCGGATAGAATGATAATTAGTGTGTCCCGGATAGAATGATAACTAGTGTGTCTCGGATAGAATGATAATTAGTGTGTCCCGGATAGAATGATAACTAGTGTGTCCCATATAGAATGATAACTAGTGTGTCCCGGATAGAATGATAACTAGTGAGTCCCGGATAGAATGATAACTAGTGTGTCCAGGATAGAATGATAACTAGTGTGTCTCGGATAGAATGATAACTAGTGTGTCCCGGATAGAATGATAACTAGTGTGTCCCGGATAGAATGATAACTAGTGTGTCCCGGATAGAATGATAACTAGTGTGTCTCGGATAGAATGATAATTAGTGTGTCCCGGATAGAATGATAACTAGTGTGTCTCATATAGAATGATAACTAGTGTGTCCCGGATAGAATGATAACTAGTGAGTCCCGGATAGAATGATAACTAGTGTGTCCAGGATAGAATGATAACTAGTGTGTCTCGGATAGAATGATAATTAGTGTGTCCCGGATAGAATTATAACTAGTGTGTCCCATATAGAATGATAACTAGTGTGTCCCGGATAGAATGATAACTAGTGAGTCCCGGATAGAATGATAACTAGTGTGTCCAGGATAGAATGATAACTAGTGTGTCTCGGATAGAATGATAACTAGTGTGTCCCGGATAGAATGATAACTAGTGTGTCCCGGATAGAATGATAACTAGTGTGTCCCGGATAGAATGATAACTAGTGTGTCCCGGATAGAATGATAACTAGTGTGTCCCGGATAGAATGATAACTAGTGTGTCCCGGATAGAATGATAACTAGTGTGTCCCGGATAGAATGATAACTAGTGAGTCCCGGATAGAATGATAACTAGTGTGCGCACTCAGCTCAGCGCACAAAATGAGGGCCACAGGCATTACGGGGAAGTTAGGCAGATGGATTCTCGGGTTCCTAACACGCAGAACACAGACAGTCGTAGTAAACAGATCAAAATCCAGGATCAGCGAGGTAAAAAGCTCAGTTCCCCAAGGC
Source organism: Cherax destructor (assembly GCA_009830355.1). Lineage (NCBI taxonomy): Eukaryota > Metazoa > Arthropoda > Malacostraca > Decapoda > Parastacidae > Cherax > Cherax destructor. Next base: position 70,401 of record WNWK01001620.1, on the reverse strand, counting down.
ACTGTCCTGGCACTTCTGCTGTTCCTCATCCTCATAGCAGACATAGATAAAAACACCCTACACAGTTTTGTACCATCATCTGCAGGCGACAATAAGATAAGCATGGAAATCACTATGGTAGAAGACACTGAAAAATTACAGAAAGACATAAGCAGGGTTTTCCAGTGGGTAGTAGAGAGCATTACGTTCAATGTTCAATGGTGATAAGTTCCAGCTGTTTAGGTATGTGAAGAATGAAGAACTCAAAAGGAACACTGTATACAAAACGCAAGAGGGTCACCACATAGAACGAAAGGAACACGTAAAGGACTTGGGAATAATTATGTCTGCTGATCTGTCTTTTAAAGACCATAACAAGACAAAGATCACAACAGCCAGGAAGATGACGGGGTGGGTATTGAGAACTTTCAAAACAAGGGAAATAATGCCGATGGTGACACTATTCAAATCGCTAGTGCTCCCTCACTTAGAATACTGCTCAGTGCTGACGGCCCCGTTCAGGGCAGGAGAAATATCAAAGCTGGAACAACTACATTATTATTATAATCAAAAGAAGCGCTAAACCACAAGGGTTATACAGAGGAACAACTACAGAGATCGTTTACGGCTCACATTGAGCCAGTAAAGCACTTAAATTATTGGGAACGCCTTCAAGTCTTGAACATGTACTCATTGGAGCGGAGGAGAGAGAGATACATGATAATATATACTTGGAAAGTACTTGAGGGCCTGGTCCCAAATCTGCACACTACCATAACAACATACTATAGTGAGAGATATGGAAGGAAGTGTAAAATAAACCCAGTGAGAAGCAGGGGTGCGGTGGGGACAATAAGGGAACATCCGGGGTCCCAGACTATTCAACATCTTACCAGAAGATATCAGAAACACGGCTGGAACCAGTGTAGAAGCCTTCAAGAGGAAACTGGACAAGTATCTTCACCAGGTGCCAGATCAACCAGGCTGTGATGGATATGTGGGGCAGCGGGCCTCCAGCAGCAACAGCCTGGTTGAACAGGCAAGCCACCAGACGAGCCTGGCCCATGGCCGGGCTTCAAGAATAGTGAGACTCGAAATTCATCAAAGGTATATCAAATGTATAGAGGTACACTCTGAGCCTCCTGGTTCCATTCCCGGTATGGGTGGCAAGGTTGAAAACAGTAAAGATGCCCATGATGGTTGATAGCAGAGATAAGAGGAGAAATGAAAACCACATATAAGGTCACAAGAGCACAAGGAAGATAAGATAAAGAAGATATAGTGAAGAACTGGACACATGTGCAACATCTGGGTATCTTTATTGTAGACGTGACTTCATCAGTACAAATTTAAGGATATAACGGGAAGACAATAGAGCTATATACAGAAGATGAGGTAATCAGTCCCTCAGTCTCGGTGATGGTGAACTGTACCGGGACCTGTGAAGAGCACAGGTAGAGGTCCTCTTCAACAACACCAAGGTTCACGGACTGATTACCTCATCTTTTGTATATAGTTCATCTCTTCCAGTTATGTCCTTGAATCTGTATTGATAAAGCCACTGGAGGGCGAAACGTCTACAATAAAGATACCCAGATGTTGCACATGTGTCTAATTCTTCATCTTGTGGGTATTGTATACCATATATGTATAAGATGTCACAGTACCTACAACAGGGACAACAACAAGATACTTGTAAGACGAGCAAACACAGCACTCAAAGAGATCCTAGAAATTTGTTTTTCTTCGCAGAGTTACAGAGCGATGGAATAACTTTCAAGAAGAACTATTAAGTACCATAACTACTGGTAAATTAAAAAAACAATCCGAATTAACAAAAACACACAAACATATATACACACACAACTAGGTGAGTACATACAAACTAAAAAAAATAGCCCCACAGTGATACCCATTTATATGCGTTAGTTAAAGGGAAAAAAGCACGCTGCATTTATTCTGAATCGTAGTTTTAAAGTGAAATATTTTGAACCTACATCAGGGGAAAATTTATACAGAAATTATATATATATATATATATATATATATGTATATGGTGAGGTATGCTATAACGGTTTATATAACGAACATTTAAATAACGAACGGTTTTCCATATAAAATTGAAAATATTAAAAAATTTCAAAAGATGGTCGAGAGGAAGAGGTGCAGGAGAGTCACTAAAGATGACCAGGAAGGTTAACTTCACTCTTGCAGGATAGTCACTAAAGATAACCAGGAAGGTTAACTTCATTCCTGCAGAAGAGTCACTAAAGATAACCAGGAAGGTTAACTTCACTCCTGCAGGAGAGTCACTAAAGATAACCAGGAAGGTTAACTTCACTCTTGCAGGAGAGTCACTAAAGATAACCAGGAAGGTTAACTTCACTCCTGCAGGAGAGTCACTAAAGATAACCAGGAAGGTTAACTTCACTCCTGCAGGAGAGTCACTAAAGATAACCAGGAAGGTTAACTTCACTCTTGCAGGAGAGTCACTAGAGATAACCAGGAAGGTTAACTTCACTCCTGCAGGAGTCACTAAAGATAACCAGGAAGGTTAACTTCACTCTTGCAGGAGAATCACTAAAGATAACCAGAAAGGTTAACTTCACTCCTGCAGGAGAGTCACTAAAGATAACCAGGAAGGTTAACTTCACTCTTGCAGGAGAGTCACTAAAGATAACCAGGAAGGTTAACTTCACTCCTGCAGGAGTCACTAAAGATAACCAGGAAGGTTAACTTCACTCCTGCAGGAGAATCACTAAAGATAACCAGAAGGTTAACTTCACTCTTCAGGAGAGTCACTAAAGATAACCAGGAAGGTTAACTTCACTCTTCCAGGAGAGTCACTAAAGATAACCAGGAAGGTTAACTTCACTCTTCCAGGAGAGTCACTAAAGATAACCAGGAAGGTTAACTTCACTCCTGCAGGAGAGTCACTAAAGATAACCAGGAAGGTTAACTTCACTCTTGCAGGAGAGTCACTAAAGATAACCAGGAAGGTTAACTTCACTCTTCCAGGAGAGTCACTAAAGATAACCAGGAAGGTTAACTTCACTCTTCCAGGAGAGTCACTAAAGATAACCAGGAAGGTTAACTTCACTCCTGCAGGAGTCACTAAAGATAACCAGGAAGGTTAACTTCACTCCTGCAGGAGAGTCACTAAAGATAACCAGGAAGGTTAACTTCACTCTTCCATGAGAGTCACTAAAGATAACCAGGAAGGTTAACTTCACTCTTCCAGGAGAGTCACTAAAGATAACCAGTTAGGTTAACTTCACTCCTGCAGGAGTCACTAAAGATAACCAGGAAGGTTAACTTCACTCCTGCAGGAGAGTCACTAAAGATAACCAGGAAGGTTAACTTCACTCCTCAGGAGAGTCACTAAAGATAACCAGAAGGTTAACTTCACTCCTGCAGGAGTCACTAAAGATAACCAGTAGGTTAACTTCACTCTTGCAGAGAGTCACTAAAGATAACCAGGAAGGTTAACTTCACTCCTGCAGGAGAGTCACTAAAGATAACCAGGAAGGTTAACTTCACTCCTGCAGGAGAGTCACTAAAGATAACCAGGAAGGTTAACTTCACTCTGCAGGAGGTCACTAAAGATAACCAGGAAGGTTAACTTCACTCTTGCAGGAGAGTCACTAAAGATAACCAGGAAGGTTAACTTCACTCCTGCAGGAGAGTCACTAAAGATAACCAGGAAGGTTAACTTCACTCCTGCAGGAGAGTCACTAAAGATAACCAGGAAGGTTAACTTCACTCCTGCAGGAGTCACTAAAGATAACCAGGAAGGTTAACTTCACTCTTCCAGGAGAGTCACTAAAGATAACCAGGAAGGTTAACTTCACTCTTCCAGGAGAGTCACTAAAGATAACCAGGAAGGTTAACTTCACTCTCAGGAGAGTCACTAAGATAACCAGGAAGGTTAACTTCACTCCTGCAGAAGAGTCACTAAAGATAACCAGGAAGGTTAACTTCACTCCTGCAGGAGTCACTAAAGATAACCAGGAAGGTTAACTTCACTCTTCCAGGAGAGTCACTAAAGATAACCAGGAAGGTTAACTTCACTCTTCCAGGAGAGTCACTAAAGATAACCAGGAAGGTTAACTTCACTCCTGCAGGAGTCACTAAAGATAACCAGGAAGGTTAACTTCACTCTCAGGAGAGTCACTAAAGATAACCAGGAAGGTTAACTTCACTCTGCAGGAGAGTCACTAAAGATAACCAGGAAGGTTAACTTCACTCCTCAGGAGAGTCACTAAAGATAACCAGGAAGGTTAACTTCACTCCTGCAGGAGAGTCACTAAAGATAACCAGGAAGGTTAACTTCACTCTTCCAGGAGAGTCACTAAAGATAACCAGGAAGGTTAACTTCACTCTTCCAGGAGAGTCACTAAAGATAACCAGGAAGGTTAACTTCACTCCTGCAGGAGTCACTAAAGATAACCAGGAAGGTTAACTTCACTCCTGCAGGAGAGTCACTAAAGATAACCAGGAAGGTTAACTTCACTCCTGCAGGAGAGTCACTAAAGATAACCAGGAAGGTTAACTTCACTCTTCCAGGAGAGTCACTAAAGATAACCAGGAAGGTTAACTTCACTCTTCCAGGAGAGTCACTAAAGATAACCAGGAAGGTTAACTTCACTCTTCCAGGAGAGTCACTATAGATAACCAGGAAGGTTAACTTCACTCCTGCAGAAGAGTCACTAAAGATAACCAGGAAGGTTAACTTCACTCCTGCAGGAGTCACTAAAGATAACCAGGAAGGTTAACTTCACTCCTGCAGGAGAGTCACTAAAGATAACCAGGAAGGTTAACTTCACTCCTGCAGGAGTCACTAAAGATAACCAGGAAGGTTAACTTCACTCTGCAGAGAGTCACTAAGATAACCAGGAAGGTTAACTTCACTCCTGCAGGAGTCACTAAAGATAACCAGGAAGGTTAACTTCACTCTTCCAGGAGAGTCACTAAAGATAACCAGGAAGGTTAACTTCACTCTTCCAGGAGAGTCACTAAAGATAACCAGGAAGGTTAACTTCACTCCTGCAGGAGAGTCACTAAAGATAACCAGGAAGGTTAACTTCACTCCTGCAGCTCCGTCAGTGTCTCCTGCGCCTCGTGTCCAGCGTCCTCAACAACACTAAGTTAGGATAAACTACAATATTTTTTTTTATTTGTAATAATTTATTTGTTTATTTCAAGTATTAATGATATTCTTTATTTCATGAGTTTAATTGCACATTTATGCACTTTTTGACAATTTTATATAATATTGTTCATTGTTTAGTGGTTGTATTCAGAGGTCTGGAATAGATTACCCCTATAACGAACGAACGCTATAAAGAACAGGGTTCTAGAATCAATTAGATTCGTTATAGTACAACCCACTCTATATTCTTCTGGGATAACACCGATTTTTTTTATTTACAGTAGTCTTAATTTAACAATAAATTAGTAGTAACAGTAACGATAGCAGCAGCAGCAGCAGCAGCAGCAGCAGCATCCGGCGCTTGAGTCGGTAACAGGTACAAAAGTGTTTCAGAATTCCAGGTGAACTTGGCACTTGACTCACCACCAGTTTTCAACTCTCAGTCCTTAAAAAGTCAAGAATTTGAAAGTGACAAGGAAACAAAACCTGATGACCTCCTAATTGATCAAGTTTGGCAGAGTTGGTGGTGGTGATATACCTTTGAAGAGTTTCGAGAGTTTAAATACTCGGAGCCCGGCCATGGGCCAGGCTCGTCTGGTGCTTGTCTTGTTAACCAGGCTGTTGCTGCGGAAGGCCCGCTGCTCGCGGTGGTAATAGTGGTGGTGGTGATAGTGTCGTGTGATGGTGGTGGTAGTATCATGTGATGGTTGTGGTTTTGTCATGTGGTTTGAAATCCAACAGCCACTTGTTTGACCTAAATCTCTGTAACAATCGCGTATATAGGATTAGATCCTCCCCTCTTATAGCTCACTTACACATCTAGCGGTCGTATTACTACTCCTTGTGGAGCCCCGCTGGTCACCCTCACCCTTGAGTTACTCCTTGATCTAATGCAGTACTTTTCCCTGAACCCTACTTGCTTTTTTGGCTACTAGTAAATCAGTCTCTGGCAGACAAGGAAAATGCAGTTCGCTCCTCTGTCTTTCACTATAATTTAGTAACTTCTTGATAGAACACAAGTAGATTTCCTATCCTTAACTCCACGTTGAGTTTCTATAACCTAACATGATTCATGTCAGTGATTCAGTGCTCTGGTGTCTGTCTTCCTGCTTAGATATAAGGACAACATTAGCTGTTATCTGTTGTTTACCTGATACAGTTCCTAACAACCTGTTGTTATATCTTCACTGCAGACTCTCCAGGTTCTCATCCTTCCTTCAGTATCGGAAGACGCTAATTCTCACCTACTTTTCTTCACTTCCTCCTCCGTTGTGTGCACGTCTATGCTGATCCCACTGAATGTTTCACTGAGCACTTCACATGCCTCTTCATCGTCTCCTGCGAGTGTTGCTTCATCGTCTCCTGCGAGTGTTGCTTCATCGTCTCCTGCGAGTGTTGCTTCATCGTCTCCTGCGAGTGTGGCGCAGGTGTTGCCCAGGTGTGGCGCAGGTGTGGCCCAGGTGTGGGCCAGGTGTGGCCTAGGTGTCCTCTATTCTTTAAACCAAACATTACAGTCACCATCCATCAACAATGATGGGGAAAGCCATAAGAATATCCGAATGGAAGGGGGCGGTGGGGAGAGAAATATTACAAGATTCCGGGGACAATATTTAAGCTCCATAACGGCGGCGAGGGACAACTGGAACACTGCATGACGCACCATGAATAAAAATGATGAATGAGCTTTGAGTACACATTTTTTTTCTCTTTTTTTCACTAATGTGCTCAAAGCCACGATATGAGCTTTTTTGTGTTCACATTCCTGAATGAGATGGCATTTTTTTAATGGGGGGGGGGAATCCTCTCTCTCTCAAAACCACTTTATATTTATATTTTCACATTTTTTCCCCGTTTTCTAAAGCAGTTACGATACGTTTTTTATTATTTATGAACCGCATGCTTTACTTCTCTAATTTTTTTTTTCCCAGTGGTCAATATTACGAGTGTTTTGAAAGCTCTGCTACACTTACGTTGCAAAGTGGACTGTTTAAGGGGCAAGGTCCTTTCCCCTCATTCTTTCTTTAATGGTCAGAATTTTATTCATATTTTTTTTGAGAGCATAGTTATGAGTTTTACTCTAAAGTTTTTTTATGTAGGTCCCCTTCCCCCTCCTCCCCCCAATAAAAGGTTGATGTGGCGACACTTCTTCGGCGAGGAATGAATATTGGCAAGGCATCAAGTTTTTTGTTTTTAATGGTTCGTAATAAAGCAATGGCAAATTGATTTTCCAATGACATAAAAAAGCAATATATGCATTTTTTTTCCATTCCCCTAAAATAAAATAATAAAAAAAAAAGGAATTTCACCAGGACCAGGTGTCGTTACTTGTATAGTTTCATCCCGAGCGGAAGGTCCTGGTGAGAGGATCCCGAGCGGAAGGTCCTGGTGAGAGGATCACGAGCGGAAGGTCCTGGTGAGAGGATCACGAGCGGAAGGTCCTGGTGAGAGGATCACGAGCGGAAGGTCCTGGTGAGAGGATCCCGAGCGGAAGGTCCTGGTGAGGGGATCCCGAGCGGAAGGTCCTGGTGAGAGGATCCCGAGCGGAAGGTCCTGGTGAGGGGATCCCGAGCGGAAGGTCCTGGTGAGAGGATCCCGAGCGGAAGGTCCTGGTGAGAGGATCCCGAGCGGAAGGTCCTGGTGAGAGGATCCCGAGCGGAAGGTCCTGGTGAGAGGATCCCGAGCGGAAGGTCCTGGTGAGAGGATCCCGAGCGGAAGGTCCTGGTGAGGGGATCCCGAGCGGAAGGTCCTGGTGAGAGGATCCCGAGCGGAAGGTCCTGGTGAGAGGATCCCGAGCGGAAGGTCCTGGTGAGAGGATCCCGAGCGGAAGGTCCTGGTGAGAGGATCCCGAGCGGAAGGTCCTGGTGAGAGGATCCCGAGCGGAAGGTCCTGGTGAGAGGATCCCGAGCGGAAGGTCCTGGTGAGAGGATCCCGAGCGGAAGGTCCTGGTGAGAGGATCCCGAGCGGAAGGTCCTGGTGAGAGGATCCCGAGCGGAAGGTCCTGGTGAGAGGATCCCGAGCGGAAGGTCCTGGTGAGAGGATCCCGAGCGGAAGGTCCTGGTGAGAGGATCCCGAGCGGAAGGTCCTGGTGAGAGGATCCCGAGCGGAAGGTCCTGGTGAGAGGATCCCGAGCGGAAGGTCCTGGTGAGAGGATCCCGAGCGGAAGGTCCTGGTGAGAGGATCCCGAGCGGAAGGTCCTGGTGAGAGGATCCCGAGCGGAAGGTCCTGGTGAGAGGATCCCGAGCGGAAGGTCCTGGTGAGAGGATCCCGAGCGGAAGGTCCTGGTGAGAGGATCCCGAGCGGAAGGTCCTGGTGAGAGGATCCCGAGCGGAAGGTCCTGGTGAGAGGATCCCGAGCGGAAGGTCCAGAGAAACACTGAGGAATTTAAGTTGAATATTAATTGACAATTTGAGCACCAGTATTGGTGGTAATTAACACTGACCTGAGGTCACTCAGTAGTTGACACTGACCTCAGGTCACTCAGTAGTTAACAATGACCTGAGGTCACTCAGTAGTTGACACTGACCTCAGGTCACTCAGTAGTTAACAATGACCTGAGGTCACTCAGTAGTTGACACTGACCTCAGGTCACTCAGTAGTTAACAATGACCTGAGGTCACTCAGTAGTTGACACTGACCTGAGGTCACTCAGTAGTTAACAATGACCTGAGGTCACTCAATATTGACCTCAGGTCACTCAGTAGTTAACAATGACCTGAGGTCACTCAATACTGACCTCAGGTCACTCAGTAGTTAACAATGACCTGAGGTCACTCAATATTGACCTCAGGTCACTCAGTAGTTAACAATGACCTGAGGTCACTCAATATTGACCTCAGGTCACTCAGTAGTTAACAATGACCTGAGGTCACTCAGTAGTTGACCTCAGGTCACTCAGTAGTTAACAATGACCTGAGGTCACTCAATATTGACCTCAGGTCACTCAGTAGTTATTATTGAAGGGGAAAGTTTAAATGGTCGCCAGAAAAAAATCCTTTTTTCCCTTCACCTTTTCGTTATCATTTCGCTCATAACTCAAGAATGTCTCAGTCGATGAGCTTCAAATTTTCCATGCTGGTTTAAGGTTACGAGGCGAAAATTTTAGGAGCAATTGGAACGTGCACTTTGACACCTTTGATGAGTTTCGAGTGTCTCTCTACTCTCGGAGCTCAGCCATGGGCCAGGCTCGTCTGGTGCTTGCCTGGTCAACCAGGCTGTTGCTGCTGGAGGCCCGCTGCCCCACTTGTCCTATGACCAAAGTTACTGGACCCATTCCCAGCTCCCTGGGATACCTGAATTACGTTTCTGGGGGTCAACGCCCCCGTGGCCGGGGCCCAGACCAGGCCTCCAGGTAGATCAACTCCTGATCAACGAGGTTGTTACTGCTGGTCCAGCACAGTTAGACATTCGAACCACAGCCGGTTGGTTAAAAAAAAAATATGCCTCCTTATTGGTCGACTGTAGATAGTGAAATTAAAACGTGTAGTGCAGGTGCACATGTGTCAGTTTAAAACGTGTAGTGCAGGTGTACATGTGTCAGTTTAAAACGTGTAGTGCAGGTGTACATGTGTCAGTTTAAAACGTGTAGTGCAGGTGTACATGTGTCAGTCTTGTGTGCAGAATGTTGTGAAATTTTGATCGCCGTTTAATTATAAATAAATATTGAATAACTCTTCGAAATGACTATAATATTTAATGGCTTATGCATGTTATGACCAGGATAGTTTAATTTGTTATGGCCAGGATAGTTTAGTTTGTTATGGCCAGGATAATTTAGTTTGTTATGGCCAAGATAGTTTAGTTTGATATGGCCAGGACAGTTTAGTTTGTTATGGTGATGATACTTTAGTTTGCTATGGAAAGGATAGTTTGTTATGGCCTGTGTAGTTTAGTTTATTATGGCCAGGATAGATTAGTTTATGGCCAGGATAGTTTAGTTTATGGCCAGGATAGTTTAGTTTGTTATGGCCAGGATAGGTTAGTTTATGGCCAGGATAGTTTAGTTTGTTATGGCCAGGATAGTTTAGTTTGTTATGGCCAGGATAGTTTAGTTTGTTATGGCCTGGATAGTTTAGTTTGTTATGGCCTGGATAGTTTAGTTTGTTATGGCCAGGATAGTTTAGTTTGTTATGGCGAGGATAGTTTAGTTTGTTATGGCGAGGATAGTTTAGTTTCTTATGGCCAGGATAGTTTAGTTTGTTATGGCCAGGATAGTTTAGTTTGTTATGGCGAGGATAGTTTAGTTTGTTATGGCCTGGATAGTTTAGTTTGTTATGGCCTGGATAATTTAGTTTGTTATGGCCAGGATAGTTTAGTTTGTTATGGCCAGGATAGTTTAGTTTGTTATGGCCAGGATAGTTTAGTTTGTTATGGCCAGGATAGTTTAGTTTGTTATGGCCAGGATAGTTTAGTTTGTTATGGCGAGGATAGTTTAGTTTGTTATGGCCAGGATAGTTTAGTTTGTTATGGCCTGGATAGTTTAGTTTGTTATGGCGAGGATAGTTTAGTTTGTTATAGCGAGGATAGTTTAGTTTGTTATGGCCAGGATAGTTTAGTTTGTTATGGCCAGGATAGTTTAGTTTGTTATGGCGAGGATAGTTTAGTTTGTTATGGCCAGGATAGTTTAGCTTGTTATGGCCAGGATAGTTTAGTTTGTTATGGCGAGGATAGTTTAGTTTGTTATGGCCAGGATAGTTTAGTTTGTTATGGCCTGGATAGTTTAGTTTGTTATGGCGAGGATAGTTTAGTTTGTTATGGCGAGGATAGTTTAGTTTGTTATGGCCAGGATAGTTTAGTTTGTTATAATTATTATAATCAAATAGAAGCGCTAAACCAAGTTTAGTTTGTTATGGCGAGGATAGTTTAGTTTGTTATGGCGAGGATAGTTTAGTTTGTTATGGCGAGGATAGTTTAGTTTGTTATGGCCAGGATAGTTTAGTTTGTGTGTGGACAAATTTGTCATCCAATGCAATATATATATATATATATATATATATATATATATATATATAGTTTAGTTTGTTATGGCGAGGATAGTTTAGTTTGTTATGGCCAGGATAGTTTAGTTTGTGTGTGGACAAATTTGTCAGCCAATGCAATATATATATATATATATATATATATATATATATATATATATATATATATATATATATATATATATATATATATATATATATATATATAATCATTTGAATTATCATTATATTTAGGGGGGAAAGTTCATGGAAATACTGGCATGTAGAAGCGCCCTCTGCTTAAGTTAATATTGCCCATTATTGCATGGATTGGTTTCTATGTGATAACTTGAGGCTGCTGGTGTTAGCAGTGCGTGAAAGAGACATTAACACCAACGTTAACACTGAAATGGTATATTATTATTTTGCATTAAGGTATATCTTGAAGCTAGTGATGGGGCTCTTGATCCAAGAAACTGGACTTATCCTTCCCTTCCCTTGTATCGAACCTGATTAAATCCAGTTTAGCGCTTCACTCTGATAAAAATAGAAAAACAGCGAACGACATCAATTTTTAGTGTCTGGTTCACCTTATTCAACTTTTTTTATATGAAGTGATGAGACGATACCAAATTATTTTTACCGATACCAATACTCAATTTTAGGACGATACCGATAGCATTAAAATTAGTCGATACCGATACTTTGGCACTTGCCTTGTTTTTTGGAAGTACAAGTTAGAATCTATGGAATAACCGGATAACGCATCTTCTGGTCGACTTCAAACTTTAAGTGCTGCTCTGTTTTCCTCAACATAAGCTTCCCCTCAAGTTTAATTTATATAAGTTTTAATTTGTCAAATGTATTAAAAAAACTATATTGGTTTCCAAGAAATAATTAGAGAATCTCTAATCAGAAATAAGTGTTGTTCTCTATGTAGATCTAAGATAACACAATAATGTACTTTATGTGTATCAATAACATTACTGTGTCCTTAAGAGAATGTACTTATGTACAAACTTTTATCTTCAAATGTTGGTCAATCTTAGAGAAAACTGGATTTATTTTGGCTTCTGTTGGCCTCAATTTGCACTTTTAGAAAGACACTTAAGAAACCCGAAATACTCTTTTTTTATGCAATAATTTTCGAATGCCTCATCTGATTGTCTTCAACCCTTCAGAGGTAATAACTTGATGATGCATATTCTGAGCAGCTTCAAACTTGATGCGCTTGTGTGTTTTAGGATATTGGTCTCTCTGAGATATGAGAATGCCTCTTCAGTTTGGCAATAAAACTTCAAAGCTGACATTTTTAGTGGACAGTTTGAAATAGTTCTAGGCTGATCAGTTTTGCGAATGCCTCTTCTAATTCACTTCAAACCTTTAATGCTAACTTTCAAACACACTAGAAACTTACACCGCACTCTGCACTATTCCTGTTGCATGCAATGAGGTTCAGGAGGCTGGAATTGTGCAATATGGGGATATTTTTGTTGGATGGCGCAGCTACCACAATACATGCGGTTGAGCACTGACCTAAGCCTTGACGGTGAACCTAAGCCCCTAAGCCTTGACGGTGATGCACAGCCCCTAAGTCTTGAGGATGATGCACAGCACCTAAGTCTTGAGGGTGATGCACAGCCCCTAAGCCTTGAGGGTGATGCACAGCCCCTAAGCCTTGACGGTGATGCACAGCACCTAAGCCTTGACGGTGATGCACAGCACCTAAGCCTTGACGGTGATGCACAGCCCCTAAGCCTTGACGGTGATGCACAGCACCTAAGCCTTGACGGTGATGCACAGCACCTAAGCCTTGACGGTGATGCACAGCACCTAAGTCTTGACGGTGATGCACAGCCCCTAAGTCTTGAGGGTGATGCACAGCCCTAAGCCTTGACGGTGATGCACAGCACCTAAGTCTTGACGGTGATGCACAGCCCCTAAGTCTTGACGGTGATGCACAGCCCCTAAGCCTTGACGGTGATGCACAGCACCTAAGCCTTGAGGGTGATGCACAGCACCTAAGCCTTGAGGGTGATGCACAGCCCCTAAGCCTTGAGGGTGATGCACAGCACCTAAGCCTTGAGGGTGATGCACAGCACCTAAGCCTTGAGGGTGATGCACAGCACCTAAGCCTTGAGGGTGATGCACAGCACCTAAGCCTTGAGGGTGATGCACAGCACCTAAGCCTTGAGGGTGATGCACAGCACCTAAGCCTTGAGGGTGATGCACAGCACCTAAGCCTTGAGGGTGATGCACAGCACCTAAGCCTTGAGGGTGATGCACAGCACCTAAGCCTTGAGGGTGATGCACAGCACCTAAGCCTTGAGGGTGATGCACAGCACCTAAGCCTTGAGGGTGATGCACAGCACCTAAGCCTTGAGGTGATGCACAGCACCTAAGCCTTGAGGGTGATGCACAGCACCTAAGCCTTGAGGGTGATGCACAGCACCTAAGCCTTGAGGGTGATGCACAGCACCTAAGCCTTGAGGGTGATGCACAGCACCTAAGCCTTGAGGGTGATGCACAGCACCTAAGCCTTGAGGGTGATGCACAGCACCTAAGCCTTGAGGGTGATGCACAGCACCTAAGCCTTGAGGGTGATGCACAGCACCTAAGCCTTGAGGGTGATGCACAGCACCTAAGCCTTGAGGGTGATGCACAGCACCTAAGCCTTGAGGGTGATGCACAGCACCTAAGTCTTGAGGTGATGCACAGCACCTAAGCCTTGAGGGTGATGCACAGCACCTAAGCCTTGAGGGTGATGCACAGCACCTAAGCCTTGAGGGTGATGCACAGCACCTAAGCCTTGAGGGTGATGCACAGCACCTAAGCCTTGAGGGTGATGCACAGCACCTAAGCCTTGAGGGTGATGCACAGCACCTAAGCCTTGACGGTGATGCACAGCACCTAAGCCTTGAGGGTGATGCACAGCACCTAAGCCTTGAGGGTGATGCACAGCCCCTAAGCCTTGAGGGTGATGCACAGCACCTAAGCCTTGAGGGTGATGCACAGCACCTAAGCCTTGAGGGTGATGCACAGCACCTAAGCCTTGAGGGTGATGCACAGCACCTAAGCCTTGAGGTGATGCACAGCACCTAAGCCTTGAGGGTGATGCACAGCACCTAAGCCTTGAGGGTGATGCACAGCACCTAAGCCTTGAGGGTGATGCACAGCACCTAAGCCTTGAGGGTGATGCACAGCACCTAAGCCTTGAGGGTGATGCACAGCACCTAAGCTTGAGGGTGATGCACAGCACCTAAGCCTTGAGGGTGATGCACAGCACCTAAGCCTTGAGGGTGATGCACAGCACCTAAGCCTTGAGGGTGATGCACAGCACCTAAGCCTTGAGGGTGATGCACAGCACCTAAGCCTTGAGGGTGATGCACAGCCCTAAGCCTTGAGGGTGATGCACAGCACCTAAGCCTTGAGGGTGATGCACAGCACCTAAGCCTTGAGGGTGATGCACAGCACCTAAGCCTTGAGGGTGATGCACAGCACCTAAGCCTTGAGGGTGATGCACAGCCCTAAGCCTTGAGGTGATGCACAGCACCTAAGCCTTGAGGGTGATGCACAGCACCTAAGCCTTGAGGGTGATGCACAGCACCTAAGCCTTGAGGGTGATGCACAGCACCTAAGCCTTGAGGGTGATGCACAGCACCTAAGCCTTGAGGGTGATGCACAGCACCTAAGCCTTGAGGGTGATGCACAGCACCTAAGCCTTGAGGGTGATGCACAGCACCTAAGCCTTGAGGGTGATGCACAGCACCTAAGCCTTGAGGGTGATGCACAGCACCTAAGCCTTGAGGGTGATGCACAGCACCTAAGCCTTGAGGGTGATGCACAGCACCTAAGCCTTGAGGGTGATGCACAGCACCTAAGCCTTGAGGGTGATGCACAGCACTAAGCCGGGTGATGCACAGCACCTAAGCCTTGAGGGTGATGCACAGCACCTAAGCCTTGAGGGTGATGCACAGCACCTAAGCCTTGAGGGTGATGCACAGCACCTAAGCCTTGAGGGTGATGCACAGCACCTAAGCCTTGAGGGTGATGCACAGCACCTAAGCCTTGAGGGTGATGCACAGCACCTAAGCCTTGAGGGTGATGCACAGCACCTAAGCCTTGACGGTGATGCACAGCACCTAAGCCTTGAGGGTGATGCACAGCACCTAAGCCTTGAGGGTGATGCACAGCACCTAAGTCTTGACGGTGATGCACAGCACCTAAGCCTTGAGGGTGATGCACAGCACCTAAGCCTTGAGGGTGATGCACAGCACCTAAGCCTTGAGCGGTGATGCACAGCACCTAAGCCTTGAGGGTGATGCACAGCACCTAAGCCTTGAGGTGATGCACAGCCCTAAGCCTTGAGGTGATGCACAGCACCTAAGCCTTGAGGGTGATGCACAGCACCTAAGCCTTGAGGGTGATGCACAGCACCTAAGCCTTGAGGGTGATGCACAGCACCTAAGCCTTGAGGGTGATGCACAGCACCTAAGCCTTGAGGGTGATGCACAGCACCTAAGTCTTGACGGTGATGCACAGCACCTAAGCCTTGAGGGTGATGCACAGCACCTAAGCCTTGAGGGTGATGCACAGCACCTAAGCCTTGAGGGTGATGCACAGCACCTAAGCCTTGAGGGTGATGCACAGCACCTAAGCCTTGAGGGTGATGCACAGCACCTAAGCCTTGAGGGTGATGCACAGCACCTAAGCCTTGAGGGTGATGCACAGCACCTAAGCCTTGAGGGTGATGCACAGCACCTAAGCCTTGAGGGTGATGCACAGCACCTAAGCCTTGAGGGTGATGCACAGCACCTAAGCCTTGAGGGTGATGCACAGCACCTAAGCCTTGAGGGTGATGCACAGCACCTAAGTCTTGACGGTGATGCACAGCACCTAAGCCTTGAGGGTGATGCACAGCACCTAAGCCATTGAGGGTGATGCACAGCACCTAAGCCTTGAGGGTGATGCACAGCACCTAAGCCTTGAGGGTGATGCACAGCACCTAAGCCTTGAGGTGATGCACAGCACCTAAGCCTTGAGGGTGATGCACAGCACCTAAGCCTTGAGGGTGATGCACAGCACCTAATCCTTGAGGGTGATGCACAGCACCTAAGCCTTGAGGGTGATGCACAGCACCTAAGCCTTGAGGGTGATGCACAGCACCTAAGCCTTGAGGGTGATGCACAGCACCTAAGCCTTGAGGGTGATGCACAGCACCTAAGCCTTGAGGGTGATGCACAGCCCTAACTTGCCACTGACTCCTCAGTAAGGACAACACAATAATATTAAGACACCAAACTTGACCAGAACTTAATAAGTTAACGCAGACGAAGCACGCAAACTTGAACCTGGCACAATACCTGTCATTAGTGTTGAGGGTTCTCCTACCCTCACCTGTGACATATTCACCACCTGTATCGAGGGTTCTCCTACCCTCTCAGACCGGCCTGAAAAAAAGGCTTCCTTCTTGTTTTGATCACCCAGACTATTGGTATCAGCAAGCCATAATAAGCCTTGACACAGACATGACAGCCTGGTTCACCTTTTACTTGCTGGTGGTTGTGTTTCCTTACGAAAACCTCCATTTTTGTTTTCGTTTTCCATGTGTGTGCTGAAGTTTAACATCTAAGTACGAATACGAGTCACATTACCCTGGCTGCAACAAGTGAACATCAGATAAGACCTTTCCCTCATTCCTGCACCAGTATCAGTTGCTCACTTCATAATGATCTATGGTCGTATTACGTCTCAATTTCGTTGGTTTGTTATTTTGTTTAGCCACATGGTTCCAGACCAGGCCGCCTTCATCAACCTGTAGTATACATGTCAACGATTTCGAAGGCTTTACTACAGAATGGAGATGTGGTATACACACTTTGCAAAAGCCTTCGACAAGTGCGACCATGGTGTGATAACGCACAAGATGCGTGATAAACATAACAACATAAGAATGGAGGAACACTGCAGAAGGCCTACTGGCCCATACAAAGCAAGTCCTTATCAAATCCACCACTACCTAAGAATTTATTCCCGTACTCACGACACCAATCAAACCCAGCCCCTCGAATGACTGGATAAGTGGACAGATGGATTTGTAACTTTCTAACCAACAGAACACAGACTTCTAATGGTTAGACAGAGATGTAAACCACCGTGTCTTCTTCCATGTCCACTGAGGACAATGCAAATCTCCAAGCGGATATTAACCAAGATTTCCAAAGGGCCATGGAAAACACCACAAAGTTCAATGAGGGTAAATTTCAGTTACTCCGTTTGGAAAACTTGAGGAAATAATCGATAGAACGGAGTTTATAACAAACTTTAAGAATGAGACACTTGTGCAATATTTGGGAATCTTTATTAGGGAAACGTGGCTTCTTCAGACTGAAGCAGCCACTGGCTGGCGAAACGTTTCCGTAATGATGAGTCCCAAATGTTATACAAGTGTCTCATTCTTCAACTTGTCGCTTTTCTAAACCATTTACACCAACAAATTTTAACCACACAATAGAGCGAAAAACTAATGTAAAGGACTTGAGAGTGATACTGTCAGAGGATCTCACCTTCAAGGATCACAACATTGTCACTATCACATCTACGAAGAAAATGATAGGATGGACAATGAGAACTTTTAAAACAACGGATGCCAAGCCAATGATGATTTTCTTTAAGTCACTTGTTCTCTCTAGATTGGAATACTGCTGTACACTAACAGCCCCATTCAAGGCAGGTGAAATTGCAGATCCAGAGAATGTACAGAGAACCTTCACTGCATGTGTTAGTTCAGTCAAGCACCTTAATTAATGGGAACACTTGAAGTCCTTTGAATGGAAAAGACTAGACATACAGTGCAACATACCCTAAGTGAAAAGCAGGGTGCCATGAGTACACTAAGAAAAAACACAATAAGTGTCCGCGGCCCAAGACTGTTCAACATAAATAAGGGGGAATTACCAATAGACCCCTGGCTGTCTTCAAGAGGGAGCTGTGGTTCGTACGTTCGATTGCGTACGGGCAGCAGTAACAACCTGGTTGATCAGGCCCTGATCCACCGGGAGACATGGTCGAGAACCGGGCCACGGGGGGTGTCGACCCCCCACACCCCCGGAACAACCTCCAGATACAACCATCCTGGTTTTCAGTCATGCTTCTTTGTTGAGTGAGTGCTTGTTCAACCCGGCTGTTGCTGTTTATGGGCTGCTGGCCCACATAACATCACATCAGAGGTCGTACGGTTTCCTCCTGAAGACTTCAACATTAGTTCTAGTAACATTACTGATGTTTGCTGGTAGCATGAAGAAGAGTCTTGGACCACGGGTTTATTTACACTTCTTCCAGTTTCTCTCACTCTAGTAAGGTTAGTTTGTAGATCAGGGTCCTGGCCCTCCGATATCTTCAAGGAGTATATTATAACATCTTTGCTCCGGACACGTCCATTCCATGTACTTTGAGAGGTCCCAGTAGTTTAAATTCTTTACTGAATATGCGGACATTAAGCGATCTGTACATTTTCCAGCTGTGATATCTCTCCTGCCTTGACGGAGCTGCGAGCACAGAGGTTATGACCTGTGATCACTCCTGGTCCCCTTGTGTGGTGACTGAGTCCGAATCCTTTATTTGAGTCTCGCTTAATTAGCTTTTTGCCTACTGTTTGACCTTGTACAAGATCGTGCAGTCCAACGTAATAGTCACAGCCCAGATTATCATGAACTGACATGAGGAACTTATAATTACTATTCATTACTTTGTTATTAACACTGGTGTATTTTGAGAGGCCGCGGAGACAGAGATTCCCGAAATCGTCTACAGGTAATTGTATTAAGAAAAAATAAAAACATGACATAAAAAGGAAAAAGATAAACACCAAGAGACGCGTCACAGTTTATTTGCTCACGAAAACTAAAAACATAAAAGTACCCAGAAAAGAGGGAGATGAAAAATATAAGTCTAGCCTCCATGGAAAAGGCGTCAGGAAGGGAAAATGGAAGAGCCTCGATCAATCAAAATAAGATAAGGCGGATGGAAGGGAGCTTAGAGTCGAGTGAACTGATAAAAACGTGAGACTTGATGCCCTCATACAAGCTGTTCCAACCCCTTGTAGCCCGGCCTGAGACCACAATACCGTGTTGACTGCCTGGTCAAGTAGTCTGTTGCTGCTCGCGGCTGCTTAATAAAAAAAACACAGGTATATAGCAACGGTATGTCAGCAATCACTGAACGGATCACCTGACAAAGACCCGCTTAAGAAATTTTCCTGACCAACAAACAACTATCACCATCTACATGTCCCCCCCCCCCATTATTCAAGTATCTGTCCTGGCTTACCCTGTCTACGGTATTCTCTTTTAACTTCTGAGCTTTTGAGGTGTGATTTATCTGTCACCTGCTTCCTTATCGCTTTCCCTCACTCAGTCGTCATGTTCCTGCAGCCAGGGAGCCAGGGAGCCAGGGAGCCAGTACAGCCAGTTATTGTTTATTTTCGTCATGGGTAAACCTCATCCATTGTTGATAAAGGCAGGGAGATAAGCTGGTTTTCCGCCTCCCCTCCTGCTGTCAATACTCTCTAACCACCCCAGACCCACCCCCAAACACACACACACACACACACACACACCACACACACACACTCACACACACACTCACACTCACACACACACACACACACTCACACACACTCACACACACACACACTCACACACACACACTCACACACACACACACACACACACACACACACATACAGCCCCGGTGGCCTGGTGGCTAAAGCTCTCGCTTCATGCACGGAGGGCCCGGGTTCAATTCCCGGCGGGGCGGAAACATTTCGAAGTGTTTCCTTACACACACACACACATACAACAGGCCTAGTGTCTAATCGACATGTGCCTAGGACAAAATGGTAACTAACACACACACACACACACACACACTCACACACACACACACACACACACACAAGCTAGGCGGACAAAGGCTACAAACCTCGGCAAAGGAGAAAGACCTTGGAGTGAGTATAACGCCAAGCACGTCTCCGGAGGCACACATCAACCAGATAACTGCGGCAGCATATGGGCGACTGGCAAACCTAAGATTAGCGTTCCGTTACCTTAACAAGGAATCGTTCAAGACACTGTATACCGTGTACGTCAGGCCCATACTAGAATATGCAGCACCAGTCTGGAACCCACACCTGGTCAAGCACGTCAAGAAACTAGAGAAAGTGCAAAGGTTTGCGACAAGGTTAGTTCCACAACTCAGGGGTCTGTCTTATGAAGAAAGGTTGAGGGAAATAGGACTAACAACACTGGAGGAAAGAAGGGTCAGAGGAGACATGATAACGACATACAAAATACTGCGGGAATTGACAAGGTAGACAGTGACAGGATGTTCCAGAGAGGAACACGGAAACAAGGGGACACAACTGGAAGCTGAAGACTCAGATGAGTCAAAGGGATGTTAGGAAGCATTTCTTCAGCCACAGAGTAGTCAGGAAGTGGAATAGTCTAGAGAAAGATATAGTGGAGGCAGGACCCATACATAGTTTTAAGACAAGGTATGATAAAGCTCATGGAGCAGGGAGAGCAGAGACCCAGTAGCAGACAGCGAAGGGGCGGGGCCAGGAGCTGAGTCTCGACCCCTGCAACCACAATTAGGTGAGTACAATTAGGTGAGTACACACACACACACACTCACACACATACACACATACACACACACACACACTCACACACATACACACACACACACACACACACACACTCACACACATACACACACACACACACACACTCACACACACACACACACACACACACACATACACTCACACATACACACACACACACACACATACACACACACACACACACACACACACATACACACACACACACACACACACACACACATCGAGGGGTGAACTAATACTATCATCAGTGGCGAACATCATTGGAATAACCGTTGCAGTTCTTGTGAGTGGGTGGACCAGCCGACCGCGAGAATGTACAGAGGACCTTCACTACACGTATAAAGTGAAACACCTAAATTACTGGGAACGGCTAAAGTCCCTCGAACTGTACCTTTGAAGACAGACGAGAAAGATAAATTATAACTTATGCTTGGAAAATACTACAGGGATTGGTCCCAAATTTGCTGACAGAAATCACTCCCTAAGAAAGCAGAGAGGCTCAGCAAACGGTGTAAAACACCCGGAATAAAGACAGGAATGTAATTAGTATGTTCAGAGGTAACTCAGTGAAGGTAAAGCGACCAAGACTTTTCAACACCATTTATAAATAAGGAGGAATTACCAACAGACTCTTGACTGTCTTCAAGAGGGAAACCTACAATGGACTGCTGTGGCCAGCACCAACAGTCTGATTAATCTGGCCATCAGCTGGGTAACCTGGTTAGGGACCAGGCCACGGGGCAGAGACTCTCGGAACTGTCTACAGGTAAACTTCAAGTTAGCGAATATGTGATTAGTTTTCAGGTACGAGATTAAAAAGAGTGTTGAAGCAAAATAGTGTTAAGTCAGCCTGGGAATATTGGTAATTCCCTTTACACTTGATGGCAAGACTTTAAGAGCCTTCAACTCTTTATGCCTGTGTAGTAATGGCACTTATGGCACGCCTGCTTTTCATGGTGGATATTTTGCACACAACATGTCTCTCACAAGGAGCCCTTTAAGTGTGCAGATTTGAAACTCACTGACACATTCCATGTGTAAATTATGATACATCTTTCTCAACTGCACTCCAAAATATCTCAGTGAATTTATGGGAGCAGCGAAATTCCACTGTACACTGTTTAAATCATTATTTCCACCTTCATTAAACAGGGTTGTCAGTATACAGCAATATTCCAGCCTAGCGATAACAAAAGCCTTAATGACAATCACTAGTGGTCTGACATATCTTATTTTGAAAGTTCTTGTTATCCAACGTGGCATTAACCTCGCAGGTGTGACAGTGACGTTAATGAGTTCCTGGAACATAAGTTTACACACAGAACACGAGGACAGAAAAGCTTGAATTCAGGTGACTGTTTAAGAGGCGGGGTCAAGAACAGCATCCACAACTTCACTAAAGGAGTGTTGATGTGGGGGTGGGGTAGAAAGGGAAAGGGAGGAAAGGGAGCGGGGTGAGGAAAGTAGTAAGGAAGGTAGTAAGGGAAGGGGTTAAGGAAGGTAGTTAGGCAGGTACATGACATCTTTTATATACCTTTGATGAGTTTCAAGAGCTATCCTACTCCCGCTTTGGAACCCCAGCCCGGCCCTGGGCCCCCAACCCGGCCCAGGGCCCCCAGCCCGGTCCTGGGCCCTCAGCCTGGCCCTGAGCCAGGCTGAATTCTTTATGTATGAGACCCAAAATTTGGTCATCTCAAAAATCTTGGATATTATCCTAACACCACAAGACTTTGAAAAGGCAATAAATTACATGCTCATGCGCTCAGCCCCAGACCCAGACTCATGGAACTCCGTGTTCATCAAGAACTGCAAGAAGCCCCTGTCACGTGCCTTCAGCATTCTATGCAGAGGGAGCATGGACACAGGGGTCATCCCACACTCAGACATAGCCCCACTCTACAAAGGTGGCAGTAAAGCAATTGCAAAGAACTACAGACCGATAGCACTAACATCCCATATCATAAAAATCTTTGAATGGGTTCTAAGAAGCAAGATCCCCAACCACCTAGATACCCATCAATTACACAACCCAGAGCAACACGGGTTTAGAGCAGGTCGCTCCTGCCTGTCCCAGCTACTGGACCACTATGACAAGGTCCTGGATGCTGTAGAGTGTAAACAAAATACAGATGTAGTATACACAAATTTGTATACAAGTGTGACCATGGTGTAATAGCGCACAAAATGTGTGATAAAGGAATAACAGAAAAGTTGGTAGATGGATCTATAACTTCCTGACAAATAGAACACAAAGAGTAATAGTAAACAGAGTAAAGTCTGAGGCAGCTACGGTGAAAAGCTCTGTTCCACAAGGCACAGTACTCGCTCCCATTCTATTCCTCATCCTCATATCTGACATAGACAGAGATGTAAGCCATAGCTCCGTGTCTTCCTTTGCGGATGACACCCGGATTGCCATGGCAGTGACCTTTATCGAAGACACCGCAAGACTCCAAGCGGACATAAACCAAATCTTCAAATGGGCCACTCAAAACAATATGAAGTTCAATGAAGAGAAATTTCAACTACTCAGATATGGAAAACTTGAGGAAATTAAAACTGTATCAGGGTATATGACAAATTCTAACCATACAATAGAACGAAAAAAGTGATATGAAGGACCTGGGAGTGATAATGTCAGAGGATTTCGCCTTCAAAGACCACAACAATGTATCTACCGCATCTGCTAGGAAAATGATAGGATGGATAATGAGAACCTTCAAAGCTAGGGACGTCAAGTAAATGATGATTCTCTTGAAATCGCTTGTTCTCTCTTCGGCTGGAATACTGCTGTACACTAACTGACCCCTTCAAGGCAGGCGAAATTACTGACCTGGAGAGTGTACAAAGAACTTTCACGGCACACATAAGTAGGATAAGGCACCTAAATTACTGGGAATGGTTAAAGTCCCTTGATTTGTATTCCCTGGTACGCAGGCGAGAGAGATACATGATAATATACACTTGGAAAATTTTATAGAGATTAGTACCAAACTTGCACACGAAAATAACTCCCTATGAAATCAAAAGACTCGGCAGGAGATGCAACATTCCCCAATGAAAAGCAGGGGCGCCACGAGTACACTGAGAGACAACACAATAAGTGTCCGGGGCCCAAGATTGTTCAACTGCCTCTCAGCATACATAAGGTGGATTACCAACTGACCCCTGGCTGTCTTCAAAAAGGCACTGAACAGGCACCTAAAGTCAGTACCTGACCAGCTGGGCTGTGGTTCGTATGTCAGTTTGCGTGCGACCAGCAGTACCAGAATGGTTGATCAGACCCTGATCCACCACGAGGCCTGGTCTCAGACCCAGCCGCGAGGGCGTTGACCCCCGAAACCCTCTCCAGGTATACTCCAGCCTGGCCCTGGGCCGATTTTGGAGACTTGTGTTGCTCCAGCAGCCCTGCCTTCGGCCAGGCTTCCTTGTAGAGTGGTTGTTAACCCAGGATGTTGCTGCGCTGGTACACGCAGTGGGGGGGGGGACAAGTTGGTGAGGGACGGATGTTACGTCACACCCCAACTGATGATCAGAACAATAACCTTTGATATACCTTTGAAGAGTTTCGAGTTTCTCTACTCTCTGAGCCCGACTATGGGCCAGGCTCGTCTGATGGACCACACACTCGCTCCACCCAGTACCTGATGGACCACACACTCCCTCACTCAGTACCTGATGGACCACACACTCCCCCACCCAGTACCTGATGGACCACACATTCCCTCATCCATTACCTGATGGACCACACACTTCCCCACCCAGTACCTGATGGACCACACATTCCCCCATCCAGTACCTGATGGACCACACATTCCCCCATCCAGTACCTGATGGACCACACACTCCCCCACCCCGTACCTGATGGACCAAAACCCCAAACCACACTCACTACCTGATGGACCACAAACTTACAACTAGATGGACCACAAACTCCCCACAAACTACCTGATGGACCACAAACTCCCCCCCAAGTACCTGATGGACCACAATACTCCCCACAAACTACCTGATGGACCACAAACTCCTCCCACACTCAAGTACCTGATGGACCACAACTCCCCACAAGCTACCTGATGGACCACAATCCTCACAAGTACCTGATGGCCCCCAGCACTCCCACCAGTACCTGATGGACCACGCACTCCCCCATCCAGTACCTGATGGACCACACACTCCCCCACCCAGTACCTGATGGACCACACACAACACCACCCAGTACCTGATGGACCACAAACTACCAGATGGACCACAAACTCCCCCACAAACTACCTGATGGACCACAAACTCTCTCACAAACTACCTGATGGACCACATACTCCCCACAAACTACCTGATGAACCACAAACTCCCCCACCCAGTACCTGATGGACCACAAACTCTCTCACAAACTACCTGATGGACCACATACTCCCCCACAAACTACCTGATGAACCACAAACTCCCCCACCCAGTACCTGATGGACCACAAACTCCCCCACAAACTACCTGATGGACCACAAATTTCCTCACAAAGTACCTGATGGACCATGCACTTCCCTACTCAGTACCTGATGGACCACGCACTCTCCCATCCAGTACCTGATGGACAACACACTCCCCCACCCAGTACCTGATGGACCACAAACTCCCCCACAAACTACCTGATGGACCACAAATTTCCTCACAAAGTACCTGATGGACCATGCACTTCCCTACTCAGTACCTGATGGACCATGCACTTCCCTACTCAGTACCTGATGGACCACGCACTCCCCCATCCAGTACCTGATGGACCATACACTACCCCACCCTTCTAACGCCTCCACCCCTGTCTCCCATCACCCTACCTCCCCTTCTTCCCTCTCCTACACATGTTTTAAACCTCTCTAAGCTCACTGCTCCTCTTCCAGCTTCTTGAACCTCGCTGCCTGTCTCTCCCTGCAGCATGAAGTTGCCTGCGTCTCCGTGGTGTAGGGAGCACTGGACCTGATGAGTGTGCACCAGTGTGAGTCTTGCAGATCATTAAGGCTCCTTTACTATGTCTCAACCCACAAGGAGCCTCACATTAATGCCAGTAACCCACCGACCAACAGCTGTGATTCCCAGCACCTGCTCCAACCATTCCCTGATTGGCAGTAATCTGGGCGGAGCCAACGATGCCCTCCTCGGCTCCAAGTAGCAGAGGGCCACCATTCACATCCCCCGGCACTCCTTGGCACTGATAATCTCACCCGGGAGGGGGAGGGGGAAGGGAAGTAGGGGCAGTGATGGCCCTCCCGGCATGGACTAAGCATAAGTAATGCTAAAGAAAATAAGGAAAACTGATCATCCAGACTGTATACCTTGAGTATACCTGGAGAGGGTTTCGAGGGTCAACGCCCCAGCGGCCCGGTCTGTGACCAGGCCTACATAATAGTATTTATGTACTTAAATATACCTGTGACCAGTTTCGAGAGTCTTCCTACTCTTGTAGTCTGGTTAAGGGCCAGGCTATCCTGGACAAACAAGCTGTTGCTACTGGCAATCCCGCTATTAACTATGTCCTTTACATGTAGTAGGGCAGAGGACTACTGTCAGCAACAACCTGGTTGAACAAGCCTTGTCTCAGGCCGGGCTGCGAGCGTAGAAAAATCCTTGAAGCAGCCATAGGTAGTAGGCTGGTAACAATAAGATCCATGGAGGTACTACCCGTCTTTTCATAAGTGAGTGGAAAGGAAGCCTGTTAAAAGTATTGCACTCTAGAGGGATTGCTGATAAGGTATTAGGAAAATCTTACAAACTTTTACTTCACGGTAATGTGAGACAAGAATGTCACAGTGTCAGAATGTCACTGTGACAAGAATGTCACAGTGTCAGGTGAGACAAGAATGTCAGTGTCAGGTGAGACAAGTGTGTCACAGTGTCAGGTGAGACAAGAGTGTCACAGTATCAGGTGAGACAAGTGTCTCACAGTGTCAGATATGACAAGGGTGCCACAGTGTCAGGTGAGACAAGATGTCACAGTGTCAGGTGAGACGAGTGTCACAGTGTCAGGTGAGACAAAAGTGTCACAGTGTCAGGTGAGACAAGATGTCACAGTGTCAGGTGAGACAAGAGTGTCACAGTGTCAGGTGAGACAAGAGTGTCACAGTGTCAGGTGAGACAAGAGTGTCACAGTGTCAGGTGAGACAAGGGTGCCACAGTGTCAGGTGAGACAAGATGTCACAGTGTCAGGTGAGACGAGTGTCACAGTGTCAGGTGAGACAAAAGTATCAGTGTCAGGTGAGACAAGATGTCACAGTGTCAGGTGAGACAAGAGTGTCACAGTGTCAGGTGAGACAAGAGTGTCACAGTGTCAGGTGAGACAAGAGTGTCACAGTGTCAGGTGAGACAAGGGTGCCATAGTGTCAGGCGAGACAAGGGTGCCATAGTGTCAGGCGAGACAAGGGTGTCACAATGTCAGGCGAGACAAGTGTGTCACAGTGTCAGGCGAGACAAGAGTGTCACACTGTCAGGTGAGACAAGGGTGCCATACTGTAAGGTGAGACAAGGGTGCCATAGTGTCAGGTGAGTCAAGGGTGTCACAGTGTCAGGTAAGACAAGAGTACCACAGTGTCAGGCGATACAAAGGTGCCACAGTGTCAGGTGAGACAAGGATGCCATACTATTAGGTGAGACAAGTGTCACAGTGTCATGTGAGACAAGAGAGTCACCTTCTCAGGTGAGACAAGGGTGCCACAGTGTCAGGTGAGACAAGGGTGCCATAGTGTCAGGTGAGTCAAGGGTGTCACAGTGTCAGGTGAGACAAGAGTGTCACAGTGTCAGGTGAGACAAGAGTGTCACAGTGTCAGGTGAGACAAGAGTGTCACAGTGTCAGGTGAGACAAGAGTGTCACAGTGTCAGGTGAGACAAGGGTGCCATAGTGTCAGCCGAGACAAGGGTGTCACAGTGTCAGGCGAAACAAGGGTGTCACAGTGTCAGGCGAAACAAGGGTGTCACAGTGTCAGGCGAGACAAGGGTGTCACACTGTCAGGTGAGACATTGGTGCCACAGTGTCAGGTGAGACAAGGGTGTCGCAGTGTCAGGTGAGACAAGGGTGTCACAGTGTCAGGCGAGACAAGGGTGTCACAGTGTCAGGCGAGACAAGGGTGTCACACTGTCAGGTGAGACATTGGTGCCACAGTGTCAGGTGAGACAAGGGTGTCGCAGTGTCAGGTGAGACAAGGGTGGCATAGTGTCAGGTGAGACATGAGTACCACAGTGACAGGCGATACAAGGGTGCCACAGTGTCAAGTGAGACAAGGGTGCCATACTGTCAGGTGAGACAAGTGTCACAGTGTCAGGTGAGACAAGAGAGTCACCTTGTCAGGTGAGACAAGGGTGCCACAGTGTCAGGTGAGACAAGGGTGCCATAGTATCAGGTGAGACAAGGGTGTCACAGTGTCAGGTGAGACAAGGTTGCCAAAGTGTCAGGTGAGACAAGAGTACCACAGTATCAGGCGAGACAAAGGTCCCACAGTGTCAGGTGAGACAAGGATGCCATACTATTAGGTGAGACAAGTGTCACAGTGTCATGTGAGACAAGAGAGTCACCTTCTCAGGTGAGACAAGGGTGCCACAGTGTCAGGAGAGACAAGGGTGCCATAGTGTCAGGTGAGACAAGGGTGGCATAGTGTCAGGTGAGACAAGGGTGCCATAGTGTCAGGTGTGACAAGAGTGAAACAGTGTCAGGTGAGACATGAGTGCCACAGTTTCAGGTGAGACAAGAATGCCACAGTGTCAGGTGAGACAAGGGTGTCACAGTGTCAGGTGAGACAAGGGTGCCACAATGTCAGGTGAGACAAGGGTGCCACAGTGTCAGGTGAGACAAGGGTGCCACAATGACAGGTGAGACAAGGGTGCCACAGTGTCAAGTGAGACAAGGGTGCCACAGTGTCAGGTGAGACAAGGGTGCCACAGTGTCAGGTGAGACAAGTGTCAGGTGACACAAGGGTGCCATAGTGCCAGGTAAGACAAGGGTGCCACAGTGTCAGGTGAGACAAGGGTACCATAGTGTCAGGTGAGACAAGGGTGCCACAGTGTCAGGTGAGACAAGGGTGTCATAGTGCCAGGTAAGACAAGGGTGCCACAGTGTCAGGTGAGACAAGGGTACCATAGTGTCAGGTGAGACAAGGGTGCCACAGTGTCAGGTGAGACAAGGGTGGCATTGTGTCAGGTGAGACAAGGGTGCCATTGTGTCAGATGAGACAAGGGTGCCACAGTGTCAGGTGAGACAAGGGTGGCATAGTGTCAGGTGAGACAAGGGTGTCAGGTGAGACAAGGGTGCCATAGTGTCAGGTGAGACAAGGGTGCCATAGTGTCAGGTGAGACAAGGGTGCCATAGTGTCAGGTGAGACAAGGGTGCCACAGTGTCAGGTGAGACAAGGGTGTCACAGTGACAGGTGAGACAAGGGTGCCACAGTGTCACAATAATATAGTTTCCTGATATTTTTGTCAAATCTGCATCGAGTATAAGTACCGGACATGTTAGGTATATTTATCCCTGTTATACTGGATAATGCATTCATGCATGTATACTCGTATACTCCCTCCCTCCTCTCTCACACACTCCAGGACTCAGTGTTAAGCCATAATGTCACGAGGAGAGTGTCATGGAGCAAGGCAGCAGCTGCATGATTGACACTCCACACACCAACACAAGCGTATTAATTATACTCCAGTGAGAACACTAAAGATAGCAAGCACTTCCCTCCCCCTCCACTACCTCCTGCTCTCCTTAACTCATCCCCTTTCCTCCCCTCCACTGCCTGTTTCTTCCCCCTCTTTCCCTGCATAACATGCCTCTTCCCTCCAACCCTCCCTGCCCTTCCTCCCTCCACCACCACCGTTCTCCTACTCACCTAGCAGTAAAAATAGGTACCTGTGTCCTAGTAGACTGTTGTGGGTTGCCTCTAGGGAAAAATGTTTTAGAAAACTCCAGTCTGCTGGAATGTCATCTCCTATATAGGAGCAGAAGATTTGAGGCTCTTGCGGATAATGTCGGCTCTCACATCCAAGGTTCACAACAGCGTTACTATGACAGGGAAACGGTTGGCTGGATAACTAGAACATTCAAGAGTTAGGGTTTAGGGCCGGCCCTCGGGAGCAGTGACTCCCAGAATTATCTACAGGTAAACCTCAGGTCATAGTAGCTTTGGTCATCAGACTATACTTATTGAGCTACCTCTTAGTGCATACCTGTGACTGGTTTCAAGTGTTCTGCCAGCCTTGCAGCCCGGCCTGAGACCAGACTTCCCTGTTGTCTATTTAACAAGGATATTAGTGTTAGTGGCTACCTGGCTTATATAGTCACCACAGGCTGGATGATCTGGCACTTGGCGGAGCTAGTAATCCAGATTAGTCTTAAAAACTCCTAACTTTCTTCCAGCAGTGTGACACTATCACCTCTCAGTGTGGGTACCTTGTAGTGTGACACTATCACCTCTCAGTGTGGGTACCTTGTAGTGTGACACTATCACCTCTCAGTGTGGGTACCTTGTAGTGTGACACTATCACCTCTCAGTGTGGGTACCTTGTAGTGTGACACTATCACCTCTCAGTGTGGGTACCTTGTAGTGTGACACTATCACCTCTCAGTGTGGGTACCTTGAGTGTGACACTATCACCTCTCAGTGTGGTACCTTGAGTGACACTATCACCTCTCAGTGTGGAACCTGAGTGTGACACTATCACCTCTCAGTGTGGATACCTTGCAGTGTGACACTATCACCTCTCAGTGTGGGTCCCTTGAGTGTGACACTATCACCTCTCAGTGTGGGTACCTTGTAGTGACACTATACCTCGTGGTACCTTGAGTACACTTCACCTCTCAGTGCTTGAGTGTGACACCACCTCTCAGTGGTATTGTGACACTATCACCTCTCAGTGTGGGTACCTTGCAGTGTGACACTATCACCTCTCAGTGTGGGTACCTTGCAGTGTGACACTATCACCTCTCAGTGTGGATACCTCGCAGTGTGACACTATCACCTCTCAGTGTGGATACCTTGTAGTGTGACACTCACCTCTCAGTGTGGATACCTTGTAGTGTGACACTATCACCTCTCAGTGTGGTACCTTGTAGTGTGACACTATCACCTCTCAGTGTGGATACCTTGAGTGTGACACTATCACCTCTCAGTGTGGATACCTGTAGTGACCTATCACCTCTCAGTGGTCCTTGAGTGTGACACTATCACCCTCAGTGTGGTACCTGCAGTGTGACACTATCACCTCTCAGTGTGGGTACCTTGTAGTGTGACACTATCACCTCTCAGTGTGGATACCTTGTAGTGTGACACTATCACCTCTCAGTGTGGGTCCTTGTAGTGTACACTCACCTCTCAGTGTGGATACCTTGTAGTGTGACACTATCACCTCTCAGTGTGGATACCTTGTAGTGTGACACTATCACCTCTCAGTGTGGATACCTTGTAGTGTGACACTATCACCTCTCAGTGTGGATACCTTGTAGTGTGACACTATCACCTCTCAGTTGTCCTGTGCACTATCCCTTTGTCCTCCAGTGTGACACTATCACCTCTCAGTGTGGATCCTTGGGCCTCCACTCCGTGACACCTTACCTTAGTGTGGTACCTGCCACCACCCTCAGTGGTACCTCAGTGGCACTATCACTCTATGTGGATCTGCAGTGTGACACTATCACCTCTCAGTGTGGTACCTTGCAGTGTGACACTATCACCTCTCAGTGTGGATACCTTCAGTGTGACACTATCACCTCTCAGTGTGGATACCTTGCAGTGTGACACTATCACCTCTCAGTGTGGATACCTTGCAGTGTGACACTATCACCTCTCAGTGTGGATACCTTGCAGTGTGACACTATCACCTCTCAGTGTGGGTACCTTGTAGTGTGACACTATCACCTCTCAGTGTGGATACCTTGCAGTGTGACACTATCACCTCTCAGTGTGGGTACCTTGCAGTGTGACACTATCACCTCTCAGTGTGGGTACCTTGCAGTGTGACACTATCACCTCTCAGTGTGGATACCTTGCAGTGTGACACTATCACCTCTCAGTGTGGGTCCTTGAGTGTGACACTATCACCTCTCAGTGTGGGTACCTTGCAGTGTGACACTATCACCTCTCAGTGTGGGTACCTTGCAGTGTGACACTATCACCTCTCAGTGTGGGTACCTTGCAGTGTGACACTATCACCTCTCAGTGTGGGTACCTTGCAGTGTGACACTATCACCTCTCAGTGTGGGTACCTTGAGTGTGACACTATCACCTCTCAGTGTGGGTACCTTGGAGTGTGACACTATCACCTCTCAGTGTGGGTACCTTGTAGTGTGACACTATCACCTCTCAGTGTGGGTACCTTGCAGTGTGACACTATCACCTCTCAGTGTGGGTACCTTGCAGTGTGACACTATCACCTCTCAGTGTGGGTACCTTGTAGTGTGACACTATCACCTCTCAGTGTGGGTACCTTGTAGTGTGACACTATCACCTCTCAGTGTGGATACCTTGCAGTGTGACACTATCACCTCTCAGTGTGGTACCTTGCAGTGTGACACTATCACCTCTCAGTGTGGATACCTTGCAGTGTGACACTATCACCTCTCAGTGTGGGTACCTTGCAGTGTGACACTATCACCTCTCAGTGTGGTACCTTGCAGTGTGACACTATCACCTCTCAGTGTGGGTACCTTGCAGTGTGACACTATCACCTCTCAGTGTGGATACCTTGCAGTGTGACACTATCACCTCTCAGTGTGGATACCTCGCAGTGTGACACTATCACCTCTCAGTGTGGGTACCTTGTAGTGTGACACTATCACCTCTCAGTGTGGGTACCTTGCAGTGTGACACTATCACCTCTCAGTGTGGGTACCTTGAGTGTGACACTATCACCTCTCAGTGTGGGTACCTTGCAGTGTGACACTATCACCTCTCAGTGTGGGTACCTTGCAGTGTGACACTATCACCTCTCAGTGTGGGTACCTTGCAGTGTGACACTATCACCTCTCAGTGTGGGTACCTTGCAGTGTGACACATATCACCTCTCATTGTGGGTACCTTGCAGTGTGACACACTATCACCTCTCAGTGTGGTACCTTGCAGTGTGACACTATCACCTCTCAGTGTGGGTACCTTGCAGTGTGACACAACTATCACCTCTCAGTGTGGGTACCTTGAGTGGACACATCACCTCAGTGGACCTTGAGTGTGACACTATCACCTCTCAGTGTGGGTACCTTGCAGTGTGACACACACACTATCACCTCTCAGTGTGGGTACCTTGCAGTGTGACACTATCACCTCTCAGTGTGGGTACCTTGCAGTGTGACACACACACTATCACCTCTCAGTGTGGGTACCTTGAAGTGTGACACACACACTATCACCTCTCAGTGTGGGTACCTTGCAGTGTGACACACTATCACCTCTCAGTGTGGGTACCTTGGTGTGACACTATCACCTCTCGTGTGGTACCTTGCAGTGTGACACACACTATCACCTCTCAGTGTGGGTACCTTGCAGTGTGACACACACACTATCACCTCTCAGTGTGGGTACCTTGCAGTGTGACACTATCACCTCTCAGTGTGGGTACCTTGCAGTGTGACACTATCACCTCTCAGTGTGGGTACCTTGCAGTGTGACACACACTATCACCTCTCAGTGTGGGTACCTTGTAGTGTGACACTATCACCTCTCAGTGTGGGTACCTTGTAGTGTGACACATCACCTCTCAGTGTGGGTACCTTGCAGTGTGACACTATCACCTCTCAGTGTGGGTACCTTGAGTGTGCAACACTATCACCTCTCAGTGTGGGTACCTTGAAGTGTGACACACACTATCACCTCTCAGTGTGGTACCTTGCAGTGTGACACTATCACCTCTCAGTGTGGGTACCTTGCAGTGTGACACTATCACCTCTCAGTGTGGGTACCTTGCAGTGTGACACACACTATCACCTCTCAGTGTGGGTACCTTGCAGTGACACACACACTCACCTCTCAGTGTGGGTACCTTGAGTGTGACACTATCACCTCTCAGTGTGGGTACTTTGCAAGGTGACACTATCACCTCTCAGTGTGGGTACCTTGCAGTGTGACACACACTATCACCTCTCAGTGTGGTACCTTGAGTGTGAAACACTATCACCTCTCAGTGTGGTACCTTGAGTGTACACTATCACCTCTCAGTGTGGGTACTTGAGTGTGACACATTCACCTCTCAGTGTGGGTACCTTGAGTGTGACACTATCACCTCTCAGGTGGGTACTTGAGTGTGACACCCTATCACCTCTCATGTGGGTACCTTGCAGTGTGACACACCATATCACCTCTCAGTGTGGGTACCTTGGAGTGTGACACTATCACCTCTCAGTGTGGGTACCTTGAGTGTGACACATATCACCCCAGTGTGGGTACTTGGGCAGTGTACACTAATACCTTCAGTGTGGGTACCTTGCAGTAGTGAACACACTATCACCTCTCAGTGTGGGTACTTGAGGTGACACTATCACCTCTCAGTGTGGGTACCTTGCAGTGTGACACTATCACCTCTCAGTGTGGGTACCTTGCAGTGTGACACCATATCACCTCGTCAGTAGGGAGACTGGAGTGTCCTATCCTCATAGTTGTAGAGGAACGTTGGGAGTGTCACTATATACTGTCAGAGGGAGACGGGGAGTGTCACTATAGTATGTCAGAGGTGACGGGACTGTGCTACTATAGATGTCAGAGGGAGACGGAGTGTCACTATAGTATGTCAGAGGGGGACTGGAGTGTCACTATGTATGTCAGAGGGAGACGGGGAGTGTGCTCACCTATAGTGTCAGAGGGAGACTGGAGTGTCACTATACATGTCAGAGGGGTACTGGAGTGTCACTATAGTATGTCAGAGGGAGACGGGAGTGTCACTATATGTCAGAGTGGGTACTGGAGTGTCACTATAGTTGTCAGAGGGGTGACGGGAGTGTCACTATAGTATGTCAGAGGGGAGACGGGGAGTGTCACTTATAGTATGTCAGAGGGTAACGGGGAGTGTCACTATAGTATGTCAGAGGGGAGACGGGGAGTGTCACTATAGTATGTCAGAGGGGAGACGGGGAGTGTCACTATAGTATGTCAGAGGGGAGACGGGGAGTGTCACTATAGTATGTCAGAGGGGAGACGGGGAGTGTCACTATAGTATGTCAGAGGGAGACGGGAGTGTCACTATAGTATGTCAGAGGGGAGACGGGGAGTGTCACTATAGTATGTCAGAGGGAGACGGTGAGTGTCACTATAGTATGTCAGAGGGGAGACGGGGAGTGTCACTATAGTATGTCAGAGGGGTGACGGAGAGTGTCACTATAGTATGTCAGAGGGGAGACGGGGAGTGTCACTATAGTATGTCAGAGGGGAGACGGGGAGTGTCACTATAGTATGTCAGAGGGGAGACGGGGAGTGTCACTATAGTATGTCAGAGGGGAGACGGGGAGTGTCACTATAGTATGTCAGAGGGGTGACGGGAGTGTCACTATAGTATGTCAGAGGGAGACGGGGAGTGTCACTATAGTATGTCAGAGGGGAGACGGGGAGTGTCACTATAGTATGTCAGAGGGGAGACGGGGAGTGTCACTATAGTATGTCAGAGGGGTGACGGAGAGTGTCACTATAGTATGTCAGAGGGGTGACGGAGAGTGTCACTATAGTATGTCAGAGGGGAGACGGGGAGTGTCACTATAGTATGTCAGAGGGGAGACGGGGAGTGTCACTATAGTATGTCAGAGGGGAGACGGGGAGTGTCACTATAGTATTCCTCTATATCACAGTACTATAAGTGGCACTCATACCCGCGATATACCTGTGATTAGTGTCGAGGGTTCTACCCTCGCAACCTGGCCTGAGGCCAGACTTCTTCAATGATTGTTTGACCAACCAGGCTGTTGCTATCAGCGGCTCTCTGATCCACTGGTAAAGGATAGAGCACCAATATTGTACGTGGAGTAGATAGAGCAAGACTGTAATTTATTACAAATTACAATATATAATTATATAAGAAATATAACGATGAAATCTCACTTACTTTCTACATTCCTTCTCCCTCCCTCTCTTCCTTCCTTCTCCTCTACCACCTAACGTAAACATTAGTCCTGGTCCAGGACTGGTCCAAGTCTGAACCGTATGGACGATGTCTCCTGGACTCGTCTAACCTAACCTAGACTACAGGCAGGTAAACCTTGTGTTTCCGCTCTTTCTCTCTCTCTTATCACTTACTTTCCTCTCCTTTCCCCTTCCTCACGTCTCTCGCAGTCGTTCTTTCATTCTAACCTGCTTTCTTCCGTCTTTCTCAGTAATTCTCACTTTTTTGCTCTCCCTCCCAAATTTCTCTCTCTCTCATCTAAGTAGAGCACCGCCCACACAACAGTGAACACTACCAAGTGTCTTCTTCCTCACCACTTATCCGACCATCACTGTACCGTCACGGTGATCCTCGGTTTAATACGTGTTGATATCTTGAAGTGACTCATGTTATCTTAAGAAGCGAGACGTGTTGATACATGAGACATGTAAAGACATGAGCCTAGCTCACAGTGTCCCCTGAAATAAGTCAATGTGCTTTGGATTACACCAAATGCTGAAACCTAGGGAATAAACCCGTGTGGAGCATTCAGCATTGTGTAACTAGGAGGTGCTGACATTACTGGACAGAGGTGTGGAGGGTGTGGCAGCTGGTGCAATAAGCAACAGCTGGAGTAATAAGTCAATTTCAGAAAGTCATGAGTCTGCAGTACTGGCGTGACTTGTTGAAACGACAGCCAGGCTGAGTGTGTCAGGGCGCTGAAGATGTCCTTCCTGAAGTCTAACAACAGCTCTGTGGTAAAGAGAACTCAGTCAAAACATGTTGACGTACGATCTGGTAGTCTGAGCGCTGGGAGACACTGGATGCTGAGACGTGGCCAGACACTGGGAACTCACCACTGGGCCACACTGGATGCTGAGACGTGGCCAGACACTGAGAAAGACACCACTAGGCCACACTGGATGCTGAGACGTGGCCAGACACTGAGAAAACCAACATTAAGCCACACTGGATGCTGAGACGTGGCCAGACACTGAGAAAAACAACACTGGACTACACTAGGTGCAGAGACGTGGCCAGACACTGAGAAAACCAACACTGGACTACACTAGGTGCAGAGACGTGACCAGACACTGAGAAAACCAACACTGGACTACAATAGGTGCAGAGACGTGGCCAGACACTGAGAAAACCAACACTGGACTACAATAGGTGCAGAGACGTGGCCAGACACTGAGAAAACCAACACTGGACTACACTAGGTGCAGAGACGTGGCCAGACACTGCATACTAGGGGCTTTTGGCATGTACACCTCATGTAATCTCAATAACCAAATGTAATTCTTTGTATCATGTCCAAATAAAAATATTATTATTATTATATACCAACACTGGACTACAATAGGTGCAGAGACGTGGCCAGACACTGAGAAAACCAACACTGGACTACAATAGGTGCAGAGACGTGGCCAAACACTGAGAAAACCAACACTGGACTACACTAGGTGCTGAGACGTGGCCAGACACTGAGAAAGCCAACACTGGACCACATTGGGTCCTGAATCGTGGTCAGACAATGGGTCACACACACATGCACGCACGCACGCTAGAGAGGCCACTTCAGGTAAGCTTCTAGCACTCAGTGGTCGTGGCTGTGCTCTGCCAATTAACCTGCACCACAGGTGGTCGTTCTGACTGGCGGTGTCCTCCACACAATGGTAGTACCCTATATACCCTGGGCACGTATCCTCGTTTATCCAGGGCTACCCACTTTTTCTCCCCACTCTGAGACATGCCTTCTAACCCCCCTCCCCTTCCCTTCCCCCTCCTCGTCCCATCACCCTATAACAGTAACTCCAGCTCTCGTAACTATTCTTATACACGTGAAGCTGTAAACCAGATGGGTCCTTCAGTTCAGTGGTAGAGACTATGTTTGACAACCTCCTTATCACACTACTGAAGTCTCCCACTTCAGGACTTACCTTACGTATCTTTGATGGGCGTCCAGTAGGGATGTGCTAAAGTATCGGTATCGTCCATTTCTTACGGCATCAGTATCGGTGAAAAAACAGCCGATACCAGCCGATACTTTTTAAAATATTAATATTATATTACATGTGTGCTTAAAATTATTAACATTAACACTCTACCTTAAGATACACACACACACACACACACACACACACACACACAGACACACACACACACACACACACACACACTATCGACAAGTGCCTCTGACAACCAGTAACTAACACAACAGGCCGAGTAATATGAAATTTAAGTTATTTAATATTTCCCCTTCCTGTGTTATTTATTACCCATTGTGCAATAAACATTCCCTTATATACTGAACATAATCATAATAATTTTAAAGATAAAAACAATGCAGGAAAAGTATCAGTTCCGGCCGAAAATTAGGTATCGTTTTTGGGCAAAAATTTAGGTATCGTCCCATCCCTACTTTCGAGAGTTTCCTTGGCCCTGGACCAGGCTTGTCTGGTCAACTAGGCTGTTGCTGCTGGCGACCCGCTAACCCACATATCCATCACAGCCTGGTTGACCTGGCACCTGGTGGAGATACTCGTCCAGTTGCCTCTGGAAGACTTCCACACTCCTTTATATTACACGCATATCAACGGTTTGAAATCAAATAAAAACGACATAGTTATATTAGTGGACTCCTCTCAGAAGTGAATGCCATGTTTGGAGCATTTACAGAAACACACACAAGGAATGTTTTGGACGGAGAGATTAAGATAGAAAACTATAACATGTATAGATGTGATAGAATTAATAGGTCACATGGAGGAGTAGGACTATGTAAAAGATACTCTCTGTTGTACAGAAATGCTGAACTTTACGAATGATATAGTAGAAATCCTCGGCATTAAAGTTGAAAATAGGAATTTAGTAATTATCCTAGTATACAAACCACCATCAGCAACTGCTGAGGAATTCACAGTTAAGGAAGATAGATAGCTGTCTTTATAGGCTAGAAAATCCCACCCAAAATATTTTACTCCTGGGAGATTTTAATCTCCCTCATGTAAAATGGAAGATGGCGCAACATAATGTTATACCAGAAATATCTCCTGGAAGCACCCTGGCTCAACAGGCACATACCAGGGAACTAATGAGGCTTTGTGAAAAGTACTCATTAAACCAACAGATAATTGATCCCACTAGGAATGAAAATACCCTGGATTTGATATTCACAAACAACGAGGAATTAATCAGAGACATAACAGTTACAAAAACAATATACTCTGATCACAACATCATAGAAGTTCAAACTAATATTAACTCAGGGTTAGGGAACTGCGGCACTAATGTTAGAGACGGAATGTTCAGTAAGTTTAATTTTAACAACCATAAAATTGACTGGGAAAAAATAAACCAAGAGCTATCAGACATATCCTGAGAATCAGACATGAGCGCCCTAAATCCCCACCAGTGTCTAGAGAAGCTGAATACAGAAGCATACAAGGTATGTATGAAACACGTACCATTGAGGAAGCCCAGAAGAAGATCAAATATAGAGAGAGAGCGTAGGCGATGGTACACAAGAAGAAAACGGGTTACTGAATTGCCGAAAAACACAAATATGTTGCAACAGAGGAAATATAGTCTTAACCGAGAGATCACTGAATTAGAGCAAAAACTTAGGATGTCATACCTAACAGAAGAAGTGCAAAGGGAACAAAGGGCCATACAGGATATTGCAAGAAACCCAAAATATTTCTATTCCTATGCAAAATCCAAGCTAAGAACTACCTGTAGAATTGGACCATTATTGAGAGGAGATTCGTATACTGACGATGAACAGGAAATGAGTCGGTGTTCAGCAACCCACTAAATGACAACAAGGTAGAAACGACCAAAACGGAATGTGATTTACACAGATTTTGCAAAGGCATTTGACAAATACGACCATGGAGTGATAGAGCAGAAAATGAGGGCCATGAGCATTACAGGGAAGGTAGGCAGATGGATTTTCGAGTTCCTAACACACACAACACAAAAAATAGTAAACAGAGCGAAATCCAGCATCAGTGAGATAAAAAGCTCAGTTCCCCAAGGCACCGTCCTGGCACCTCTACTGTTTCTCATCCTCATAGCAGACATATATAAAAACACCCAGCACAGTTTTGTATCATCATTTCCAGATGACACTAAAATAATCATGAAAGTCACTACGGTAGAGGACACTGAAAAATTACAGGATCAAGAGGATCACCAAAAAGAACGAAAGGAACACGTAAAAAGACTTGAGAATAATTATGTCAGCTGATCTTTCTTTCAAAGACCATAAGAAGACAAAGATCACGACAGCCAGGAAGATGACGGGGTGGGTATTGAGAACTTTCAAAACAAGGGAAATAATGCCAATGGTGACACTTTTAAAATCGCTAGTGCTCACTCATTTAGAATATTGCTCAGTGCTGACGACCCCGTTCAAAGCAGGAGAAATATCAGAGCTGGAACAAATACAGAGATCGTTTACGGCTCACATTGAGCCAGTAAAGCTAATTTAAATTACTGGGAACGCCTTAAAGTCTTGAACATGTACTCACTGGACTGGAGGAGAGAGAGATACATGATAATATACTATACCCAGAAAGTACTTGAGGGCCTGGTCCCAAATCTGCACACTGCCATAACAACATACTGGAGTGAGAGATATGAAAGGAAGTGCAAAATAAACCCAGTGAGGAGCAGTGGTACGGTGGAGGACAATAAGGGAACACTATATCAACATTCGTGGTCCCAGACTATTCAACATCTTACCAGAAGATATCAGAAACACTGCTGGAACAAGTGTAGAAGCCTTGATGAGGAAACTGGACAAGTATCTTCATCAGGTGCCAGATCAATAAGGCTGTGATGGATATGTGGGGAAGCGAGCCTTTAGCAGCAACAGCCTGGTTGACCAGGCAAGCTCCAGGCGAGCCTAGGCCATGGCCGGGCTCCGAGAGTAGAGACTCTCGAAACTCATCAAAGGTATATTCCACCATCCTGTGTGGTGGAAGATGACAGGGCAACACAGCTAGTTTGTGTTCCCATTGCACAACTCTCAGTGTGCGCATTGTAGCAGCACACTGCAGGTGTACCTAATTTTACAATTTAAATAACTCCCCAAGCTTGGTACCTATTTCCCCTCGCCTCCCCCGCACTCTTCCTCCTCCTCTTCCTATCACCTTAGAACTTCCTGCTCTGGTACTTATCTCTCCAAAGTCTCCTCCCCAAAATTCGTGCTTCCAAGCTCACACCCCAGGGCTTAGATGCTCTCCCAGGGCTTAGATGCTCCCGAACGTTCAGATGTTACCGAGAGCTTCCTTCTCTGATGTCTCCCCAAGGTTCAGATGCTCCTCAGAGCTTCCTCCCTCCCCAGGACTCAGATGCTCCCCAGAGCCTCCTTTCCCCCAGGGTTCAGATGCTCCCCAGAGCCCCTTCCCTCTCCCAGGGCTCAAATGTTCCCCAGAGCTTCCCCACTCCCCAGGGTTCAGATGCTCCCTGGAGCCCCTTCCCCCGCTCCCTTCAGAGCTCAGATGCTCCCCAGAGCCTTCCCCTCCCTTCAGGGTTCAGGTGCTCCCAGAGTCTTCCCATCCCAAGGGCACAGATGCTCTCAAGAGCCTCCCCCTCCCAAAGGCAGAGATGCTCCCCAGAGTCTCCTCCTCTCAAGGGTTCAGATGCTCCCCAGAGCCTCCCCCTCCCTGCAGGGCTCAGATGATTCCCAAAGCCTCCCCCTCCCTTCAGGATTCAGGTGATCCCCAGAGCCTCCTTTCCCCCAGGGTTCAGATGCCCCCAGAGCCTCCTTTCCCCCAGGGTTCAGATGCTCCCCAGAGCCTCTTCCCTCCCCCAGGGTTCAGATGTTCCCAAGAGCCTCCCCTTCCCCAGGGCTCAGATGTTCCCCAGAGCCTCCCCACTCCACAGGGTTCAGATGCTCCCCCTCCCTTAAGGGCTCAGATGCTCCCTGGAGCCCCTTCCCCCGCTCCCTTCAGAGCTCAGATGCTCCCCAGAGCCTTCCCCTCCCTTCAGGGTTCAGGTGCTCCCAGAGTCTTCCCATCCCAAGGGCACAGATGCTCTCAAGAGCCTCCCCCTCCCAAAGGCAGAGATGCTCCCCAGAGTCTCCTCCTCTCAAGGGTTCAGATGCTCCCCAGAGCCTTCCCCTCCCTGCAGGGCTCAGATGCTTCCCAGAGCCTCCCCCTCCCTTCAGGATTCAGGTGATCCCCAGAGCCTCCTTTCCCCCAGGGTTCAGATGCCCCCAGAGCCTCCTTTCCCCCAGGGTTCAGATGCTCCCCAGAGCCTCTTCCCTCCCCCAGGGTTCAGATGTTCCCAAGAGCCTCCCCTTCCCCAGGGCTCAGATGTTCCCCAGAGCCTCCCCACTCCACAGGGTTCAGATGCTCCCCCTCCCTTCAGGGCTCAGATGCTCCCCAGAGCCTCTCCCTCCCTTCAGGTTTCAGGGGCTCCCCAGAGCCTCCCCATCCAAAGGGCACAGATGCTCCCAAGAGCCTCCCCCTCCCAAGGGCACAGATGCTCCCAGAATCTCCCCTTCCCAAGGTTCAGATGCTCCCCAGAGCCTCCCCTCCCCGCAGGGCTCAGATGCTCCCCAGAGCCTCCCCCTCCCATCAGGATTTAGTTGCTTCCCAGAGCCTCCTTTCCCCAAGGGTTCAAATGCTCCCAGAGCCTCATTTCCCCAGGGTTCAGATGATCTCCATGGTTCAGATGTAACCAAGATCCTCCCCCTCCCCAGGGCTCAGATGTTTACCAGAGCCTCCCCACTCCCCAGGGTTCAGATGCTAGCCTGAGCCTTCCCATCCCAAGGGCACAGATGCTCCCAAGAGCCTCCCCCTCCCAAGGGCACAGATGCTCCCCAGAGTCTCCCCCTCCCCAGGGTTCAGATGCTTCCCAGAGCCTCCTCCACCCATCAGGGCTAAGATGCTCCCCAGAGCCTCCCCCTCCCTTCAGAATTCAGGTGCTCCATAGAGCCTCCCCCTCCCTTCAGGATTCAGGTGCTCCCCAGAGCCTCCCCCTCCTTTCAGGATTCAGGTGCTCCCCAGAGCCTCCCCCTCCCAAGGGCACAGATGCTCCCAACAGCCCCTCTCCCAAGGGCACAGATTCTCCCCACAGCCTCCCCCCCTCCCCAGGGCTCAGATGCTCCCAAGTCTCCCATCCCCAGGGCTAAGATGTTCCCCATAGCCTCCCCCAGGGTTCAGATGCTCCCAAGAGCCTCCCCCTCCCCAGGGTTCAGAGGCTCTCCAGAGCCTCCTCCTCCCCCCAGGGCTAAGATGTTCCCCAGAGCCTCCTATTTCCCTAGGGCTCAGATTCTTCCCCCTCACCCAGGGCTCAGATGTTCCCCATTCACCCCCTCTCCCAGGGTTCAGATGCTCCCCAGAGCCTCCCTCTGCCCCAGGGCTCAGATGCTCCCCAGAGCCTCCACCCGGGGCTCAGATGCTCCCTAGAGCTTCCCCCTCCCCCAGGGCTCAGATGCTCCCAAGAGCTTCCCCCTCCCCACAGGGTTCAGATGCTCCCTAGAGCCTCTTCCTTCCCCAGGGCTCAGATGCTCCCCAGAGCCTCTTCGAGGGCTCAAATGCTCAACAACGTCTCCCCCTCCCCCTGGGCTCAGATGCTCCCAAGAGCCTCCTCTTCCTGGGCTCAGATGCTCCCCAGAACCTCCTCCTTCCCCAGGGTTCAGGTACTCCCCAGAGCCTCCCCGAGGGCTCAGATGCTCCACAGCGTCTCCCCCTCCCCCTGGGCTCAGTCGCTCCCCAAAGCCTCATCCTTTCTCAGGGCTCAGATGCTCCCCAGAGCCTCCTCCCTCCCCAGGGCTCAGATGCTCCCCAGAGCTTCCCCCTTCCCCTGGGCTCAGATGTTCCCCAGATAGTACATTATAACACTAATTATAGCCATTTTTAAACACTCGTTATCTGATAAAACCTTACAAACGCTTCGTTAAGTTAGTATTTTTTCTCTTTCTATCTTGGCACAAACAAATTGCGGTCGTTTGCGGCTGCACAACACGACAAGGCTGCGGCTGTACGACGAGGCTGCGGCTGTACGACGAGGCTGC
Source organism: Cherax destructor (assembly GCA_009830355.1). Lineage (NCBI taxonomy): Eukaryota > Metazoa > Arthropoda > Malacostraca > Decapoda > Parastacidae > Cherax > Cherax destructor. The sequence continues at coordinate 26,509 of WNWK01001620.1, read as the reverse complement.
GGCTATACGACAAGGATGCTGCTGTACGACGAGGCTGCGGCTGTACGACGAGGCTGCGGCTACAGGCAGGACCTACACATCCAGTCATCTTTTCTCAATTGATGGTCACGTAAATGTTGCAATTACATGGCAACGGTGTGACGCGGGCTGGTCACTTCTAGAAGAGTGACACAACACTCAGTTACACCTGACACAACAGTCAGTTACACCTGACACAACACTCAGTTACACCCGACACAACACTCAGTTACACCCGACACAACACTCAGTTACACCCGACACAACACTCAGTTACACCCGACACAACACTCAGTTACACCCGACACAACACTCAGTTACACCCGACACAACACTCAGTTACACCCGACACAACACTCAGTTACACCCTACACAACACTCAGTTACACCCGACACAACACTCAGTTACACCCGACACAACACTCAGTTACACCCGACACAACACTCAGTTACACCTGACACAACACTCAGTTACACCCGACACAACACTCAGTTACACCCGACACAACACTCAGTTACACCCGACACAACACTCAGTTACACCCGACACAACACTCAGTTACACCGACACAACACTCAGTTACACCGACACAACACTCAGTTACACCCGACACAACACTCAGTTACACCCGACACAACACTCAGTTACACCTGACACAACACTCAGTTACACCCGACACAACACTCAGTTACACCCGACACAACACTCAGTTACACCCGACACAACACTCAGTTACACCCGACACAACACTCAGTTACACCTGACACAACACTCAGTTACACCCGACACAACACTCAGTTACACCCGACACAACACTCAGTTACACCCGACACAACACTCAGTTACACCTGACACAACCTCAGTTACACCTCGACACAACACTCAGTTACACCCTGACACAACACTCAGTTACACCCGACACAACACTCAGTTACACCTGACACAACATCAGTTACACCTGACACAACACTCAGTTACACCCGACACAACACTCAGTTACACCCGACACAACACTCAGTTACACCGACACAGCACTCAGTTACACCCGACACAACACTCAGTTACACCCGACACAACACTCAGTTACACCCGACACATCACTCAGGTACACCTGACACAACACTCAGTTACACCCGACACAACACTCAGCTACACCCTGACACAACACTCAGTTACACCCGACACAACACTCAGTTACACCTGACACAACACTCAGTTACACCCGACACAACACTCAGTTACACCTGACACAACACTCAGTTACACCCGACACAACACTCAGTTACACCCGACACAACACTCAGTTACACCCGACACAACACTCAGTTACACCTGACACAACACTCAGTTACACCCGACACAACACTCAGTTACACCTGACACAACACTCAGTTACACCCTGACACAACACTCAGTTACACCTGACACAACACTCAGTTACACCGACACAACACTCAGTTACACCGACACAACAGTCAGTTACACCTGACACAACACTCAGTTACACCCGACACAACACTCAGTTACACCCGACACAACACTCAGTTACACCCGACACAACACTCAGTTACACCCGACACAACACTCAGTTACACCCGACACAACACTCAGTTACACCCGACACAACACTCAGTTATACCTGACACAACACTCAGTTACACCTGACACAACACTCAGTTACACCCGACACAACACTCAGTTACACCCGACACAACACTCAGTTACACCTGACACAACACTCAGTTACACCTGACACAACACTCAGTTACATCTGACACAACTCAATTACACCCGACACAACACTTAGTTACACCCGACACAACACTCAGTTACACCTGACACAACACTCAGTTACACCTGACACAACACTCAGTTACACCTGACACAACACTCAGTTACACCTGACACAACACTCAGTTACATCTGACACAACACTCAGTTACACCTGATACAACACTCAATTACACCCGACACAACACTTAGTTACACCCGACACAACACTCACTCCCGACACAACACTCAGTTACACATGACACAACACTCAGTTACACCTGACACAACACTCAGTTACACCTGACACAACACTCAGTTACACATGACACAACACTCAGTTTCACATGACACAACACTCAGTTACACCTGACACAACACTCAAGTTACACCTGACACAACACTCAGTTACACATGACACAACACTCAGTTACACATGACACAACACTCAGTTACACATGACACAACACTCAGTTACACCTGACACAACACTCAGTTACACCTGACACAACACTCAAGTTACACCTGACACAACACTCAGTTACACATGACACAACACTCAGTTACACCTGACACAACACTCAGTTACACCTGACACAACACTCAAGTTACACCTGACACAACACTCAGTTACACATGACACAACACTCAGTTACACATGACACAACAGCTACACATGACAACACTCAGCTACACATGACAACACTCGGCTACACCTAACACCAACATAACCCAGCTGGAGACCTTCCTCTTACCTGTAATATACCTGCTAATGGTTCTACATATCGTCGCCTCCGCAACCCGTTCTCGGACCAGGCCTCATGGTTGATAAATAGTCGACCAGGCTATTGGTGCCAGCAGTACGTAGTCCGAACACGAACTAGCCGGGTAATAGTAGTGTTGAGTACATTCTCCAGATTTACAATTACTCCTCTATATATATTGAAATATTAGTCTACAGAGTTACAAACTATACTCTTCAATCGATATCGGCAACAATTTCGGAATCTTCCTATTCCCTAGCATAAAGTTATAGAAGGTATCATTATCGGCAGATCCTGATCCACCAAGAGTTAAAGCCTCTGGTTAACTCTGTTTACTACTACAACACCAGACCGATTTGAAGATCCATTATGGACGAACGGACGTGCGCACACACACACACACACACACACACACACACACACACACACACACACACACACACACAACACACACACCATAAGAACATAAGAACATAAGAAAGGAGGAACACTGCAGCAGGCCTGTTGGCCCATTCTAGGCAGGTCCTTCACATTCCATCCCACTAACAGAATATTTGTTCAACCTAATTTTCAATGCTATCCAAGAAATAAGCTTTGATAATTTTATTTACTCATGTGCAATTCCCACTCAAATCCAACCCCTTTCACTCATGAATTTATCCAACCTAAATTTAAAACTACCCAAGGTCCTTGCTTCAATAACCCTACTAGGCAGACTGTTCCACTCATCAACTACCCTATTTCCAAACCAATACTTTCCTATATCCTTTCTAAATCTAAACTTATCTAACTTGAATCCATTATTGCGGGTTCTCTCTTGGAGAGATACCCTCAAGACCTTATTTATATCCCCTTTGTTAATACCCATTTTCCACTTGTATACCTCGATCATGTCTCCCCTCATTCTACGTCTTACAAGTGAATGTAATTTAAGGGTCTTCAATCTTTCTTCGTAAGGAAGATTTCTAATGCTATGTATTAATTTAGTCATTCTACGCTGAATGTTTTCTAACGAATTTATGTCCATTCTGTAATATGGAGACCAGAACTGAGCTGCGTAATCTAGGTGAGGCCTTACTAATGATGTATAAAGCTGTAATATAACCTGTGGACTTCTGTTGCTAACACTTCTTGATATAAATCCCAGTAATCTATTTGCCTTATTACGTACGCTTAGGCATTGCTGTCTTGGTTTAAGGTTGCTGCTTACCATCACCCCCAAGTCCTTCTCGCAATCTGTATGGCTAAGTTCTACGTTATCTAACTTATAAGTGCTTGCAGATGATGTGAGGTTAATGAGAAGAATTAAATCGGATGAGGATCAGGCAGGACTACAAAGGGACCTGGACAGGCTGCAAGCTTGGTCCAGCAACTGGCTGCTGGAATTTAACCCCGCCAAATGTAAATTCATGAAGATTGTGGAAAAGGCAAAGACCGCAGGCAGAATACAGGCTAGGGGGCCAAAGACTGCAAACCTCACTCAAGGAAAAGGATCTTGGAGTGAGTATAATACCGAGCACATCTCCTGAGGCGCACATCAACCAAATAACTACTGCAGCATATGGGCGCCTGGCAAACCTAAGAATAGCGTTTCGATACCTGAGTAAGGAATCACTCAAGAGTCTGTACACAGTGTACGTCAGACCCATATTTGGTGTATGCAGCACCAATATGAAACCCATATCTGGCCAAACACGTCAAGAAATTAGAGAAAGTGCAAAGCTTTGCAACAAGACTAGTCCTAGAGGTAAAGGGCATGTCCTACAAGGAAATCAACCTGATGATACTGGAGGACAGGAGAGATAGAGTTGACATGATAACGACATATAAAATATTGAGAGGAATTGACAGGGTGGATAGGGACAGGATGCTTCAGAGATGGGACACAGCAACAAGGGGACAGAACTGGAAGTTGAAGACTCAGATGAGTCACAGGGATGTTAGGAAGTATTTCTTCAGCCACAGAGTTGTCAGGAAGTGGAAGACTCTTGAGAGTGATGTAGTGGAGGCAGGATCCATGCATAGCTTTAAAAAGATATACGACAAAGTTCATAGAGCAGGGAGAGAGTGGACCAAGTAGCGACCAGCGAAGAGGCGGGGTCAGGAACTGTGAATCGACTCCTGCAACCACAAATAGGTGAGTACACACATTAAAAAAAGTTCTCCCCAGATTTTGACAAACGCAACGCCTTCAACGTTACAAGAGTACCAGTAAGAGAGTACCATTAGAAGCACCAGTGGGAGAGTACCAGTATGAGAGTACAATTAGAAGCACCAGTGGGAGAGTACCAGTATGAGAGTACAATTAGAAGCACCAGTGGGAGAGTACCAGTAGAGAGTACCATTAGAAGCACCAGTGGGAGAGTACAAGTAGGAGTACCAGTGGAAGGGGCGAGTACTAGATTCCAGGACCACCTTCGAAAATACGATGCTCAAATATTTGACAACACTTGTGGAGGGTGATGAATGCTCTCTCTCTCTCTCTCGTTCTCTCTCTCTCTCTCTCTCGTTCTCTCTCTCTCTCTCTCGTTCTCTCTCTCTCTCGTTCTCTCTCTCTCTCTCTCTCCCCCTCTCTCTCTACCACACATCTCTCACATCAATTACCACAGAGCTAATAATAACAATAATAATAGTAATAATAGTATTTTCTGATAACATATAATGAATTTAATAGCGTACAAATACAAATCTATATGCAATCTATAACTGGAGACGAGTGACAGTAAATAAGCACACAGACAGAGGGCGTGCAGTGTAAAAACTGATAGGAATCTAAGTATTCAAAGGTATACATATACACCGGGAGGTGTATTTATCTCTCATTGTATATACGTTGAATTTATTTATTCTCTATTTTAGAAATTAGAGTATCCATGACTGAATGTATAAGTTACACGAAGCCTTAATGTAGTCGTTAGACTACAAATCGACTATCAAACTGGTCACAGATTTAGACTTGGTCTACATACCTACCTGCCTATCTACCTGCTGGTAGACAGGAAGGTAGATAGGCAGGCAGATACTCAGATCAACCTTAAGTAATATAAGTATATTCGTGAATATACGTACTGTGAAAGGAATAAAAGGACAAATTATTATTATAATTATTAAGAAGAGAAACTACGTATTTCCACGAAAACTGAAACCGGAACTCGCTTCTTCATATTGGGTTTCTCTGAAGTTTACACCAGGTTCAATAACTCGCACACAAAACAATGGCGAGTGGTGTGGGGTGCACCCGGGGTGCGGCGCCCCCCAGCACCAGCACCCCGGGGTGCGGCGCCCCACCTTCATTAACTCTTACTAAACTCCGACACAGGTATATGATACACTCCCCGGGGAGACTACCACCACACCACCCACTATCCTCCCCAACACACCTGCAACAAGGAAGAGGAGGAGGGAAGTCGAGGTGAAATGGGGGACAGGGAGGGGAAGGAATAAAAGGAGCCGGAAGACGAAGGAAGAAGAAAGGGAGAGAGGAAGTAATAAGGAGGAAGATGAGAGAAGGAAATAAGGAGGAAGAGATGTTAAAAAAAGTGGAAATGAAGGATATTTTTTTTTTTTAGCAAAACTGCATACAACAGCAGTGTGCTGCTACACTATTCTGCATGATAGTTACACAGTGGAAAACACTCAGTGTTTCCCTGTCTGGCTCCACCACACACCAGCGGTCACACAAGTGCTGAAATTTATCCGCCAGAGCTGCGAGGCTTCGGTTGGAGAAAGAGGATATCGTTAAGTATTCCACAGTAACTTTGCAGGTTCCTCCCCAGTAGAACCGGAGTTACCAATACCTGGCAACTACCATCACCCACGATGGTCTATCCTCACACACGAGAAATGGAGTTTGAAGAAAACTTAATAGTAGAGAGAGAGAAAGAGAGAGAGAGAGAGAAATAGGACAACAGGTATTATATATACAGGAGATAGAGGAAAAAGAGAGGGAAGGGAGAGAAATTTAGAAGATATAATATATGTAAATCTTTCATACACTAATATATGCAACAAGATCACAGTAAACAGGTGATATCACAATATGTAAAAACTTCTGTTAAAAAGTGAACATCCAAGCGCTTTCATGATTTCTCACATAATCAAGGACATGTCCTTGATAATGTCAGAAACCACAAAAGCGCTTGGATATTCACCATTATCTTTTCACAGTGGTTGTTTTGTACACTAATATATGGGAATAACGGGAAGGTAATGGATGATGGGATGATCAAGGTTTTGAGAAGCGTTGGATGCACCCATTTACTAAGTGCTCCCTACTTGAATAGGCTTACAAATACAAACAATAAAACAAATCAATTTTAAAAAAGCCAACCAATTAAAATACTAAGGTAAATATCCCATGTTATTTAAAAACTTATGAGGTAAACATTAAAAGCGTCTCTTAATAGCACCACAGAAGTCTCAGCTCACACACTCAGTATTATAAAAAAAAAAAAAAAAAAAAGGTAAGCACAGCAGCCTTCAAGTCGGCATTTGTTGCTTCATTACAAAAGACTTTAACAAGCCCCCGAGTCCACCCTAGCACCTGGCTCTTCTAGCCGAAACCCAAACATGACCCAGCCTGAAGTCACCTCACGTCATGGCGCAAGGTACATAAGTAAGTTTATTCTGGTATACACAAGTACAGTTACAAATACAAGTACGGTAAAGTGATCCTGAACTGGTAGAAAGAGACACATCTGCAAGGGACGAACTTTACAGAGGCGTTCTTCAGATTGACTGAAGCATCCTGTCCACAGGCGTGTCTTATTCACCACCTGTCAGCTTTGCGCCGTTTGATCCTGAATTGTTTTCACCACTGAGTTCACTAGGGATCACAATGTAAACAGTGAATCGGAACTTAGCATGGTGAGCGAGGACTGCAACTCTCAGCCTCACCACCCAGACCTACCTTAGTAAGAGCACAAGTCCTCATCAATGACCACCTCCAGGCAGGTAGACCTCCAGAACTGGGTAACTGACCAAATAAAAGCCCAGAGAAAGCAGGGAATATAACACTCCATACTCCAGGAAGGCAGCCACCATCAATACTCCAGGAAGGCAGCCACCATCCATACTCCAGGAAGGCAGCCACCATCAATACTCCAGGAAGGCAGCCGCCACCATCAATACTCCAGGAAGGCAGCCACCATCCATACTCCAGGAAGGCAGCAGGCATAAAAAAAAATGAGTGGGCGCAAAATACAGGTTATGGCGTTTTTTGTGACGACGTGAATTGATAACGTCCAGCAGTGACATTATCAACTCAGGTCTTCACAATAAAATGCTATAACTTGAAGTGTGTGTCTTATTTACACACTGTCGGTATACTCTACCACTGTATTACTGAGTCGCTTCCGGAGGTCAACGCCCCCGCGGCTCAGTCCCAGACCAGGCCTCCTGGTTGCTGGCCTGATCGATTAAGTTGTTAGTGTTCGCCGCTCGCAATCCAACGTATGCACCACAACGCGATTGATCAGGAACTGTTTTGAGGAATACGTAGAGTTCCCTCTTGAAGACAGGTGATTGTTGGTAATCCCCCTTATGCAAGGATGTCGAGGACTTGTGGTCCCTCAACACTTCAGTTCTCTCTCAGTGTACTCATCGCTCCTCTGCTGTTCAGTAGGGGCTTCCAGCGCTCCCAGTAATTTACGTGCTTGACTAAGTTTGTACGAGCTGTGAAATTTTTCTACATTACCCACCTCAGCAATATCTCCAACCTTCACTGACGAGAGCAACAAGACGTAGTAATGGAAGGATAACTATAGGAAGGGAAAGAACAGAAAGAGTGCTCTAGTAGCAAAGCTGATGATGAGGGGACAGCACAGAGAGAGAGAGACAGAGAGAGAGACTGACTAATGGAAGCCTGAGAAGAAAAATGATGAAACAACATAACGTGTACACCAATAACCACACACACACACTGCCATAATTAACACTGGTTCCAATACGCACAAACAACCTGTTTACGCAATTATTTGTAATCCAGGCAGATACTGTAGAATGATTGTCAGCTGGTGGTGTTACTGGTAGAGTGTGCCCGAGCTGGAGCATGTGCGAGCGCGTGTGTGAGCGTGCAAGCGAGGAGGGTGAGTTAGCACATCTCGCGAGGTGGCAACTTAAACCCCAGCCATTAATCATTCTCTTCTCGACAGTTATTAACATTAAAGATTTTCCTAAATATTTAAATGTATTCAAATCTCAATGTCGCCATGATATACGACCCCGATGTCTGGGATGTTGTGAGGCTGGAGGGGGAGGGAGGGGGTTAGATGAGGTGGGGAGGGGGAGGGACGAGGGGGGGCTCTGGGGAAAGGAATTATGGGAAAATTCTAACACACTGCTCACTGGACTTCAATCTGAACAAGAGTACAGTCTTACAGCTCTAGGAGACTGCATACAGTACATACTGGGAGGTTGAAGATACAGTACATACTGGGAGGTTGAAGATACAGTACATACAGGGAGGTTGAAGATACAGTACATACTGGGAGGTTGAAGATACAGTACATACTGGGAGGTTGAAGATACAGTACATACAGGGAGGTTGAAGATACAGTACATACTGGGAGGTTGAAGATACAGTACATACTGGGAGGTTGAAGATACAGTACATACTGGGAGGTTGAAGATACAGTACATACTGGGAGGTTGAAGATACAGTACATACAGGGAGGTTGAAGATACATACCGGGAGGAGAACCTTCAGGGAACTTTATAAACGAAGAATTAAGGAGCCACAACACAACAGAATGTATTGCCGGAGGAGTACTTCAACCATATGATTTCGACAGTCTAGTGGAGAGTGTTCCGGGGGGGTCAACGCCCCCGCGGCCCGGACCTCGACTAGACCTCCAGGTGGATCAGGGCATTATCAAACACGCTCTGAGAATCTAAGCGACAAATTTCAAGAAAATCAATTAAAAATCCTTTGTACACAAAAGCATGCGAGGGCCAAGCGAAGATACGCAGCGCCACCGTACAACCCACACCTAAAAAACCCACACCTAAAAAAAACAAAAAATGTTCACAAGGTTGAGAAATATTGGTAAGTTTGGAAGCAGTATAATCGTAGAGGTGAGGAAGGATTAGTGCTGTACTCTGACGAGACACTAAACGAACTGTACTTAACTACTTAGGAAGACATGGCAACTATCTTATCTTTGATATACCTTTGATGAGTTTCAAAAGTTTTTCTACTCCTGGAGCCCGATTCTGGGCCAGGCTTGTCTGGTGCTTGCCTGTTCAACTAGGCTGTTGATGCTGGCGGCCCGCTGGCTCACGTATCCATCACAGCATGATTGCTACTGGTCCAGTTTTCCCGTGAAAACTCCTACACTTGTCGCAGCAGTGTTTCTATTACCTTCTGCTAAGATGTCTGCGATCACGGATGTTGATACAATGTTCTCTTGTGCCCACAGCGCCCTTGCTTTGCACTGGGTTTATTTTTACACTTCCTCCCATATCTCTCACTCCAATATGTTGTTATGACAGTGTGAAGATTTGGGACTGGGCCCTCAAGCACTTTCCATATATATTATCATGTACTGTATCTCTCCTACGCTTAGCGAGTACATACTTAGGACTCCAAGGCGTTCCTAGTAATTTAAATAATCTATTGGCTCTATGTGGGCCGTAAATGATCTCTCTCTGTTCCAGCTCTGATAACTCCTGTCTTGAATGGAACTGTCAACACTGAACAATGAGCAATACTGAACAATGGTCTAAAAGTGTAGTCATGATAATGACGTACAGGATACACCAATTGATAAAGCGGATAAGGATTATTTAAAATGCAAGGATCTGGAAGGAAGCTAAAAGCACAAAAGAATCGAAGGGACATTCAGAATTACTTCTTTACTTTCCGGATAATAGAGAAATGCATTGAGGTGGATACTGATGTGGTGGGGGCAACTCCACTCACACTATTAATGAGTTATAATGACAAGACTCCGCAAGAGGCCAGTAATGCTGCTTGACAACGTGTAAAGTGATGTGAGATATAAACAACCAGAACCAGACCCCATCAAATATAACGTGTGGCTTGACAAGCACATACACTGGACAACATACAATTTCGTTGACCCACACCCATTTCTGCCTCATCACCATCCAACCCATTTCTCTGGTTCTACCTTCCTATCTCCCTCCCGCTAACACCACGGACCTACGACCCATTCCTCTCGTTCTACCCTCCTACCTCCCTCCCGCTAATACCACGGGAATAGAACGCACCTAGCGTGAGGTCATCCACATGGTCGGTGCTACAACAAAATGCCAAACCGGGAATCGACCCAAGTGACAGCATGCCCAGGTGCCACTATCCCCGTGGTGCCAGCGCTACCTGGGTCGTACAGGCACCTTGTAGTAAGTGTCCATTATAACACTATTAACACCTCTCCCTTCCATTTAACACTTGACACTTTTCTTCAGTTTTATTATGGCAGTAGCGGATGAAGAATGTGCGTGTGTGTGTGAGGGAGAGAGAGAGAGAGAGAGAGAGAGAGAGAGAGAGAGAGATAGTGTCGATCCCTGATGGACTCCATTCTTACAATGACCCTTGCACTCATCACTGAGGGGCCCCACTCCTGACACCACCTCCCTCCGTTACACTTTATCTCTTCTCTTTCAGAAACTCTCTAATCCACATCAATACTTCACATTTTATGCCTGCTTGTTGTTCTAGTGTGTGCAGTAGTCATTGGTTGGGGTCTCCTATCAAAAATATTTCTTGCAATCCATGAAAATGTAGTCCATACAGCGCTGCCTTTCCAGTTTTATCTCTGTACTCTGTCGTAAAACTCCTGAAGGTTCGTTAGACACGATCTTCCATCCCTGAAATCCCCTTCATTCACCTAGTAGTGTTTGCAGGTGTTGATTCATGGTATTTGGCTTTGCCTTCCTACTATCGGCCAGGGTCATACCTGTGACCGGTTTCGAGGATTTCTTCTGTTTTTCGCTGGCCGGCCTGGGACCAGTCTTCCTTGTTGACAGCCTCTTCCACCAGGCATCCGACACTGAAAAAAGATTTTTGCAACACTACCTTATGCGAATAGACGGGGCCAAGAGCTGTGACTCGACCCCTGCAACCACAATCAGACGAGAACAGATGATTTTGGAGATCCGTATCAATTATATAGTAATATAAATAAAGGAGTCATCGTTGACTTACCTTGTGCCACAGGACGTGGTGACACGTTTTCCCAGGCACCAGCACCTTCATGTAGCACCTGGTGCCACAGGACGTGGTGACACGTTTTCCCAGGCACCAGCACCTTCATGTAGCAGCTGCACAAACACCTGAAACTTTTTCTATGACGAAAGATACATCACTGTGGACACATTACTACACTGCAACAAATACAGCTACAACAGTGACAGCTAAATACAGAGTCGTGGCAATAAGTGTGTAGCAACCATGCACCGATCAACAGAGAGAGGGTCACCTTAAGATTTATCCCACAAGTAAAACAATTAACTCTACTTATGCAAATTTTTGATATGTTAAGTTATATTTAGCAGCAAAATTAACCTAGCATTTTTCGCATAACCTTGCTAAAAGTGACCTAATACAACATAGCTTACCTTATCTAACCATTCAAGAATTTGCACAACTGCATTAGAATGTTTTTACCTGCGGGGGCTAAACTTCAGATGACCTAACATAAATGACACGACTTTTAAACGTACTTCTACCCAGGAGTTACAGTTCCAGCAGAGCTACTAAGTATCATGCAGTTTCTTGTCATGCAGGCTGAGATAGCTCTCAGAACACGCACTCCAGCTGCCAGTGACACACAAGAATACATCCCTGGGCACTTAGAGTGATCTGGGCCGCCTTTGTTTATATTCGCTACAGCTGGCTTTATGGCAGCCATTTCCAGCTAGAAGTATCAGCTGGTATTTTTGCTTCGGAGGTGAAACTACGCTAATAAACACAGCTATATAGCGCTTGCTTACGCACGCTCGTGTGTACGCTCGTGTGTACGCTCGTGTGTACGCTCGTGTGTACGCTCGTGTGTACGCTCGTGTGTACGCTCGTATGCACGCTCGTGTGTACGCTCGGGTGTACCCTTGACGTTATGTTTGGTTGACACCGCCGATTCTAAATACACATCTTCCGCAGTATATCCTTACAAAATAATTATACCTTATATTCATGTCACGTAATATCACAGTATTTTATGTGAAACGGTAAATCTTGTGTTATTTAGCTCAAGGACTAGTAAAGGCTCAATCCTCCGTCCTCTAAGGGCGAGACAGACTGACATAACTGCTGAACTGTACTAAATATGTGAATGTAACTTCTTGTGGATTTTTACTATCTTCATAAATTATCAGATCAAATTAAATGAACAAACTTCTAATGAATATATAGGTGGAAGCAGGAAGGACAACAAAATACATAATGTCTGAACAAAGACGCATTTTACAAAAAAAAAAAAAAAAAGGCCTCCGGATTTTTTTTTTATTTTTAGGTGTATCGTTAATTTTACGTGGCTGATTCAGGAGTGGTGGAGGCTTGATCCTCCGTCCGGCCAACACGAGTTAACCGTACTTCTCGTAAAACATCTCCCTAAAGATCAGGGAAACATAATGTGAACATATGTTCACACACACGCGCCAAGATCACGACTGGACCCCAGGGATCACCGTGTGAGTGTTATATGTGCTGCTTGAGGGCGTCTTCTGACCACCTCTCGCCTCATACTGCTACAGTCATCAAGTCAGCGAGTGTGTGGAAACTTACTGACCGCTGTCGGGGGTGGGCGCTGAAAAAAGACAAGATGAGATAGGTGAATTATAGAGAGAAATATAATAACATTCTTAGTAAGTTATTAAACCAGAGAAGACACGATAAAAACTGTTTACCTCGGGAGGTGATTACTGTGTCACCCAGGTTGTGATGACAGGTGTCACCACCCAGGTTGTGATGACAGGTGTCACCACCCAGGTTGTGATGACAGGTGTCACCACCCAGGTTGTGATGACAGGTGTCACCACCCAGGTTGTGATGACAGGTGTCACCACCCAGGTTGTGATGACAGGTGTCACCACCCAGGTTGTGATGACAGGTGTCACCACCCAGGTTGTGATGACAGGTGTCACCACCCAGGTTGTGATGACAGGTGTCACCATCCTGCTTGTGATGACAGGTGTCACCACCCAGGTTGTGATGACAGGTGTCACCACCCAGGTTGTGATGACAGGTGTCACCATCCTGCTTGTGATGACAGGTGTCATCACCCTGGTTGTGATGACAGGCGTCACCACCCTAGTTGTGATGACAGGTGTCATCATTACACAGACATAATGCTTGGGAATGAAAATAATTCGAGCATTCAAAAGTATTATATAATAATAATAGGGAATAATCACACACACACTCGACCCCGCTATGACTCGACCCCTGCAACCACAAATAGGTGAGTACACACACACACACACTCGACCCCGCTATGACTCGACCCCTGCAACCACAAATAGGTGAGTACACACACAGGACACTGAGAATCTTTCAGATAAAATCTGAATAACAAAGATAAACGATTTTGGTATCAGTGGAACAATAACAAACTAACTCCGCCGAGACGGTCTTATGTAGCTGGTCCTCACAGCTCCTGCAAGACGGCTCACCTCCTGTATAGTGTGTATATGTATGATATATATATATATATATATATATATATATATATATATATATATATATATATAATTATTTTATATGCTACCACTATGATCGCCTTTGTGAACTCCGTGTAGACATCTACAATTCGGGTTTCTTCCAAAGCCTCTGTAATTTTGTCCTGGTGGTTTAGTAGTTGGGACAAGCATGATCTTCGCTCTCTAAATGCATAATAACTCTTGCCAGTGTAGGTCAAACTCTTTCATAAAATTTGTAATTTGGCGTCTCGCCCCCCCCCCCCGTGACCACTGCAGCTCGTCAAAACAAAAGCAAGATTATGAAAACTGAGGAGCCCTGAGAGGTAGCACCTATTCCTTGGATCAAGAATCTTTAGCAGTATCGAGGCACCCCACAGAAGAGAGGGAAAAAAAAAACAGGATCTGGAATCAGCATAATGCCGAATACATAAACAGATCCAAATAAACTGTGTAAACTTGGCGTTATAGATCATGTAAAACGCTACACACAACGTCCTTGATGCCCTTCCCACAACGTCCTTGATGCCCTTCCCAGTGTGTGTAGCTCAAGCACGGAGCCCAACTTAATTAAACACACAAACCAGATAAGGTTCAAACGTGCGCAACGAGACTGAGCCGAGAGGAATGAACTATGAAGAAATATTAAATGAAATGAATGAGGTTACTGTGGAGGCAAACTCCACACAAAACTTCGAGAGCAGATACGATAACGCCCCTGAGATGAGAAGCAGCAATCACCAGTGAGTGAACACAGGCCCACTAGAGCCACGATCCACATCACAACGTCGAGGAAACTCAGCAGCACTGAGAAGACAAGCAACAAGTGAAACAATACTTACTGTACATGAAGCTACAGTGTAGGTGTAGTAATGGCAGCGGAGGAACTAGAAGAGGCAATGGAGGAACTAGAAGAGGCATTGGAGGAACTAGAAGAGGCATTGGAGGAACTAGAAGAGGCATTGGAGGAACTAGAAGAGGCAATGGAGGAACTAGAAGAGGCATTGGAGGAACTAGAAGAGGCATTGGAGGAACTAGAAGAGGCATTGGAGGAACTAGAAGAGGCAATGGAGGAACTAGAAGAGGCATTGGAGGAACTAGAAGAGGCATTGGAGGAACTAGAAGAGGCATTGGAGGAACTAGAAGAGGCATTGGAGGAACTAGAAGAGGCATTGGAGTAACTAGAAGAGGCAATGGAGGAACTAGAAGAGGCAATGGAGGAACTAGAAGAGGCAATGGAGGAACTAGAAGAGGCATTGGAGGAACTAGAAGAGGCATTGGAGGAACTAGAAGAGGCATTGGAGGAACTAGAAGAGGCATTGGAGGAACTAGACGAGGCATTGGAGGAACTAGAAGAGGCAATGGAGGAACTAGAAGAGGCATTGGAGGAACTAGAAGAGGCATTGGAGGAACTAGAAGAGGCATTGGAGGAACTAGAAGAGGCATTGGAGGAACTAGAAGAGGCAATGGAGGAACTAGAAGAGGCATTGGAGGAACTAGAAGAGGCAATGGAGGAACTAGAAGAGGCATTGGAGGAACTAGAAGAGGCAATGGAGGAACTAGAAGAGGCATTGGAGGAACTAGAAGAGGCAATGGAGGAACTAGAAGAGGCAATGGAGGAACTAGAAGAGGCATTGGAGGAACTAGAAGAGGCAATGGAGGAACTAGAAGAGGCATTGGAGGAACTAGAAGAGGCAATGGAGGAACTAGAAGAGGCATTGGAGGAACTAGAAGAGGCAATGGAGGAAATAGAAGAGGCATTGGAGGAACTAGAAGAGGCAATGGAGGAACTAGAAGAGGCATTGGAGGAACTAGAAGAGGCAATGGAGGAACTAGAAGAGGCAATGGAGGAACTAGAAGAGGCATTGGAGGAACTAGAAGAGGCAATGGAGGAACTAGAAGAGGCATTGGAGGAACTAGAAGAGGCATTGGAGGAACTAGAAGAGGCAATGGAGGAACTAGAAGAGGCATTGGAGGAACTAGAAGAGGCAATGGAGGAACTAGAAGAGGCATTGGAGGAACTAGAAGAGGCAATGGAGGAACTAGAAGAGGCAATGGAGGAACTAGAAGAGGCATTGGAGGAACTAGAAGAGGCATTGGAGGAACTAGAAGAGGCCAGTGGACGGTGATACCATACACAATTTTAAAATCAGGCAGCTAACCTGACTTCCCTTCTCCTTTCCCAGCTCTTCCTAACCAGTTTCCTCCAGCCAAGGATAATTTTTCTTCATTAGCGTCGTATTTTTAGCCTCGTCCTGTGCCACAGTGGGCGAGACTCCAAGCCAGGACACTAAACAATCTCAATTAGTGGGTGTTATTAAGAGGAATCATGGGTGTGTCTCCTGTCCCTGCCACACCAACCAATCTCCTAATACCAAATGTTACAGTTTTCAAACTCAGTAACTAAGGCAACAATATTTCTTTGACACGCCAAGAAATAAGTCAACTCACGGAGCGGTGGGATTCGAACCTATGACTAAAAAGTACTATGTATATATATATATATATATATATATATATATATATATATATATATATATATATATATATATATATATATATATATTGCAAAAAGATCACAGTAAACAGGTGATATCAAAATATACAAGACAACCACTATGAAAAATAGAAGAATTCCAAGCACTTTCGGACTACTCACATTATCAAGGAACTAGTTCCTTGATAATGTGAGTAGTCACGAGCGCTTGGAATTCTTCTATTTTTCATAGTGGTTGTCTTGCATATATATATATATATATATATATATATATATATATATATATATATATATATTGTGTGTGTGTGTGTGTGTGTGTGTGTGTTGATGGAAGAATGGACGGGGAGTTGAACCGTGGTCCTGGCATGTAGTTATACCAATGAGCCACGAAGCCTACAGAAAGACTTTATAGACACTGTAAGCTTCGTGGCTCAGTGTTACAACGTTTGGCTTGCTACACGCCAGACCCACGGTTCAAGTCCCAGGACCACGGTTCGAGTCCCAGGATCACGGTTCAAGTCCCAGGACCACGGTTCGAGTCCCCATCCATTCTTATGTTTATTCATTGACAGCTGTTAGTTCCAACTTTGCAACGCACTCGCCTCACATGCTGAGTGTCCGGTGTTCAATCCCCGGCAAGGGTGAAAACATTGGACATGTTTCCTTAAACGTGCTGTCCCTGTTCACCTAGCAGTAAGTAGGGACCTGGGTGTTAGTCGACTGTTGTGGGTGGCATCCTGGGAGACAAGAATAAAGGACTCCAATGTAAACGAGATAGGCAGTGCTCAATGACGCACTGACTTTCTTGGGTTATCCTGGATGGCTAACCCTCCGCGTAAAAAATCCGAACGGAGACTAAGGCAGAAGAATAGTTGCCTGTGTATTTCAACATTACTTTAAGAACTTCGTCGGTATATAAAAGAAAATGAGAGAAATATGTTACATATTGAAAGAGGTCAGGTGAAGATTGAATGATGGCATTAATTAATATCGTTACACCCGTCACCGCCCTGATGATGGCGTCAGTTCTATAATGACTCCAGACAACATCACAGCTCTCCTCCTCGGCTACACTATAAGAGTATATCACCACAGTACCACAAAATCTAGACAAAATTATTTAGATTTCTAGCTTGAAATGCATAAAAGTGATGGACACTCCCTCAAAAGACGTGCCTAATATTAGCTCAAGACATTCCTCTCAGTCCTCCGCTCCAAAACTGTACAAACAGGACTCTGAATGCGCGCGCGAAATTGGTAAACTCATGGCGCCATCGCTTGAAAGAAAATGGGAAATTCGCGGCGCGTGATGTGGGGCGTGTCTAAGGGTCCTCCAACCCCGACTTTCATCTGTGCCGAACGGGCCAGGGTCGCGCTCCACCGACTCCCCAAGGGCCAGCAGGAGGGGAATTATTTGTTTTCGGCTCCCAAGGAGAAGAGGGCCTAAGAGGAAGCCTAACAGAAAGGAACGATAATTTGAGATGCATTGAGTATATCTGCGTGATAACAAGCTTGTAGTTACAGAAAGAGCTGTGTCCCGTCTTCAGTGTTTGTAGCTACAGAAGCAGTTATACTCTTGAGGCTTTGTCTTAGCGTTTGTAATTATCGAAGCAAGAGTCACAGATATCTCAAATTCATTCTCAATCAATAATTATATCTGCCACAGGTTATTCTTTCCTCCCTTTCCTTCTCCTTCCTTTCTTTCCTCCCTCCCCCTTCCTCTTTTTCCTCCCTCACCACTTTCGTGGCATAACGGAATTATCCGGGTTCAGACCTATGACATGTGTAAAAATTGGTCATTTCCCCTTACCCCTGCTGCCCCTTTTCAGCTAGCAGTAAGTAGGTACCCGAGTGTTCAGTGACTTTTGTGAGGGTGGCATCCTGGGGCAGAGGATCACAGGGAAACACAGTAGAAGCAAGATAGAAATAGTGGCTTTTTTGGGTTATCCTGGGTTACTAACGCTCCAGTTTAAAAATGCTAGGAAAATCTTCTCGTCCTACCTCTCCTGTCGCAGTCGCGGTAGGAGAGGTAGGACGAGAAGAGGTAGGTCTGGTCTGGGACCGGGCAGCGGGGGCGCTGAACTCCGGAAGCAACAACACGTAATCTGCAGATAATCTCCCCCTGAAGGATACCTAAAGACGTTTATGGCGGTGAGCGTCTCCACGGCCTGGTCCCAGATCAGACCTTCTGGAGAATTTAGGCCTGATCAACCAGGTTGTTACTGGAGGTAGCACGCAGTCCAACGACCGAACCACAGCCCGGCTGGTTAGGCAGTGATTTAAAGAACTTGTTCTCTTCCATCTTGAAAACAGCCATAGGTTTGTTGGTATTTCCCTTTATGCACGGAGGGAGAGCACTGAAGAGTCGGGGACCTCTGACAATCATCGAGTTCTCAATGTACTCGTTGTGTCCCTGCTTCTTTTAGTAAGATATATTTTGCATCATTTGCCAAGTACCTTGTCATACGGAATGATTTCAATGTTCAGGTTTGGCACCAGTCCCTCCAGGATTTTCCATGTGCAAATTGTTACATACCTTTTTCGCCTACGTTCCAGGGAATACAACTGAGGGGACTTCAAGCATTCCCAGTAGTTCAGATGGTTGAGTGTAAACGGGCAGTGAAAGTTCTCTACGTTCTCCATCTCAGAAATAATCTCGCCTGCCTTGACGGGGGCCCTCAGTATTCAGCAGTATTCCAGCCTTGAGAAAACAAGTGACGAAGAATATCATCAATGACTCAGTATCTCTTGTGGTAACAATGGCAATATTGTTGTGATACTTGAATGTGAGATCATCTGACATTATTGCTCTAAAGTCTCAGACATGATATTTTCGCTCTACTGAATGATTTGGATTTGTCTTATACTCCGCTACAGTTTTTATTTCCTTCAGTCTTCCATTGTGGAACAACTGACCTTTCTGTCTACCTGGGGACTCAGTGTTGTGGACCTGTCATGATGTCAAGCACTCAGCTTAAATGCTCAGATGCCACAATATCTGAAAGTCATTAAATAATTATAGTTGACGTTCAGCACTCCCACCAAGAAGATCCTCGAAATCAAGTCTCAGTACTCTCTTACATGTTACTGAATAGACGTTTTTAGTACATATCAAATTATACGCACTGTTGATTACTAATCCAGCTCCCTAATGCTCAAGTCACACTAACACACCTTATGATCTCTACTGTTTGGCATGAGCCCAGAGACTGCTGGCCCCGGGCATTCAAAGCCTGACCTACAAGTGCAGGCTCTGCTTTGGGGCCAAGTTGCCAAATAGTTGGCAAAGGAGAGAATTAATCTCTCTCGATTCATCAGAATGTGTCACCCAGACATTCATAAAATTCAAGGTTCTTAGATCTAGTGACAAATAGGTCTCATTTTCTAATGCCACTGCCATTATTCTAGAGGCAGGGTTACTCTAGAATATTCATGCTTTGGGATCTGTTATCATCTTTGCCTATAGAGGGAGCGCCTCTCTCGGGTTTGCATCTTCTCTGCCGTAGAGTCTGGAGCATACATCTAGTGACAAAGAGCTCCTCCTCCGAGGAACTGGTTTAGTCTTTGTGGTCATATCGTCATCTCAGCATATCTCACCAAGTTCTCAATTTATTTGGTCCCAATTGATGTTCTTGTTGAAGCTGAATCTGCTTAAATCCCTCATACCACAAACTCCCTCTGACCTACAATCTTTCTCTCTCCTCCCCCCTATCCTCCTCCCATCATCCATGCCACCATACCACCCCCGTCCCATCCCCGGGACATCCTCCAACCCCCATCACTAGATTAAAAGACAAACCTTCCCAGTCTTTCATACAATCATGAACAATCGTGGCCAATCATGGCTACCAATTTGATTTTTTAACGCCATCTTCCTTGTGGCCTCTGGCGATGGTGAATATATTTCCTATGTTGTTACTGTTTTTGTTGATGTTGCTCTTGATACCCAATTTTATATTCAATTTGTGGGATAGTTGGGTGGTGGTGGTGGTTCATGTTATTACTGATTATTGTTGTTGGTTATGGGTATTACTTGTAATGGTGGTGGTTGTTATTGTTGGTGGTGGTGGCGGGTGGTGTTTGTGGTATATAATGGTTGTTACTGGTGGTGGCTGTTAGTGGTAAATGTTATTGGTGGTGGCTGTTGGTAATAGGTGTTTGTGGTGGCAGTCATTGTTGTCACTATAGCTTTCATAAGGTCTTATCTGCCCTAGCTGTTTTCCCCCTCATATCCCTTGTCCCACTCACCCTCTACTTCTCCCTGTCTCCTCCTCCTTCGTCTCCCCTCTCTTTGGTTCTCCCTATCGCCCCTATTTCATTTCCTCTCCTCCACTTCCTCCCCACGCTCCACCAGTTCCAATAAGAGCCTCTACATCCCCTGCCTCTGTTAATTACACAGTCTCAGTCAAGTTTCCTTACTACCAGTCCCTGTCAAGTTTCCTGACTACCAGTCCCTGTCAAGTTTCCTTACTACCAGTCCCTGTCAAGTTTCCTTACTACCAGTCCCTGTCAAGTTTCCTTACTACCAGTCTCTGTCAAGTTTCCTGACTACCAGTCCCTGTCAAGTTTCCTTACTACCAGTCCCTGTCAAGTTTCCTGACTACCAGTCTCTGTCAAGTTTCCTGACTACCAGTCTCTGTCAAGTTTCCTGACTACCAGTCCCTGTCAAGTTTCCTTACTACCAGTCCCTGTCAAGTTTCCTTACTACCAGTCCCTGTCAAGTTTCCTGACTACCAGTCTCTGTCAAGTTTCCTGACTACCAGTCCCTGTCACGTTTCCTGACTACCAGTCCCTGTCAAGTTTCCTTACTACCAGTCCCTGTCAAGTTTCCTTACTACCAGTCCCTGTCAAGTTTCCTTACTACCAGTCCCTGTCAAGTTTCCTTACTACCAGTCCCTGTCAAGTTTCCTTACTACCAGTCTCTGTCAAGTTTCCTTACTACCAGTCCCTGTCAAGTTTCCTTACTACCAGTCCCTGTCAAGTTTCCTGACTACCAGTCTCTGTCAAGTTTCCTTACTACCAGTCCCTGTCAAGTTTCCTTACTACTAGTCCCTGTCAAGTTTCCTTACTACCAGTCCCTGTCAAGTTTCCTTACTACCAGTCCCTGTCAAGTTTCCTTACTACCAGTCCCTGTCAAGTTTCCTTACTACCAGTCCCTGTCAAGTTTCCTTACTACCAGTCCCTGTCAAGTTTCCTGACTACCAGTCTCTGTCAAGTTTCCTTACTACCAGTCCCTGTCAAGTTTCCTTACTACCAGTCCCTGTCAAGTTTCCTTACTACCAGTCCCTGTCAAGTTTCCTTACTACCAGTCCCTGTCAAGTTTCCTTACTACCCGTCCCTGTCAAGTTTCCTTACTACCAGTCCCTGTCAAGTTTCCTTACTACCAGTCCCTGTCAAGTTTCCTTACTACCAGTCCCTGTCAAGTTTCCTTACTACCAGTCCCTGTCAAGTTTCCTTACTACCAGTCCCTGTCAAGTTTCCTGACTACCAGTCTCTGTCAAGTTTCCTTACTACCAGTCCCTGTCAAGTTTCCTTACTACCAGTCCCTGTCAAGTTTCCTTACTACCAGTCCCTGTCAAGTTTCCTTACTACCAACTCTTCGATTGTCTGCCTGACCAGCTATCAATATGGGAACTTGATCTGGGAACGAGTTGATATACCTCTGATATATACCTCGAGTCTTTCTACTCCCGGAGCTCGGCCACGAGCCAGGTGTCATGCCTGTGACACGTTTCTAAGATTTTTTATTTTCGCAGGCCGACCTGAGGTCAGGCTTTCCTGGTAGCCGCCTGGTCATCCAGGCTGTTGGTGCTAGCAATCGGCAGGTCCACACAGCCATCACATCAAGGCTGATCAGAAAGTTGCTGAGATGGCTGTCCAGGTTCATCTTGAAAGCTGAAAGAAAACAGACGACACAGAGCACGGTGAAGGGAGAAGATAGAACACACAGCACGGTGAAGGGAGAAGATAGAACACACAGCACGGTGAAGGGAGAAGATAGAACACACAGCACGGTGAAGGGAGAAGATAGAACACACAGCACGGTGAAGGGAGAAGATAGAACACACAGCACGGTGAAGGGAGAAGATAGAACACACAGCAGGGTGAAGGGAAAAGATAGAACACACAGCAGGGTGAAGGGAGATGATAGAACACACAGCACGGTGAAGGGAGAAGATAGAACACACAGCACGGTGAAGGGAGAAGATAGAACACACAGCAGGGTGAAGGGAGATGATAGAACACACAGCACGGTGAAGAGAGGAGATAGAACACACAGCAGGGTGAAGAGAGAAGATAGAACACACAGCAGGGTGAAGAGAGAAGATAAAACACACAGCAGGGTGAAGGGAGAAGATACAACACACAGCAGGGTGAAGGGAGAAGATAGAACACACAGCAGGGTGAAGGGAGAAGATAGAACACACAGCAGGGTGAAGGGAGAAGATAGAACACACAGCAGGGTGAAGGGAGAAGATAGAACACACAGCAGGGTGAAGGGAGAAGATAGAACACACAGCAGGGTGAAGAGAGAAGATAGAACACACAGCAGGGTGAAGGGAGAAGATAGAACACACAGCAGGGTGAAGGGAGAAGATAGAACACACAGCAGGGTAAAGGGAGAAGATAGAACACACAGCTGGGTGGAGGGAGAAGATAGAACACACAGCAGGGTGAAGGGAGAAGACAGAACACACAGCAAGGTGAAGGGATAAGATGGAACACACAGCAGGGTGAAGGGAGAAGATAGAACACACAGCAGGGTGAAGGGAGATGATAGAACACACAGCAGAGTGAAGGGAGAAGATAGAACACACAGCAGGGTGAAGGGAGAAGATAGAACACACAGCAGGGTGGATGGAGATGATAGAACACACAGCAGGGTGGATGGAGATGATAGAACACACAACAGGGTGAAGGGAGAAGATAGAACACACAGCAGGGTGAAGGGAGAAGATAGAACACACAGCAGGGTGAAGGGAGAAGATAGAACACACAGCTGGGTGGAGGGAGAAGATAGAACACACAACAGGGTGAAGGGAGAAGACAGAACACACAGCAGGGTGAAGGGATAAGATAGAACACACAGCAGGGTGAAGGGAGATGATAGAACACACAACAGGGTGAAGGGAGAAGATAGAACACACAGCAGGGTGGAGAGAGATGATATAACACACAGCAGGGTGAAGGGAGAGGATAGAACACACAGCAGGGTAAAGGGAGAGGATAGAACACACAGCAGGGTGAAGGGAAGATAGAACACACAGCAGGGTGAAGGGAGAAGATAGAACACACAGCAGGGTGAAGGGAGATGATAGAACACACAGCAGGGTGAAGGAAGAAGATATAACACACAGCAGAGTGAAGGGAGAAGATAGAACACACAGCAGGGTGGAGGGAGATGATAGAACACACAGCAGGGTGAAGGGAGAAGATAGAACACACAGCAGGGTGAAGAGAGAAGATAGAACACACAGCAGGGTGGAGGGAGAAGATAGAACACACAACAGGGTGGAGGGAGAAGATAGAACACACACAGGGTGGAGGGAGAGATAGAACACACAGCAGTGGAGGGAAGATAGAACACACAGCAGGGTGGAGGGAGAAGATAGAACACACAGCAGGGTGGAGGGAGAAGATAGAACACACAGCAGGGTGAAGGGAGAAGATAGAACACACAGCAGGGTGAAGGGAGAAGATAGAACACACAGCAGGGTGAAGGGAGAAGATAGAACACACAGCAAGGAGGAGAAGAGACGACACACAGCAAGGGGGGAGAAGAGACTATACACAGCAAGGGAGGAGAAGAGACGATACACAGCAAGGGGGGGAAGAGACGATACTCAGCAGGGGAGAAGAGACGACACACAGCAAGGGGGGAGAAGAGACGATACACAGCAAGGGGAGAAGAGACGAACACAGCAAGGGGGAGAAGAGACGACACAGCAGGGGAAGAGACGATAACATCAAGGGGGAAAGAGAGATAAACATCAAGAGGGAGAAAAGACGATACACAGCAAGGGGAGAAGAGACGATACACAGCAAGAGGGAGAAAGACGATACACAGCAAGAGGGAAAAGAGACGATACACAGCAAGGGAGAAGAGACGACAACAGCAAGGGGAGAAGAGACGACACACAGCAAGGGGGAGAAGAGACGATACACAGTAAGGGGGAGAAGAGACGATACACAGCAAGGGGGAGAAGAGACGATACACAGCAAGGGGGAGAAGAGACGACACACAGCAAGGGAGAAGAGACGATACACAGCAAGGGGGAGAAGAGACGATACACAGCAAGGGGGAGAAGAGACGACACACAGCAAGGGAGAGAAGATACGATACACAGCAAGGGGAGACGAGGCGATACACAGCAAGGGAGAAAAGACGATACACAGCAAGGGGGGAGAAGAGACGATACACAGCAAGGAGGGAGAAGAGACGATACACAGCAAGGGGGAGAAGAGACGATACTCAGCAATCGGGAGAAAAGACGATACACAGCAAGGGGGAGAAGAGACGATACTCAGCAAGCGGGAGAAAAGACGATACACAGCAAGGGGGAGAAGAGACGATACACAGCAAGGAGGAGAAGAGACGATACACAGCAAGGGGGAGAAGAGACGATACACATCAAGGGGGAGAAGAGACGATACACAGCAAGGGGGAGAAGAGACGACACACAGCAAAGGAGAGAAGAGACGATACACAGCAAGGGGGAGACGAGACGATACACAGCAAGGGGGAGAAGAGGCGATACACAACAGAAGAATAATAGATGACACACAACAGGAGAATAATAGATGACACACAACAGGAGAATAATAGATGACACACAACAGGAGAATAATAGATGACACACAACAGGAGAATAATAGATGACACACAATAGATGAAGAACAGACGACACAATTGTAGAGAAAGAACAGAAGAAGAGGTTCCCAAGAATTGGGTCAGAGAAGTAGGCCTCTTACTCTCCCTCTGCTGCTGCTGCTGCTGCTCCCTGGCACTACAAGGCCACACTATTTCCACAAAAAAGCTATAAAGTTGGCTAAAGTTTGGATCAACAACAAAAGTTGAGGGAAGGAAGATGAAGCGAGAGGGGAGATATGGTGGGAGGGAGAGGTGGGAGATATAGTTAGTGGGAGATATAGTGGGAGGAGAAGTGGGAGATATGGTGGGAGAGATGGTAGATATTGTGGGAGGGAGAGAGGGGAGATATGGTGGGAGGGAGAGGTGGGAGATATAGTGAGGGAGAGGTGGGATATTGGTGGGAAGATGGTAATATGGTGGGAGGGAGAGGGGAATATGGTGGGAGGAGAGGTGAAAATATGGTGGGAGGGGAAGGGGTGGGAAATGTGGGGAGGAAATATGGGGGAGGAAGGTGGGAGAGGGGTGGGAGATATGGTGGGAGGGAGAGGTGAGATATGGTGGGAGGGGTGGGATGGTTATGGGAAATAGTGGAGGAAAGTGGGAAGATGGTGATATGGTGGGAGGAAGAGGAATATGGTGGAGTGGTGAGGAGGTGGGAGGAGAGGTGAAATATGTGGGGAGGGAGAGTGAAAAATATGGTGGGAGGGAAGGTGGGTGAGGGGGGAATATGGTGGGAGGAGAGGTGAGAGATATGGTGGGAGGGAGAGGTGGGAGAGGGGTGGGAGATATGGTGGGAGGGAGAGGTGAGAGATATGGTGGGAGGGAGAGAGGTGAGATATGGTGGGAGGGATGTGGAGATATGGTTAGTGGGAGATATAGTGGGAGGGAGAAGTGGGAGATATGGTGGGAGAGATGGTAGATGAGGGGGA